>JACEEZ010013530.1:0-12500 GCA_016584305.1 Chionoecetes opilio | reverse complement strand
GGTAAACCCCTTTCAAGGTTTCTTAAAGGTCATTTTCGGGTCAAACATGTCGTTTTTTTAGTTTTCTATTTCCTAATTTTCAGTCATATGCAGTTCATCAGTCTAATTTTCCCAAATTTACGGATTTTAATGTAATGTAATGATCAGGGCTACGATTTGAGCACAGATGATGGATTCAAAAGGTAGAGGTACGGGACCCACCGATTCTCGTTTTTGGGCAGCGCGAGCAGAGTCTCTGAAACGTACATAACACTGATGGAGTTACTGATTAGGTGTCACCTGCTGTTTAACAAGTTTATTTGAAAAAGGGGGGGGAAAGGGTTACCAAAGAGGGGGGGGGGGGGGGGGACAAGAATACCAAGTACAGAAATACAGAAATACAGAAATAGAAAAAAGGTGGCGGGGCGGGCCCGGTTTGCTGTTTTTAGTTTGAACATTCACAGAAAAAAAAAAATTTAATCTAAATATTTTTAAAGTAACAAAAAAAAATAAAAAAATCAGAATCAGAAACACATAATAATTAAGCATTTTAATTGCGCAGTTAAGTCAAAAGACATAAGTATATACATATAAAAGTAGGACAAGACACACAGAAAGAAAAAAAAAATGCTTTAAAAAAAAACTGAGTCAAAATAGATAATGGATAAGTGGGTTTGACAGGGAAAAATAAATAATTACCAAACAAAGTTAACAGATTAACGTGGCTTTTTTTTTTTTCTTTTTTTTTTTGTATAACGAAAAAAACGTGAGGACATGAGGCAGAGCTAAGTGTAACGTGGGGCGGGATGGAGTCATCACGCAAGGCCCTCAGGCTCCTGGGGAACCACCCGTGGGAACGATCCGGGGGCCCTTTTCGCTGAGTTCCCCGCAAGGGCCAAAACTGCTCCCAGCCTTCCTCCTGCATCCGGAGCCACACTTGCGAGGCCGTGTGGTGGCAGGCGGACGTTGATGGCTGGGGGGGCGACGGACTCGGCAGCGACTCCATTGTCACGAAGTCGTCCCAACCTGTGGTTTTACCACGAACCTTTAGAGCAGCGTTCTGCACCCATTGCAGGGTTGCTGATTTGGGTGTCCTGCTCAGGGCGTGCAGCGGTATCGGGGGGGGAGGTGAGGACAGGGAGGACCCGCGCCTTGACGAGGTGGAGCTTCAGCCCAGCGTCGAGGTCCCGGAACCGGTACAGGGTGACAGGGCGGCCTTGGCGCGCCGTACTCGGGGTCGCCACTGCGACACGTACCCTCGGGAATGAACTTGTGGGCCGAGGCCGGTACCGTAGCCTGGAAGCCCCACCGCTCCTAAACGCCCACCAAGAGCAGTGTGGGGTTCCGGGTCGCCATTGGGATGACCGCTGAACTTGGCGAGGTTGGTGTCTTGATCCTCCACTCCTCCCTCGAAGGTGCTGATCCTGGCTACCTCACTCTCGGTGTGGGCGTTGGGGCATGGCGCTGGATCGTCCGGGAAATGGAAAACACCTGGGACACGTCGTCGGCGTACAGGACGTTCATGCCCGCTACCGACGACGGGCAGTCACTGGTGTCCAGGACGTAAAGGGTTGGGGAGAGAACACTCCCCTGCGGTACTCCTGTCGCCAGTGGGAAGGGGGGCCAACCTGGGTGCCACCTTAATCCTGGCCGTCCGATCCTCCAGAAGTGCAGAGTAAACTTTTGGGAACCGGGCCCGGGAGCCCAAGGTGAAGCAGATTGTACTTGAGTCCAAGGTGCCACACCTTGTCGAACGCCTTGCTAACTCCCGGGAGGACCAGGTTGCACATGTACCCGGGAGGCGTGGTGGATGGCGAGGGCCTCCTTTGGCCACCGCGATGGCGTGAGTGGTGCCCCCTTCCACGGGGAAACCCGTACTGCCCTCGTTTGTACAGGCCGTTTTCATCCAGGTAGTTGCGGAGCCTCCCAGCGATGACTCTCTCAAACAGCTTTCCCGGAACCTCCCAGGAGGGAGATAGGGCGATAGCTGTCTGGGGGGTAGGTGCTTCCCCAACTTGACCAACATCCTCATCTCCGCTTCCTTGAAGCAATCCGGGAAGTAACCAGCCGAGAGAGCCGCGTTTCCAGGATGTCCCGCAACGATCCATCCCCGATCTGGGATGTGAGAGAGAATAACTTTGTAATCCGCTGACGCCCGGGGAGGTACTCTTGCTGTGCATAACAGGCGCTACAGCACCCAGTCTTTCCAAGTAATTGAAAGTTTTCGTTGGTCTTTGCCAAAAACGTTTTTAAAGGGTGGCATCTACAAAATCGGTAACTACCTTGTAGAGGTTAGCCTCCTCAACCTCACAAAATTTACACAGCTCATGGTATTATCCAAATGATATATTTCGCTGGATGACCTAAATTTTTTTTTGGGCTATTGTGAGAAGGCTTCTTTCTGCAGTTTTCTTTCTCACACCGTTTTAAACCCCGAAAACTACTACAATAACCCCTGCAGGGATATGACTGAAAATTAGGAAATAGAAAACTCAAAAACTGACATGTTTTACCTGAAAATGATCTTTAAGATGACCTTAAGGCGTTGAACCTTAACCTCAAATCATCAAAATAAACTTAGAAATGGATTTCGTCGACCTCTAAACCCCTGAAAAGTGGTATCATACATTGTTTACCTACATATTTAACTGAGTTTTCCTCTAATCCGGGTGGCGGCCATTTTGTATTTCGCTAATATGGCGGCCCCGAGGGACACCCGTCTTGGGGCCCGTAAAAAGCAGGGCATGGGCAACATCTGGGCCAAAATTGGGTGCTTTGGAAGAATTTGAACCTAACGGCCCCAAAATATTCCTAAGGGCCCTGAATAACAGGGAACAGTCTATGATAATGTTCTTAATATACATACAGTAAAATTTAATGACCTGCCTAGTGGCGTAAATAGACATATTTTATAAGTCCCCTGGATGGCTGTCCCTATAAGGCATATGGTAAAAGACTATGTAGAAGGAGGCCAATTTCGTTTTAAAGGTGTCTTGGCACTCCTCTTTTAAATAAATTTAAGTTGGAGGAAGAAGATGGAACAACAAAACAGGAAGAGAGTTCCAGAGTTCATCAGTGTGAGGGATGAAAAAGTAAAGATAATAATTGTTAACTCTTGCATTAATATGACGGACATAATAATGATGAGTCAGTATAATGTTTTGTGCAGCGAGGCCGCTAGAGGGGAGCGAGGCATGCAGTTAGCAAATTCAGCAGACCAGTAAGTAGCATGAATATAACGATATAAAAGGGCAAGAGAAGCAGCATTGCGGCGGTGATTGACCGATTGTAGACATGAGTTAGATGAGGGGAGTTTACGAGGCGTAAGGCATTGACTCCATCCGGTTTAAGAGAACTGTATAAGTGGATCTCCCCCCAAACATGTGGTATTATGGGGTACAGACTTCATACATAGGCTGATACGAACCCGGTACAGAGCAAGCCTCTTGGAAGAAGAAAATTATTGACGCAGATGTCACAGAACACTTACCTTCAATGAAACTGACTTAGCAAGAGATGAGATGTAAAATTTCCAGTTAAGATCTTTAGTTAAGGATATAATTATTAAGTAATGGTAGTAAGGTAGGTCAACAACGGACTGCATCCCAGCGCTTCGTGTCCTGGTAGAACGCCGACGTTAGTTTCGACAGGGGATGCTTGCAGCCTATGTTGATTTCAAGAAGGCGTTTGACTCAGTGCATCGTGAGTCACTCTGGGATCTTCTGCGACTTCGCGGGATTCCTGCAAGGACTATTGGTTTGATGACTGGCCTGTACTCTTGGACTGAGAGTGCTGTGAAGTGTGGGGGAAGTGTATCCAGCTTCTTTCATGTGCGAAGACCGATTACACAAGGCTCGTGGCTGGGGGAAGTTGATGTTTCCTGTCGAGAGCTGCTTAGTATGGGAAAGGAGCCTGCATGGGGTCTCGCACGTGGTTGACCCCCGGCGTATGTCCTCAATGATTGATTGCTTGATAGCCTAAAAAATGTTAATGTGGAGGAGGGAGACAGTTGAGTGTTATTGAAGAAGAGTGGATAGTTATCTTGAAGATTGTGTCGAGTAGATACATTAGTGAATAAATGGATTTTTTAAGCATTAAGAAAAGTAAGATTTGCTCTGTCCTATTCAGAAATAATTTAAATATCAGAATTCTATTGATCTACAGTGTCCCTTTGTTAATCAACTAGCTCAACTATGTTTGTAAATGATGCAAGGTTAATATGAAGTCAAGATAAATCAAGGATTGCAAAGAATTTCATAGCAATATATAAAACGAAAATTTGAATTGAGTAAAATATGGGAAATTATATTTAATGCAAGATAATAATCATGCATGGAAATGTGAGAAAGTTGAAAGAGACCTAATCGGACCTAATGGCCCCTATTTCCATAAGGTACCAAGCGCTATTTTTTTTATAGGGAGAAAAACGCAGTCAAAACCTGGCGAAATTTAAACTGCGATAACATTGCAACCGATGAAGCTTTTTTGATACTGGTTTTTTTATGTAAACCAAAGTATATTTTCTTTTCAGATTGAATTAGTGCAACCAATAATGATTTCAGTTTTTTCATATACTGTATTATCAGCGTGTGGAACATTGGAAACTCAGTTTGGATAATATTTGAAAAATAACAGACACAGAAACAGTCCAGTAACAAGGGACTGTACTGGTGTTAATGAGCATGTTCAGTACTCTATTACGCTGGGAAACAATTTTGAACATAATTTCTGTTGAGTTCGTTTTTTCACTTGATTTAGACTAAAATTGGCATACTGATTTCAAAACTACAGTCAGTTTTCTTCTATCACGTCAATTAGTTTATCTACAGCTTACGCTCTGTAGGTCTGTATTCTGGGGCTGAGAGTGCTGTGAAGTGTGGGGCAGGTGTATCCAGCTTCTTTCCTGTGAATGCAGGAGTGAGGCAAGGGTGCGTCCTTGCCCCATCACTTTTCAACGCTTGTATGGACTGGGTATTGGACAAGGTTGTAGATCAAAGTGATTGTGGAGCATCCGTCGGCAACACCAAGATCACTGATCTTGTTTTTGCCGATGATGCAGTAATCTTTGCTGAGTCGCTGGAGGTCCTGGTGATGGCTCTCGAGGCGCTGCACGAGGAGGCAAAGCCTTTGGGACTTGAGGTCTTCTGGCTCAAGACCAAGGTCCAGGTGTTTGGAGACTTACTAGATGAACCAGCACAGTCTGTTCATGCGTGTGGCGAGGACATTGAGATCTTGGAAAGTTTTACGTACCTTGGTAGCGCAGTCCATAATGACGGCGGGTCACGTCAAGAAGTCTTACGACGGATTGGCATAGCCCACGGTGTTATGGACTCGCTCAGCGGGAGTATTTGGCGTTGACGTTACCTGTGCAGGAGGACAAAGATCCGGATCCTTAAGTCGCTTGTGATCCCTGTCTTACTCTATGGTTGTGAGACATGGACACTAAATAGTGACTTGAAGAGACGAATCAATGCCTTTGGTAATAAGTGTCTTCGCAGAATCATGGGGTATCGCTGGGATGATTACGTGTCAAATCAGCGATTGCACCGTGAGACTGAATCGAGGCCTATTACCTGCATAGTCCGTCAGCGCCAACTTCGGCTATATGGGCATGTGGCACGCTACCCTGAAACCGATCCTTCCCATCGGGTTGTATCTGTAAGAGACAATCCGGCGTGGGAGGAGGCCAAGGGGGCGCCCACAAGGCTCGTGGCTGGGCAAGTTGATGTTTCTTGTCGAGAGCTGCTTGGTATGGGAAAGGAGCCTGCATGGGAGCTCGCGCGTGGTAACCCCCGGGAGTGGCGTCGTAGGGTGGGCGAGGCGACGCGCCCTCCGGCGTATGCCCCCAATGATTGATTGATTGATTACGCTCTGAATAAGCAAAATTGTATTGTTTGTTCGTAAGGAAAGAGACTGATCAGCTGATTGCTTTTATAATTTTATTATCTATTTATTGTTAATCATAAATATTGGAAGGAAAAGAGCTAGATTAGTTATTTTATTAGTTAATTTTATTAACATTTTGACCGCGACTCGTAGAAAAGCCACTATTAGCAAACGGCGACAGCTTGTAACTTGTCTATACAGTTACACGTGAGACAGTGTGGTGAGAGGTTGTGGGGCTATATAGATGAGTTACTATCGTATTCTGCAAATAATACATAAAAAATATAGTATATAAGGGGTTACTAGACATTATGCAAGCTTCTTTTTTTCTATGCTTGTGACTGTTTCAACTTATTTTTTATTCACATACCTACTTCCTTTCTTCCAGATCATGTATGTCTCTGCTATTTCTCGTCGTAAGTGCCTAAACAGCCCTGAGTCGTTTTGCTATATCTGTGGCAGTTTCATCATTCCCAGTCACAGAGCTGGGCACTAAATACATTGAATGTATTTAAATACTAATACTAAATACATGGGGGAGAAATGTATTTAAATACCAAATACTAAATACATTTTACGAATGTAATTGAATACTAAATACTAAATACATCAATTGTATTTAAATACATTTGTAAATACATTTTAAATACACACAAATTTTAACATGTCCGAAAAAAATGGATTTCCTTAGATTTTGGGTTTCCTTAGAGATTTCCTTCTCAGGCCTAAATGTCCTTGCAATCCGGCCATTTCCTTGGCAGTGGCAACCCTGGTTCACTGTAACATTTCCTTGACAGTGGCAACCCTGGTTCACTGAAACATTTCTTTGGCAGTGGCAACCCTGGTTCACTGTAACATTTCCTTGACAGTGGCAACCCTGGTTCACTGTAACATTTCCTTGGCAGTGGCAACCCTGGTTCACTGTAACATTTCCTTGGCAGTGGAAACCCTGTTCACTGTAACATCGGGGTTGCCAGATAGTGGGGCGGGTTTATGGCCAATTAACTGTGAAAAAAGTAATATTTTTTTATATTATTTGTATTTAAATACAATGTATTTAAATACTCATACAAGTGTTTAAATACTGTATTTAAATACATGACAACCAATGTATTCATAGATACATTTCTAAATACACAAATGTATTTAAATACGTATTTAAATACAAATGTATTTAAATATTGCCCAGCTCTGCCCAGTCAAAGGGCAAACATCAGCGCATTTGTCAAGCAAGCCTATTTTGCATATTTTAAAGTAAAACTTGGTGATCAAGACAAGTCTTGGGCTCCTCACAAGCAAGGTGTGCACGCAGTGTGTCGAGTTTACGGATGTGGACCAAGGAAGACGTGATAAGTTGGCATTTGGTATATCTATGTTTGGCAAGAGCCAAAAGATCATTGCACAGACTCTTACTTTTGTTTAGTGAAAACCAGATATAACAAGAAAAACAATGTAAAATCGAGTTTCCTAGTCAACCATCAGCTATACGTCCTATGCCTCATTCAGCTGAAATCCCAGCACCAGTTTTCATTCAACTACCCTCTCTTGAAGATCTGTTTATGATGAAGAACTCAGTGACAGCAATGATGTAGATTTTGAAATTGAAGATGACTCAGTTCGTAAGGGATTCGATCAGCATGAGATGGAAGATTTGGCACGAGATTTGGACTCAAAAAAAGGCTTCAGAACTCCTTGTATCAAGACTGAATGAGAAAAACTTGCTTGAAAAGGAGAGAAGTATCCTACTTTCGATCCAAAGAAAGTGCATTTTGCAGTATATTCGAAGTGACAGTAACTTTGTGTATTGCCATAACTTTACAGGTTTACTGGAGGAATTGGGAATTTCGCTGTACAACTCAACTGAATGCCGACGTTCATCGATAGCTCAAAACGGAGCTTAAAATGTGTTCCTCCTTCACAATGGCAATTTATAAAGTGAAAGTCCCAATTAGGCTATCAGTTTGCCTTGGGGAAGAATATGGAGACAAAGAGAGTCATTGACTTTTTGAAATATCGCAAACACAATTGAATATCTGTGTTGAACCTTAAAAGGGTTTATGCTTCCTTCTTGGTAAACAACGCAGATACACCAAGTATCCCTGTTTCTGTGCATGTGGGACAGCAGAGCTCGAGAGAAGCATTGGGGGGGCAAATAATTGGCCCCCAAGATCTGACCTCAAACCTGGTGTTCCCAATTCTATAGGGAGGCCACTTTTTGACAGAAAGAAAATAAAATTCCCACCCCCCTGCACATTAAATGGGTCTCATGAAGCTTTTTTTAAATTCGTTGTCAACTGAAGAAGATGTTCAAGTACCTTTTTTGGCATTTCCAATGCCTGTCAATTGAAAAATCAAGACCGGCGTGTTTGAGGTCACAGATTCGGCAGCTCATCAGAGATGAAAATTCATCGGACAAGTCAGAACTCGAAAAAGAATGCTTGGATTCATTCAAAGACCTTGTCAAAAACTTTCTTGGAAATACACGCGCAAAGAATTACACCGAAATTGTCCAGAAAACTATTGGAGAGCTACAAAACTCTCGGTTGCAACATGAGCATCAAGGTGCATTTTCTGCATAGCCCTTTTGCTAACTTCTCGGAAAACATTGGTGACGTCAGTGATGAGCATGGGGAACGATTTCCACCAAGATTTGAAGGTCACGGAGGAACGGTTTAATCAGGTAGATGGATATAATATGATGGCTGCTATTTTTGGAGCATCAAGCGAGATTGTCCCCCAGATTGAACCTCCACAAAAGCTATAAGCGTAAATTTTACCTTAAACTACTTGCACACAATTTGACGTACAGTAACAATATTCCCTTTTTATCAACAAAATAGCTTTGTATAAGCATTACAGTTTAAGCATTTCTTTTTTTTCCATTGTATTTTAAATTTTTGAAACATTCTGTAAAATAGACACAAAATTTGTTAGATGCGATATTTGTATGGTTTTGAACAAAGCGAGGGTATCATGAAACTCAAAAAGCTGATGTGATAGCGAAAAACTTGGGGGCCTTTTTGGATTCAGATGCGAAAGTTAATCACAAAACAAATGTCAGATCTAACTAAACGAAAATTGTCTCCCCAGGTGGGTTTATCAGCTTTAAGATATTGGAAACTCATGTGGTCAATATTGTATGAATCAGGGCACACACGACACAGACCAGTAACTAGGGAATGTAGTGGCAGAATAACACAGTGAGAAGTATTAAAATGCAAAAGTACATTACTGTACTGACAGCTTTATGAATATTGGAAACTCTTATTGTTAATGTGTTAACACTTACGTTTTAGTTAGGCAGAGGGAGGATCATCTGGGTCTGCTTCATCTCCAAATGATAAGTTAGAATCATAGTCCTTTAGAAAAATTTTTACCAGTCGGGGTTTACGCAGCCGCGTAAATATTATACGCTCAGGAGTGGAAGTTTGATCATTTGGGAGAAGAACTAACTCATAATGGCCGTAGAAAAAAAATCGCAAAAAAGAGGGACAACACGTGTGCCCCAAAACACAATGGAACTGCCAGGGGAGGTGGGGAATTGCTTTTTAAAATGTGTTTGGCGTAATAAATATGACGCGGCTTGTGAGGGGCGGAAATTTGCCAAAACGGCATCAAGCGCGCGCTGTGTTTGGCCGGCGCCCTTTACGCTGTTTGTTGCATATTGGTATTTATGCCCCAAAAGCTGCTAAAACGGGAGCGAGGACCGCGTGGGAAAAAAAAGCTATTTTACTAATTAATAGTTTTTTCAACCATGATCGGGCTCCATTCCGTACTTCTTTGGATGTTATAGGCGGGAAGAGTTTCTCAAAAATTGATGCTTTTGTTGAATTTGCATGGTATCTATTTCGTAGGGGGACCCCCGTTGGTACCTTATGGAAATGGGAAAGCCCCTTGAAAGGGAAATGATTCAACAGCATAAAAAAACATAAAAGAAAAAAAAGATTGAGAGTAGTGGTACAGCATTGAATTTCACCAGAAAAGCATACACATAAATTTTCAAGATACATATTTAATTTGAGTAATATAATGTAATTTTTTCTCGTGAATAAAGGTATTTTAAAGAAAACACCAACCCACTGATAACACCAAAACTAGAAATTTTGAAATTTTTAATCCCACAAAGGGATAGAAATTTATAAATTGTCAAAAATATACAGAATGGGCCCAGTTAAAACTAACTTACAATACTTACGAGGAGAGACTATTAGAAATTAAATAAAAAAAACTTGAAGTATAGTAGAGAGAGAGAAATGTATGTTTTTTGGGACGCCACCCCCCTTTTTTTACCAAAATTTTTAAAATTTTCTTTCAATTTTAATGAAACTTTTACTGAACATCACTATTAAACAGAAAATAATGTCTAAATTTGATGAAAAATTCCTAAAGAGAAGGAGAAAAAAAAAAAAAATACAAAAAAAATGCATTTTTTTACAGTAGCGACATTGACTTATACTAAATAAAAATATTTTTTTATAAGATGAAATTTGTCTATTAACGCTTCTAAGTATGTCAACACTTGAAAATTTACTTTTTTAATTTTAGTGCGTTTTTGGATTTTAAAGCATGATCATGAAAAAAAAATTCACAACAAAATGTCATGGATAAAAAAAATTATTTTTTCACCCCAGATATTATTAAAAATTTAAAAAAGTAATAGAAAAATTTATCCTGCAGAAAATGAGACCAGAATGACTAAAATCAGACAAGAAATACGGAAATTTAAAATGGTTTAAAGTAAAATCTTGCATTTGAGAAGACTGCTTCCGAAGTGGGACATAAAAGGCATCATGATCGTTGCAAAAAAAAAAAAAATTTTTTTTTTGCAATTTTTTATATTATTATAAGTTACCGCGGCCTAATTAAACACCGAGTTCTGAAAATAAGTATCCCCAAAGGATAGTTAAACAAAACCCCTTTTGGTTCGGGGACCTTTAAATATTAATCCCTAAAATGGAAATTTGTTAATTTTTTTAAATTAAAAAATTTTTATATATAAAATAATTTATTATTTTTTTTAATAATTAAATAAAATTTAAATATAATTATATAGGAAGGCGGAGCAGAGTGCTTACGTCCCCGATGGCGTTCTCAAAGACCCGAGTTCGATCCCGATAGCCCCATAAATCCATTTAAAAAATTCTCACGTGGGGGCCTAAGAACACCCACATGCCCTGCCCTTTTAAACCTCCCTTCGTTTGCTAGTGCATGGGAGGACACAGGGGGGGGGGCATGACCTTAAACAGGCGTCGTATAAAAATCAGCCTGGGCCCCCCGGGCGGGGCCCAAAACCCCTTTTTTTTCCCCCAACTACCTCTGGCCCTTGGTCACCTACAGGATAAGGAAAAAAAAAAAAACAAAAAACAAAAAAAAAAAATATAAATAAAAAAAATATTTTAAAAAATATATTTTTAAAATAAAATAAATTAAAAAATATATATTTATAAAATAATAAAATATATATTTAAAAAATATATATATATAATAATAAAAATTTTTAAAATAAATATAAAACTATTAAATAAAAAATATAATATAATTTTATATATTTAAAAATATATATATATATATAATATATATAAATATATATTTAAAAAATTTTATAATACATAATAATAAAAACATATAATAAATAATTTTTTAATATTATATAATTATTAATTATTTAAATTTTATAATATATTATATATATATATATATATTTAAATATAAAAACTTTTTTTTTATGGAATCCTTTTGTTCGGTTTTATTCTTATTTTTTATTTTTATATATAAAATATTAAATTATATATTATATAATATAATTTTATTAAAATATAATATAATATAATTTTATTATATATATTTTAAAAATATTATTTTTATATATTCAAAAATTTTTATTAAAATTTTTTTTTACCTTTATTTTTTTAACACAAATTTTTTTATCAATTTTTTCTTTTTTCCCCCAAAAATTATATATTTTTTTTAATCCCAATTTTATATTATTTAAAATTTTAATTTATATATTTTATTTTGAAAAAAAATTTGAAAAAAAATAAAAAAAAAAAAAAAAAAAAAAAAAAAAAAAAATAATTATTAAAAATTTTTTAAATTTTTAAAATTTTTAAAATTAAAAAAGGGGAAGAGAGAAGGGAGAAAAGAAGGGTGGGAAAGGAGAGAGGAAAAAGAAGGAGAGGAAAAAGGGGGAAAAAAGGAAATAGGGGGGGAAAAAAAATGAAAGGGAAGAGGAGGGGGAAGAGAGAGAAAGGGGGAGAAGAGAGAGAGAGAGAGATTAAAAATTTTTTTAAATTAAAACAATCCCCCCTGGTTGACTACAAAAGGAAGAAAAAAGGGGGTAAAATAAGAATTTAAAACCAATAATTAAAAAAATATTTTTTTTTTTTTTTTTTTTGGAATTCTTTATTTTTTTATTGTTGAACTTGCCTAAGGCCACCCGAGGGGGTTTGAGGAAAAAAGGGGTTAAGAGGGGAAAGGGGAAAAACAAAAAGGGGGGAGAGGAAAGGGGGGAAAAGAAAAAAGAGGAAAGAAGAAAAATTGGCAAAGGGTAAAAATAATTTTTGAAAAATTTAAAAAGGGGGTAAATTTTTATATCTTAAATATTTAAACATTTAAGGAAAAAATAAAAAAAAAAA
>JACEEZ010013529.1:0-11260 GCA_016584305.1 Chionoecetes opilio | reverse complement strand
AGGCCTTACCAGGACCCCTCCAGCGACTCAGAAAAAGATTAACTGCATCATCGGAAAAAAAAACCAAGGGATCAGTGATCTTGGTGTTGCCGACGGATGCTCCAACAATCACTTTGATTTAAAAAACCTTGTCCAGTCCCCCAGTCCATACAAGCGTTTGAAAAAAAGTGATGGGGGCAAGGACGCACCCTTGCCTCCCCTCCTGTACTTCAAAAGGAAAAGAAGCTGGATACACCTACCCCACACTTCACAGCCCACTCTCAGTCCCAGAATACAGACCAGTTATCAAACCAATAGGTCCTTGCAGGAATTTCCCTCGAAAGTCGCAGGAAGGAAGTGATCCCAGAGTGACTCACAATGGCCACTGAGGTTTTTTAAAAAACGCCTTCTTGAGATCAAAACATAGGCTGCAAGCATCCCCCTGTCGAAAACCTTTCACGCCTTCGGCGTTCCAAACAGGGACACGAAGCGCTAGGTTTTACGGTCCGTTGTTGACTCACCAGGCGTGAAACCCAGACTGCTGAGGTCTCTGATGCTTCCACCAGATGACTGCAAAATTTCGTGTTCAGCAATAGATGGGCAAGTACCTTGCCTGGTACGGCTGGGGGAAAGTGTAATTACCGCGGTTAATTGTTGCAGTCCTGACGGGTCCCCTTTCCCTTTCCAGAAGGGACGACCAGCCCCCTTTTTCCCCCAGTCAGGAGGAATGGTACCTGATTGCCCGCACGGCAGTCAGGAAAAGCATGAAAAACCCGCGGATCAAGGGGGGCCTCACCCCCAGTTTGAGGAGCTCCGCACTGATATTTACCAAAACACCAGGCTGCCTTTCCATCCTTCAACTTTGGCTACAGCCTCTTTGATTTCTTTTCAAGAGAGGGGGTTTTGCCTTTGTCAATGGGAGGGATCGGCACCATGGCCTGGTAACCCCAGTGGTGTGGGGAAGCTTGCTCAGTTGGAGGGTCCAAACCGTGAACAACTCCCCCAAAGTTATTTCAGCCCAACCCGGAGCCATCTGCCCATCCATGTCCGAACGAGGGGCGCCCATCTGCTGTTCGAATAAGGCACTCGCCCGGGGGAAAGGGGACTTGGAACGGAGCTTCTTCAGGGCTCGGTAGGGCGGGTCGGAGGGTCATTAGCGTTCAAATTGACCCTCGACCAATCCTCGGGCGGGGGAAGACTCTGACATTAACCTTCTCCTTGGGTCTCTTCCCCAAGAGGGTTCAAAGTCCGACGGGGACCAAAAGGCCCTGTGCTGGTTCCTGGTTTTTCCAGCCAGCCGTAGTTAATAGTCACTAGTTATAATAGGGCAGAGGCGATGCGATTATGACGGTACAGGCGTGAAGTTAGTAAAATAACCTTGGGTCTGTGTGTGTGTGTTGTTTGTGTTGTGTGTCTGTCTGTCTGGTCTGTGTGGTGTTTGTGTGTGTTTTTGCGTGTGTGTGGTGTCTGCATGTGGTGTTTTCTGTTGTTCTGTTGTGTGTGGTGTGTGTGGTGTGTGTGTTGTGTGTCAGTGTGCATGTGTCTGTCTGTCTGTGTGGTTGTTTTGGTGTGTTTTGTTTTTGTTGTGTCTGTGTGTGTCTGTTGTGTTCTGTCTGTCTGTGTGTTGTGTGTGTTGCATTGTGCATGTCCTGTCTGTCTGTTGTGGTTTTTTGGTGTGTGTGTGTTGCATGTGTGTGTCTTTGTGTGTGTGTGTTTTGGTTTTTTTTTTTGGGTTTGTTTAGAGGTTTAAATGCCTCAGAGCTTTTATTTGATCTACCGCTGCAGGTTTTTAAAAGTGTTGGCCCGAAGGCCCACCAACCCCCCGGGGGAGGGGGGGGTTTCACAAAACCCCCGGCTAACCCCCCGGGGTTACCCATTCACTGCTGGGGGGACGGGGGGGCTCGGGTTTTTAAAAAAAAAAAAAAACCAACTGATCTATCTTCGCTCCGCCCGGGGATCGAACCCGGGACTTCTCGGGTTGGGGAGCCCGAGCGTGCTAACCACAAACACTACGTGTCTGTGTGTTGTGTGTGTGTGTGTATCTGGGGTCTTTGTGTGTGTGTATGTGTGACTGGGGTGGTGGTGACTTGTGTGTGTGTCTGTCTGTCTGGTGTGGTGTGTATGTGTGTGTGTGTGTCTCTGTGTTGTGTGTGTGTGTGGTGTGTGTGTTGTGTGTTGGGTTGGACTGTGTGACTGTGTGTGTGGTCTAGTGTGTGGTGTGTGGTGTAAGATGGGATGAAACAAGGAACACGGGTGGAGGAAAAGGTGGGGGGGTCATGGTGGGGCGGGCAGAGGGGAAGGATAGTGGGGGAGTAGGTAGGAGGTTGGGGGGGAGTGATGGTAACTGAAGGAGGTAAGGCTGTGAAGGTGCAGGAGAGGGCGTGAGGGGGGGATGGCGGGGGACCGTTGGAGTTAATCGGGGCGGTGTCCCGTGGGGTTGTTGGCAGTGGGGGGGCAGGTAGATCGAAGGTCTGGGGAGCGGTGGCTGGTGGACGTGGGCTCCGGGGGTTTAGTGTGCGTCGTTAATAAGTAAAAGTCTATAATTATCACGCTCGTCAACTATTGTATAACTTCTCGTATTCTTCGCGTGCGACATTTGTGTAGTGACTGTCCCCCGCGGGATGTAGCTAGGGGAAGGTTGGGCAGGGGGGCAGAGGGAGGGGAGGGCGGGAACAGGAAACACTAGTTTTGGGGTATAAAGCAAAGTAAATTACATTGTGGTGTTTTATAATCCTAGCAACTCGTTGGGCTTCTGTGGGGGCGTTGCAGAAGTACACACTATGATTTCAGTTCAGTACAGTTCAGTTTGTGGGTCGGGGAGGAGTCTTGCCCCTTCAATATTAATTTTTTCATTCGGCACTCCCTGGGACGTTTTCTTCTTGCTGTCTGGTGTGCTTTAGTTAGTTGTCTGTCTCTTAAATTCGTCTTTTTAGTTTCTTTCTTTCTCTTTCTTTTCCTCCTTATTTTGCTCTGGTACAATCCAAAAACGTTTGATTGTTTTTTTTTGTTGTCCTTTTGGTTCGTAAGAAGGGATTTTTTCACAAGCGTCTGATGTGCGTGAGGGAGGAGGGGGGGAGGCGACGGGACGCCTGCGTATACTGGCCGGGCGGTGGGCGTTGTTTAATTACCGCGTTATAATAAAGGTCACCATCGACATAACCTAAAAATGCCTTAGGGGGAGGGGACTTCAGGGGAGGGAACCACAGCTAGGGGTCGGAGGGTTTACCAAGGCGAGGAGGCAGCATAACAAGGCTCTTTTCCCCTCCCGGGGGCAAAGTAAATAATTTTATTGTGTTGTGAAACGTTGCGGGGCTCATCAAGGTATAACTGCTGGCCACGCCACGTCCCAACGGAAAAAACGTTGGGGCCAGGTATTGACCACCCAAAATTTCCTTGCGATATCAAAATTCTTTTGTTGCCGAAAAGTATTTTGTCGTTTATATTTTTTTTTGTAGCAAACTCGACTTCATTTTCCCTCGTTTTTTTTTTCAATTTTTCATTCTTTTACCTTGGAAAAAAATGTCTTATCCAATGAAAATTATAATCAAGGCTCCACTCTTGAACAAAACAAAGCAAGTATGGAAATAAATCCCAAATTGTTTACTGAGTGAAATTGTCTATGTGAGCAAGGTTGGGGGAGGGTCAAAAACCACAAACGGTCCCCCAGATTGCTAAATAAAAATTAATAAAACCTGCAGGGATATAAGGTTTTCGAGGTACATTAAAAAAATAAAAAAAAAAAAAAAAAAAAAAAAAAAACAAAAAAAAAAAAAAAAAAAAAAAAAAAAAAAAAAAAAGGGGTGGAAGGATGATTTACAGCCCAAAAAACATTTCACGTTAGGATGGGACCGTTACTTGCCAAAAGGGAAGAAGGCCAAAAAGGAATGAAATTTTACCTCATTCCACAGATGCATCTCTTTTTAAACCTAGAGGAAACCATATATACCGCTATAAGTATACTAGCCCGCCAAAGGCCCCCACCGGGCCGGAACTCTTTTTGGCTACCTCCTGGCGGGAGGGCTATTGGTGGGCTTCAGACCCCCCAACCACCTTGTGCGGACTCTCCCATATAGCCCCTTCTCAAACTTTCCTGAAATCATGGATGTAAAATTTACTTTAAACCCAAAAAACCCATTCCCACTCCACCCATTTACCCAATCAACCCCCACCCATTTCACTTCCCCCCTTTACCATTCCCCCCCAATTTCATCACCCATTTACCCATCCACCACCACCCATTTTCATCACCCTTACCCATTTACCCCCCCAACTTTCCCATTCACCCATCACCCAATTCCCTCACCAATTTTACCTCACCCCCATCCTTCACCCATTCCCTCACCCCACTCATTTTCACTCCAACCCATACCATCACCTACATCAAGGTTTCCTCAATTCTTCGAATCCACTTTTTTTCCAAAATTTCTCGTTATATTTGGGTTAAAAAAAAAAAAAAAAACAAAAAGGAAATTAAGAAATTCAATCTCATAAGGGGGCTTTAAAACCTTCCCCTGGTCAAAACCTGGTTCCAAAAAATGTGCCATATGGATGGGTTTTTCCGCCACGGGGATCGGAACCTAAAAGGGAGGGGGGGACACACCCCCACACACACAGACAGGACAGGACAGGGACAGACACACTTTCGCTTATTTATTATTAAAGATTTAACTAAAAAGTGCTTTGGGGGCCCTTCGGCCCCCCATGTATTGATTTGTTTGTAGTAGTTAGTATATATAATATATTAGACAACAATGGGGATTGCAAAACTTCCCAATCGTGGGTTTGGTTGCTGGTCGTTTGGTCACTGGACAAAAGTGCCTCGGGGGGTAGCCCTTTCGTTTCCGTTGTGATTCCCAGGCCCTTTTTGTGGTTCCGTGTGATTTTCCCAAACAAAACCCCAAACAAACGTCCATGAGGGTTTTCTACTGAGTTTTGGGGGAAAAAATGCGGCAAGGACGGTTACCGCAGAGTTTTTTTCCTGTATCTAAAAACTCCTAAAAGTGGTTTTTTAGCCCCCAAAAAACCCCCCTTCAAAATGGATTCAATCGACATGGGACCAAAAGGGCCGCGTCCAACCTACGATTTATTTGGGGCGATTTTTTTGAGCCTACTCTCAATAAAAAATTGAATTTTACAGTTTTCGGCTACCCAAAAAACAGGGGGACCCCCACCCCCAACACACGGGCTACTCCTATAGTATTTTTAGATTACACCTGTCCCACGCTTTGTTGCATTCACCCTGAGAAGGGATGCCCACGACCTTACGTGACACCATTCGTGATTATCTGTTTTTGTTTTTTTTGTTTTTTTTTTTACAATCACATCCTGCTTTATATTTCTGCCTTTTGAAGCTCCGAAAGAAAAAAAAGGCTTGTTTTGGGAAAAATTTTATTTCTTTTGAGGATCGATGGCTATAGGTGTTTGGGGGGGGAAGGCCCGCCCAACCGGGGGACGCCAGGGTAGGGGGGGAGCTTTAAGGGTTTTGGGAGAACGTCGGGGCTCAGCAAAGAAAAACCAAATATGTTAATTTTTGGGGGCCCATGTTTTTGGGGACGCAGGGGAAAGATAGTATAAGCGTTTTGCGGTTCCCCAGAGCCATTGGACTTTCCCACTTTAAAAACTATTGAGTTTGTAGGAAAAGGTGGGAAAATGTGGTCTTTGCGAGACTTATAAAACATATTAAAGGGTCGGGTTTATATGCGTTAAAATTTAAAAACAAAATTTTCACCCCCTTTTAATTCCCTAAAAAACCATATCTAAACGTATATAGTTTGTCTTTACTTAGGGCCCCATTTGGAACAATTTTGGGGTGTTTTGGGGTGTGGTCCACGTATTAAAAAATGTTAAAAAAAACCCTAATCTATAATCAAAGGATAACAAGGCCAATCAGAATCCGCTGGTTAGTTTAAAATACAGGTGTAATAATAATAGTAATTACTGAATTGCTTGATTTCTGTTTAAATGGTTTATGGCTTAAACCCATTTAAATACGTGGAACAAACACCACACCACGGCCCAACCACCAACCCACACCCCCACAACCACATTTCGAAATGGGGGTTAACTTTCCGAAAGTGTAAGGGTTAAAAACCGCTTCGGTTTCAACAACCGAAAAAGGGTCCCGGGTTTCGGTTTCCCCCGGGGGGAAGGCGGAAAAAAGGAGGGGGCGTTTTCCTTAAAACACCCAAAGCCCTTTTTTCCAACCCCAAGTGAATGGGTACTCGGGTGTTAAAAGCCCGGGGGTTTTTGTACCCCCCCCTTCCCGGGTGGTGGTTTTGGGCCCAAAAAAATTTAAAAAAGGCAACTAAGGATGATGATAAAAAAATTTGTTGATATGGGAGGGGACCGGGGGTGGCCATTCGGAGCGGTTTTTGTTTTTAAAGGCCCTGGGGTAAAAAAACTAGATAATACCCAACCCCGAACCCCACACCACACAACCAACCACATTTTTTCAGTGTTCCGTAGGGTAGGGGGAACATAATATTCCCCGTTAAGATATGTTATTTTAGGAATTAAATGGGGGTTGAAATTTGTGTTTATATATTCCCACGAAATATTCCTGTATTTGTTTGTATTCCTAACTTCAAGCAGTTATTTTTTGCGGGGGCGTATTACGTAGTTTCGTGGATTCACCGAAAAAACACAACCCGAAAAAAAAAAAAAAACTTTTTTCCATTTTCGTATTTACCCAAAAGTCTAAAAAACGTTTGTTATCAGTCGCGAAAAATTTCAATGAAGCCACTTGTGGTTCGGACGGCGCTTTAAATTAACAGGGAGGGGCCTGCCTCTGGCCGAGATAGCCCCATGCTTGTCTGCAATGCCTTTGCTGGGGGGGTAGTAAACCTTTTGGGACGTTGGGGAAAACGTCAAAAGGTGATGTAGTGTTTGCGTTCATCTGATGCGAAATGGAAAAGCGTTTTTCTTTTCAGGGGGAAACACATTGCAAAAAACGTTTTTCGGAAAGATTGTTTACAAAAACACTGCCCGTTGGCCTGGAGCATAACATTGTTTACCATAAGAAAGCGTGGAGGCAAAAAAGCATGTGTGATACATTACTGAAGCAGGGGACTATATTTAACATGACAAGTGTTGGTTGTGGCCAAGGGAGGTGGAGGCTGGAGGGTTTTTCCCGGCCCCTAGTGAGGGCCCCGCGGCCCCCCGCCCCCAGGCCGCCGCAGTTTGGGGCGGGGCTCCCTGCGCCGACCCTCGCCCCTCCACTACAACCAAACCCAAACCACTCTCGTAAAAAGATAAAATATTTTTTCCTTTTATCAACCCAAAGGGCTTGCGTGGAATTACTTAAAATTTTAAATAAACTAAGATAAAATAATTTTTCTATGGTAGCTGTAATATTTGTAGTGCATGGTATGGTGTTTTTGGGCGGGGTGTTGGAGCGAGTGTTGTTGAGGCGCGTTTGGTTTTGGAACGTTGTTCAGTTTTTAAACCACGCGGGGCCACAGGGGGGCGCCTCAGTATCCCCGCGGCCCCGGAGGTGGGGGACCATGGGGGGAAAGTTCAGATTCCCTGGCAAAGCTTTAAAATAAACACCAGAAAGAGGGGTCAGGTTTCGAGGGAGTGGTCATGGCACACCCCCCCACGCCCGGGGGAGCTTGTACACCCGCAGGATACGCAAAGGGCCTGGATCTATTTACGCAGATATTCGGGGGGGAAGAGTGTGATGAGGTGGGGGAAGGTTGCCTCTACACCCACCACTGTCAACATGGCCCCCCCAACCACCCCTGCAAAAACAATAGCATGCAAATTGGAATCCCTGCTTCGCTGACCTCCTGTGTTGCCCCTGGAGTGTTGGCTAGGTTGCGGCGGGGGACCTGAGGGCGCCGCGGGGGGGTTTTAGGGGTGGGGCGGGGGGAGGCCATGAAGGGGGGGGCCACAGGGGGGAGGGATGCGAGGCGGGGGGTCGTGAACCCGGTTCGGGGCCCCTTAGTAATACGCAAATCATTTCGTAGTTCCACTGTGGCCTCAGGTGCCCTCACAAAGGGTTCTTTTCAGGTGTTGGGTGCGGGTGCGGGAGGGGCCTGGCCGGGTCCTGGTGTGCGGGCGGGGCGGGGGGCCGGGTCTTGTTCACGTGAGGGAAAAATAAAACCAATACAAAAGACCTGCATGGGCTTTGTGTGTTTTGTGTTATTGTTTACAGACGTGCTAATTTTTTGTTTTTGTTATCCTTTCAGTTGGGCTGTGTTTTGTGGGGGGGAATAGTGGTTGGCAGAAGTGATGAGGGTAAAAAGGAGCGGTTTGTGTTGTTATGGGGGGTGGGGGGGTTTGGGGCTCGTCTGTTCAAATACACCCACGAACCATTTTCTTGTTTCTTTTCTCAAAGGTTTGTTGTGTGTGTAAACTACCCTTGTCTTTGGATTTTTACACGTTTGTTCTGGGTAATAGCTTGGGGATCTGGGTTGGTTTAAAACAATGCTAACATTAAAAAGTTTCGTTTTTTTTTTATTATTTATAAGGGAAGAAAATGTCTTGGGTTTAGAGCAGTGGTTTAGATTTACTTGGAAATTGGTCGAGGAAATTAATATGAGTAGAAGTTTGTTTATAGGAATGATGAAAAATTTTCTGGTTGAGGTGAAAAGGGGATTGCCACAAAAACCCCCACGGGGCCAAAAAAACCCAACCAAAAAAAGGGGTTTTGTATTTTTTTTGGGGTTTTTTTAAAAAAACCCCAAGGGAAGGGGTTGGATAAAAGAACATGAACCCCCCAAAAAAATTCCCCACCTTTTAGGGGGGTTTTTTGGGACTCAAAAAATGGTTTTTTTTTCCCTTTAGGGGTCTTTTTTGGGGGGCTTAACCCTAAGCTGCCCACAAGGGATTTTTTTAAAAATGCTTAGGGGGTTAGAAAAGGAACAAACCATTTTAAAAAAAGGCAGTTTGGGTCATGGGGGTTAATAAAAAAAAAACTTTTTTCATGAAAAATTATTTTTTAATTTCCGGGAAAAAACAACATTTTAGTGTTTTTAAAAAAATTTATTTGGGGAAAGGGGGTTAAGGGGGGAAATTTTTAAAAAGGGGGGGGCTGGGGGGAAAATTTTTCTTTGGGATGGGGAAAAAAAGAATGGGGGGGAAAATTTAAAGTTAGGTGGTTAAGTAACAAAACTCCCCCGGGGTAAAGGTTCCACGGCCCTCTTTGTAGCTTCCTTTTTTTTCTGTTTGTGCTGAAGCTCTTAAACATGAAAGTAAGCAGAAAAACCCAGTGTTTGTTGGGGTTTCCTGTAGGGGGGGGGATGCATCACCCCGTCTATAATAAAAAGCCTTTTTTACCTCTGGATCCCAGCGGGAAAGGGGGGTGGGTAGGGCAGGGGGGGGGTCAAGGGGAGGGGGGAATTTATTCATCAAGCATGTTTTCCCTCGCAGGTCATTGTGTTTTTCTCATTTTTTTTTTCCTTTTTTTTCTGGTTGTACAGAGGTTTTGGTTGTGTTTCCTTTTATTTTTATTTTTTTTTTTTAATTCCGGTGTAGAGGGGTTGGTTAACACCTAAGTAGTTTGTTTTGTGGGCTGGGGGTTCCCAGGGGGTTGTCTCGTAGTGTGTGGCGTGTAAGCTCACGTCTATCGCTTTCCTCCAGATGCCTCGAGGCTGCACACAATCCTATTTTCATGTAAAAAGATGGGTTGGGAAGAAAGGACCTTATTCAATTTTTTTTATGTGATAAGATTTGAATAAAATTTTTTAGAAATTTTGACTTGCCAAAATTTTGTATATTAAGTCGTTTTTTTTTTATTTCATATTAGCGTATAATTTTTTACTATGAAGGGTGGTTAGAAAAGTCCTTGAAAAATCTTGTCTTTTAGTTATCGTTGTCATGGCCGTTGTTTACTCAGATAGCTTAGTGAGGAGCCTAAGTTCTAAGTTAGTTAGCTGATCCATGTATTCTGGTTATTTTCAGGATGAAGATGCCCTTTAAAGGGTTTTTTTTGAGTTCTGGCCAGCCAGAGGCAAAAGGATGGCTGGGTGCGGGTGGCGGGTACCGTGCCACTAGGGGCGGGGGGGGCGGGGCGGCGGGTTTTTGGGGGGGGGGACCCTTGCCCTGGGCCCTGGAGGAGGGCGGGGTCCTGGCCATCGTCCGGGAAGGGACCAGGTTGTGGCGGGGGCAGGGAGTGAGGTGGGGGAAAGGGGGGGGCAGGTGCCCGAACCAGAGGTTTGTCAGCCCCCCCAACCCCCCCCCAAAAGTGTGTTGGCCACCCCGCGGGGGAAAAGCTTAGGGCTAGAACATTGCCCCTCCAGGGGGCCCGGGGGAAGAGTGCGTGCAGGGAACCAAGGCGTGGCCCGGTGGCCTCCTCCAACCGTGCCACGCGGAGGGAAAGACGACAAATCATAGATTATAAGACCTCCTACGGTTAAGGACGGGCCCTGGCCAAGAAACTGTTGGGCCAAGGCCAAAAAAAAGAATTCCGTCGTTGCCCGTGGGTCGGCGAGAAAAAAAAGTTCCGAAAAAAGTTCAATTCCCTTGCCCACCCATGAGCGTGCGGTCCTCGCGCCCCATCATCCAAACCCAACAAGAAAAATTATTCGCCGACAATCACGGAAATATTCCCCCCGGGGGGCCCCGGAGCCCAAAGCCCGAGGCGGGGGGGAACGGGGGGAAGGTAGCCGTTAGCGTTTCGCCCAAAGACTCGTCAAGTTGAACTCGCAAAAGGGTCGGGGGTTTCTCACACACAGTTCCTG
Organism: Chionoecetes opilio; assembly: GCA_016584305.1. Taxonomy (NCBI): domain Eukaryota; kingdom Metazoa; phylum Arthropoda; class Malacostraca; order Decapoda; family Majidae; genus Chionoecetes; species Chionoecetes opilio. The sequence continues at coordinate 599 of JACEEZ010013529.1, read as the reverse complement.
TTCTTTACCTCCGCTCGCGGGGCCCCCAGGAAAACGCTGCCTCGGGGATGGAGGGGGGTGTACGGGGGGCACCATCCCCCATCTACACGGAGGGCCATGACGGGGCCCGTGCAAGGGGCAGGTGGGCCGGCCCCCCCCCAAAGGGCCTGGCTGCGCCGCATTGGGAGGCCCCGCAGCAGGAGGTGGAGGCGGAGGCCCCCGACTCACCCCAGCGGTGTGACCCCAAGGAGTCCAGGGCGAAGGAGAAAATTGAAAAACTGCTCCCGCTCTCCCTGGGAAAAAAAGCTGAAGCAGACTGCCAGGTTTGTGTTGTGTGGTCTGTTGGGGGTTTTTTACATACCTAGGTGTAGCATGGAGGGCCTGAGATGGGCTCGTGGATCCTGTCTCCATACCGTATTTCTATTAATGCTAATATTATTCTTTTAATGCTAAGACTTCCCTGTGTATTGTCCTTAACACTTTCCCTCCATTCTGATTTCTTTCTATTTCTCTTCTCTCTGCCTCCTTCCCCTCACTTTGTGGCCTTTTTTGAAACGGTTTTCTTTGCAAATACTTTCGAAATTTTTAAAAAAATTTTTTTCTTTCCCCTTTTTTTTGGG
>JACEEZ010013528.1:0-49746 GCA_016584305.1 Chionoecetes opilio | reverse complement strand
CACTGGCAGACCAGGTGTCAGGCCAGGGACGCCCTGGCGGGGAAATAATGCCAGGGGAGAAAGGGTGAAAGCCGCGCCCTTGGGCGTAGCTTAACACCACAGACACAGACACCAGCCGAAAATATTTAAGACACAGCTGGCCCGGCCAGGATAAAGAATAAACTACACTCATCCCCGTAAAACCTTACAGAAGGATTACGAAGCATGAATGGGTAAAAACTTCACACACCACCCACGTAAACACGAAAAAACAGCAGGTGCTTACCATATGGCCTGAATAAAAACAACACGTGTTACAGGAGACGCAGCAGGTGTTTGATGTGATGAAGGCAAAAAGAGAATGATGGTTCCGAGCCGGCTGGCGGACAGTCCGGCCTCGGTCAGATGGCACGGCGTTGCCAGACGTATGTTTCTTTTCAGATTATCTATGTGTAGCCTGGTAATGTGTAACCAGATGTTGGAATTGGTTGCCTGTATACCCAGGGTTTGCCCTGGGTGGCGATCTTTCCTATCCTATAGCTTAGTGCACTAGCTCTAAGGGGACCTAAAATGTGTGTGTGTGTGTGTGCGCGCCGCAAGTGTGTCACCTGAGTCCTGGATGCGTGCCTCTCGGGCCGCGCCGCGCCGCCAACCCTTCCAGATATAAACACATCTCCACTCTCCTCAGCATTCCTCCCACGTCACACATACTCCTTATCACATCCCCTAAGGCCTAACCTCTACATCCTTAGTAACATCCACCAAACCATCATATGCCCTGCGTGAAGTGTGTGGGGGGAAACAGTAACACTAATAATGGATACGGCGCGGCAGGAATGGAGGAAAAACATACTCTGCACCTTACCTCACGTTGTTGAATGTTCCCTTCCTCCTCTCCTGAACGCACTGTCAGCCGCTGCAGCACGCTACACTGACGCCAGGGTATCCATGTATCACTGCTTGAACTACTGTTGCCGTAAACACACGTAAACACCGCGCAAACACTAAAGATAAAAAACTTGAGGACTGCCTCTTGCACACGTGCTTTACCGCCGCTGCCTCAAACTGCCCGGCTGTGTGCAGCCAACCTACGGGCTGGTGCTTTCCTGCTGGATCTATTATATTTTGTACATTAAGAAAGCCCGTTATCCAAATTTTTCAAAATTATCAAAATCCGGCCCCTTTGGCGATGGCGGCCATTGGCGGGAAGTTGCAGCCTGCTGTGGCCCCCCGCCATGACGCAGCTACCCAATGCAGGCCGCTTACCTCTCTGGTCGAGAGCGGACGCAGATGGAGGGCCAGCTCTATACCCCGGAAAGAGGAGACCTATTCTTGCTGCTTAGGTCATATGAGTTCCTGGTCAGTCAGGAAGCTATGGCTGTTCAATCTCGTATCCCGCACCAGCCAGCCTTCTCTTACGTAAAGCGGGCGCTGCGTGAGGGCCGCCGGCCAGGATGCAGCTGTCCAGGAGAGACCGTTGACGGCCGGGATATCATCCCCCCGTGGGTGAAAGTGACTGGGTGAGCTACGCCCCGCCGCCGGAAGTCTTTAAAGAACATTTTTGGTCAGTTTATAGTTTTTGTTATTTTTTTTTTTGCATGTGTTTCCCCTTCTATTTATTGTGTTCTTTTTGTATATTCAGCCGACGCCTTGGCGTAATAAATTAAATTTAAAAAAAAAAAAAACCCCCATCAACGCACAACTGCCCTTCGGAAAAGAGGGTCATATCCAACTTTCAATGTTGTATAATTACCCAAAAAAAACTCGACATCACTTAAGCAACACCAATTACGCTGGAACAGGTATCACTGTCGTGTGCAACACCCTCCCTACCTACTTCATTACTTTCGGGTTATCTGCCATTATAATAGTAACATGTCAGGCGTCATATCTCTGTACAACGAAAGTGGCCGAGTAGGAGGATGGTAAGGGAAAGGAGGGGGAAGGTGGGGGGGGGGGGGGAGGAAGGCAAGGGGAGGGGGGGGGAACCGGGTGGGAAGGATGGGGCGTGGTTTGATCACTCAAAATTTTTTTTTGTTTTGATTAATTTTTTTCGCCCAAGGGCCAAACCTTTAAAAAGCAGGCCCATGGAATGAATTGTACGAGCATCGTGGGCACCCGGGGGGACCCCCAACCCCAAACACAAAAACACACACAACACACACACAAAAACCACACGGGGGACAAAAAATATGTGACAGGAAAGGGAGTCTGCAACGAGCGGGCTGCCAAAGGAAGGGGCTGCAAAAAGGAAAGACCACCTGGTCCCCCGAACTCTGCCCGGGAAATACGACGACCAGGCGAGAGGCGGGGGCCGCGCGGGAAGGGGTGGGGCGCGGCAAAGGGTGTGGCGCGGCCCCACGGGGGGGAGGCCCCTGGGGCAACGGCAGCAGGCAGGGCCCCTGAAACGAGCGAAAAAGGATCCCATCTTCCCGTGAAGGTGGCGACGGAAGAAATAATCTTCTTAAAAAAACCCTTCTGAGACCCACCAAAGGGGTCTGCAGGAAATTGTCCAAATTGGCACGCTTTAAACCAAACGATCCGGGGGGCCTGACTCCATCAAGACCGCTTAAAGGGAAGAAACCCCGGACTGGAGAGCGGCAACAGTTTGCTGGTCAGACCTGCGGAAGACCGAAAGGGGTGGGAAAGGGCAGGGTGGGGGGTACTGCGGGGGGGTGGTAGTGGAGGTGCGAGTTGAGAATTGTCGTGGCAGCAGGGCGGCGACAGTCTGGCTTTTGCACAGCCGTGCCAGACTTAACCCCGCTTGGTGACAACGGGGACCCCCCAGAGAGGGGGGTTCCGGGGGGGAGACCTGGGAGGCGTCGAGGCTGAATCAAAAGGGCAGGGGCATGGTGGAGGGGCCGGTGGGGGCACGAGGGAGTCGTGGGGGCCGGAGCACCAAGCACACCGTCCGCCCAAAACAATACCGAGATATGGGACCAAACCCCAGCACGAAAGCACCACGACTGTTCCCCTATCCTGCGAAATTCCGGGAGGCGGTGGGAAAAGCAAGGGACCTCGGGGAGGTGGTAGGAAGGCTCCAAGTAAGACCAAACGGTTAATCCGACCCTTCTGGAGAAGCGGCGAGCCAGTAGACGCCCGGCAGCTCCTTGGCCGGGGCTGGATCACTGAAAAGGGGAAACGGGTAAGGGGGTACGTAGGAAAAACTTGGGGGCCTGTCCGGGCCCACCCTTGGACTCGGAGGAAGGGAAAAACTCCCCTTTTTTTTACGTGGTGACAATGCCCCGGGCGGTGGCGGGAGATTGACGAAACGAGTGAATGGCAGCCATCTTAAACCTCAGCCTGGTACGGTCGAGATGAAGCCCCTTTGACCTCAAAACCACCAAAGCTTGATGGCCACAGAGGGTTGGCCCAAAACAAAAGCTTAATGTAGGCATCCCTGGCGCGAACGCGGGGGGTGGGGGGGGCGCGCAGCGAGGGGCCCCCGGGGAGGAAGGGGCCCTTTTGGGTGGTAAAAGCGAGCGAGGGGCGGCACGGGGGAAGGCGGGGCTACTTTGGCACCCGGGACCACGCGAATGAGTCACAAGTACGTCACCTAAAACCCTTCCCCTGTCCGAATGTCTCCCCGGGCTCTTGCCCGCTTCGCCTAAAGCCTGAGAAAACCCCTTTTAAAAAAAAACACTTGGCAATGCATTAACGCCATAAATTAGGGAAGGTGTCGACAAGCGGGCCCAAACGTCAAATTGATCAACTTTTTTGTTAGAAAAATTTTTGCAAAAAACGATGCCTCTGTGGTGGGTGTCCTATGGACAAAGGTGCTTTTGCAACCCATCACGAAAAAGATAGTGTCAGGACAATGGAGAGGGGTTTGGGGATGTGGAATGGTATTGTGGTCATCTCCAGCCCCCCGATACCCATTTTTGGGATTTTTATCAGGTTGCAACTTTTCGTTTATATTTTTTATTCAAAAAGGAATTCCTTCAGTACCCCCTATAGTTTTTTTTTTTAAAATCAAACTACTAATGCATTGGGGAAGCCTTTTTTCAATAGTAAAAAATGCTAAGAAATATTGCAATAGTTTTTTCATGATAAAACATGGGAAAAGCCAGATGGAGCAAGAACAGCCCCTCCCAATCTTCTTTCTATCTGTACAGTTTAACCCGTTTATCAACATTTCCCAGCCATAAAAGGGAAATGTCAGTCAGCGGAGTGTCCCGTTTATAAAGGCATAAATATAATTTTTTTAACTAAAACCCCCGGCCAGCGTGTTTGGGGGGAGCTTCCCTAAAGTCAACATACCATCTTTCAAACATGTTTACACTAGTTTTTCTTTCGTCAAATATTTCAGGGGGGACTTTTAGGGCGCTTAACTTGATTTATAAATTATACTACAATTATGTATTTTTGTGAAAATATTAAGGAAAATACTTCCAGGTTTTGTAAAACGATGGCATTTTTGCGGGCGGGGGGTTCGCCCGAGGGATTTCTGCGATTTTTGCAATAATCGGGATTTGCAATCCAAAATCCGCTGAAAGCGATTCAAGGCCTCGGATTCAATATCAATAAAGACCCAAAGCATGCAGTTTTTCCGGCTCTCTACAAGGTTTTTTTTATAAACAAACCATGAGGGAAAATCGCATGAAACAAAAGACTTTTTTTAAAAATTTAAAGTTTGTTTGTGAGTAGATCATGACTGTTCCGAGAGCAAAAGACTCATCCCTTTGTGTCAAAAATTTTCATGCCTTACCCAGAACAAACTCTGCCCCTTCAGTGTCATAATGATCCCATACCCGTTGTTAGGCCCGCCGTCTCATTTTATTCAAAAGCTGTTACCCTTTTTGGCTATCGCCAAAAAAGCTGTTTCAACACAGTGGAAAACAACATGACGGTGTCAGGGACTGAAAGGGTCACCATTTACACCTTCCACAACCACTCAGGGTCAGGAGACAAGCAGCGACGGACGTGGGTTTAAAATACGCACCAAATATTGACAAAGGGGACGGACTAACATTTTTTAAATGTGTGTGTACAGACCCATATTTTTTGTTTTAGAATGAGGCGGTTTTTAAGCGACTCTTAAATAAGGGTTAGGGGTCATGGTATAGATGGGAAGGTTCCATTTGGTCAGAGCTTGGGTAAGTAATAGGCAACAAAATACAATTAAAGGGTTTCCCAAATCTGAATGGGGGTGGTGACAAGTGGAGTTCCACAAAAGGGGGTGTTTTGGGGCCCCTTACTATTTTTTTTTTTACATCAACGCTTTGGTAGTGGGTTAGCGTGAATCACAAGTTTGCTGATATACAAGTTAGGTAGGATTTGGATCACATCTGGGCGTAAAAAATTGCAGAAACTTAGATAAACTTAAAGCGTAGGCAGTCAATGGGAGATGGAATTTAATATTGATAAAAGTACGTATGAATTTGGGAGAAAAAACCCTTTGGGAAAAGTACACCTAAGCAATTACGCTGAAAAAAAAGAAGGTAAAAAAATTTGAGTGAGGGTGAGCCCAGACCTCCGACCTAGGAAACAAGTATTGGGGGCCAGAAATAGAGCAATAGAGTTTAGGATTCATTACCAAAGTGTTAAAAGTAGAAATGCGGAAGTTTTCTAAGCTTTATCTGGGTCTGTCGGCCCCACCTAGGCTATCAGTTCATTTTTTTTCTCCATATTAAGGGTGGATTTAAATGTTGTTAAAAAAAGTGCAGAGAAGGAGACCAAAATGATACAAGGGATGCGTAAAATTTTTGTTATGAAGGAGATGAAGTTATTAAAATAACACCACTCGAGAGGGAAACCCGAGTAAGGGGCGATCTGATAGAAATTTTTTAAATGGATAAAGGATTTAAAAAAGGCAGGTAGGAAAAATTTTTACGGCTTTTTCCCCGGGTAAAAGGTAAAAGATTCAAACTGGAAAAGCTAGTTTTTAAAAAGGGAAAAAGGGAAAAAATGGTTTCCAAAAAGGGTGGTGAATGAATGGAATGGTCTCAGTAGACAGGTAGTTAGTCTGAGTATTGGGACTTTAAAGGGGCTGGGTGGTTCATGGATGGGGATGAAAGGTGGATGTAGGGATGTTTGGGTGCAGGGAAATACCCGTGTAGGCCTTTCGGCCTCTTGTAGCTTCCTTATTTTTTTAGTTTTATGAGTTGTCTGGCAAAACCCCGGGATCGGGGCTCAAAAGGGCGTTTTGGGGGGGCATCAAAACGTCAAAAAAATACTATCATTTCATCAAAACTGCAAAAACTTAGCAATCCATCAAATTTTCCTTGTTTTCATTTTTTCAAAAACAGTTTTCACCATATCCTTTTACATCAAAGTCTCAAAAAATTTTATATGTTTCAAAGCATCAAAGTGAGAAGTCATCAAAATTACAGAGCTTATCAAAGCACCAAAAGACGAAGCATCAAGCTAAAAAAAGCCAAATTTTTTAAAGTATAAAAACCTACTGGAACCTAACGCAAAAAAACTACAACATCAACACCGAAACAGTATGACACAGTAAGCCCAAACCCCGGGTTGGGGAAATTAAGTCTCGATCCCTCCAAAATTTTACAAAGAACAAGACAAAAAACAAAGAACTGTCTATGTGGTACTCTGGGGTCCTCATATCAACGACCGAAACATCTTACCTCAAAGTGCCAAACAAATGCAGAGGGACTGCCAGTTACAAGGCGCGACAGACGACGGGAAAAAAGGGAACCAAAACCAGACGCATCCTACAACCCTCTACAGACTTCTGCAACCGCCTGAAAAAAGCAGCAGGGGGTACCGGGGAACAAGAACTCCCTCTGCCATTTTTCAAAAGATGTCACAAAAATCATCCATGGTGGAAGTTGGTTGGGGAATCCTGACATATTATGTTATTGGTATATTGCATCAATATAATGAAAGTACAATTAAAAGTCGATGCTGCTTCATTTCTAGTCTTGAAAGCTGCCGATTAGTACCAGTACACTACCTGTTTCAATTTCATTTCTTCGGAAAGAAGTATGATATTTTTATTTCAATTTTATAATTCTTAAGTTATTGTTAAAGTAAGGTAGTACTTGGATTAAGACGGACATTGATATGCATCTTGTGTTCTTATTGTGCCGCATCGTGCTTCATCTGCTGTAACAGTACATAATGTATTTTGATGCTTTGCTAAGATCTGAAGATGTTTTGACACTTTGCAAAGATGTGAAGTTTTTGATGCATCGATATGATTTTGTCCAATTTTGATGCATTGAAGACATCTGGTGTTTTTGATGATTTGATAACAACTACTCAGTCTCAGCTTCTTGACACATTGATGAGATCCAGCTTTTTAGATGCTATGAAAATATTGGCTTTTTGACGTATTGATAGGGCTGACACCCTTCGAATAGTTTTGACGCTTTGTATGCGCCCCCTGTTTGATAGCAACTGTTTTTGTTGTCAGCGTTCACCTCTGAGGATGCTTCAAGAAGGAACAACCACAACTACTAGTTACACCGATGCTTACGACTTCACTGTAGGGGAGGGGGTGAAGGGTGAAGGAGGAGGACTGATGACGTGATTGGGATTTGTTTTAATTAATTTATTGCGCCCACAGGCGTCAGGCAGATACATACAAAAAACAAAAAATTGAAATACATTCAAAAAAATTAAATAACAAAACCAAATTACAGACAAACATTTGGCCTTAATGACTTCCGGCGGCGGGATCGTAGCACACCCAGTCACTTTCATTACGGCGGCGATGATAGGCCGGCACGTTGATCGGAATCTCCGTGGGCAGCTGCATGCCAGGCCTGCGGCCCTCACGCAGCGCCTGCCTCACGTAAGAGAAGGCCGGCTGGTGCGAGACACGGGACTGGATAGCCACGAATTCCTGACTGACCAGGAACTCATAGGTCCTAAGGAGCAAGAAGAGGTCCCTCTTCTCGAAGGTATAAGGCCGGCCCTCCATCTGCGTCCCGCACTCGACCAAAGAGGGAAGCGGCCTGCACTGGGTCGCGGCGTCATGGCGGGGGACCACAGCAAGCTGCAACCCCCCTCCAACGGCCGCCATTTCCAAGGGGGCTGGGACCTGCGTCATCACGGGGGCCTGGGCGTCCACGTCCATATCCCTCACAGGGGACAACAGACGGTTACGCTGGGGCCTCTTCCTCCTCCTCCTGCGGCGGGGCCGTCGGGTCACGGCGGCGTCTTCATTCCGTGGAACAGGGGGCTGGGGTGTAGACCGAGGTGGAAGCAGGAGAGCCTCCTTCCACTGCAGCTGGCGAGGAACCGTGGATCCAGGAATCTGCCGGAGCCGGGCAGGGCAGCGACGATTCCAGGCGTGATGCCTGGCACCGCAGTTGGGGCACCGAGCCACGGGCCGCTCACCACCCTCCCGAAGGAGGCGGACGCAGGCCCGAGAAGCGTGCTCCCCACTGCACACACCACACAGCTCTTGCCGCCGCTGACACTGGCGCTGGTAGTGCCCAAACGCCTGGCAACGGTAACAACGGACAGGTTCCTGAATGTACCTGCGCACCGCGAATGTCCCGAAGCAGCCAAGGTCCAGGGCGGCGGGGACGAGCCCCCGCAGCGTCAGCTGAACCTGCCGGGTCGGGAGGTGCCGTTTAAGGCCCGCGCTGTACGAGCACCGCACCGCCGACACGACGAGCGGGTGCTCCAATACAGGGTCCAGGGGGAGGCCAGTGGGGTATCCAACAAGGACACCTTTCCTGCTGAGCTCCCTCCTTGCCAACACGATGCCCCGTGGTTGGCCATCAGCCACTTCCTGGAGGGTGGCGGCGGCGTCCTCAGTCGCCCCCCGGAGAAGGAACTCCCCGGAGGCGGAGACATCCACCTTGAGGGCGAGCCGAAGCTCGCACTCCAACCACCGAACAAGCTGATAGGGGCTGGGAAAGTCGACATGCCTGACGACCCTCCACACCGGGATTGGTCGCTCCGCAGCCGTGGCACCACTCTGCTGTGAAGAAGGCTTCGTCACCCTGAAGCGCTTCCTCTGGAGGATGAAGCCGGCGTCGTCTGGGTCCTCGGGGTGCCTCCGCGTAGACGTCATGGCGGGAGGTAACTCAACCACCACGACTAACAGCGGAGAGACGAGTGAACGGGGAGGAGGTCCGTTCACGACCAAGGTGCGAGGTGAACTGACGTGATTGGGAGGTGACGGAGTACTGGGGGGCAGGGGGACCGAGGGACGCTGGGGGTTCTGGGGGGCAGGGTGACGGGTAGACCCTGGGGAAGGCGAGGACGGGGCTGGCCTGTATTCCTCCATCACTTCACCCTCGTCTGCCGTGCTGGTAACATCACAATTTAATCAAGGTGGGTTTTGTTGGTATTTGAAATACTTTGTTTCATTGTAAAGGTATGGGTTGTAAAAGTGTAAGAGTGTGTCATTGATCTGGTTTATTCAACAGATGAAGACTGTGACTGTGTTCTTGGCGTGTGTGGTGGTTGGATCCACTTCTGTTCTTGGAATGGTTGGTAATCTTAGCTTGACTCAACTTTGTGTATTTTTTCAAAGTAACGCCACAAAATAGTACTAACGGTCACTACGTCCCACTAGGATATGCCATACAGAGGAGGCAGCCGCCCTGCTGCAGGCGGTGACCAGACAGGGTTTTCGAGCGGCACCCTTGCAGGAGTTGCAGGACAGCCTGGCACAGCTGCCGATGGTGGTAACTTCGTCGGGTTTGGTGGAGCTTCCCGCCCTGCTGGCGGGGCAGGTGCCGCTGGATCACAGGGCGGCAACAGCTTCCAGGGTTTCGGCAGCTTTGTTGACCAAGGCGGCGCAGCCTTCGTGCGGGGTTCTAGCGGCCAGGGTTTTGCCACCAGTGTTTTGCAGCAACAGATTGTGCCCACCGTTACGCAGACTGTTACTGTTGACGCGTTTACCACCCTCACCGACACAGTGTTCCAGAGCTACGGCGTGACACTGACTCAGTTTGCCGTCCAGACAGTCACCAGGCCCATACAGCAGGTTACTATTGCTTCAATCTTTTATCATAACTTAATTGAAAGTGAATTTACTTTTAATCACTACTTTTAGAATTAATTTATTTATTCTTAGCCCTAGTAGGTTTCCCATACTTAAGTCATTCCTAAGCCTCCATCCCCCCCCCCCCCCTGCGTGCAGGTTGTGGTGACTCCCGTGGATGAGGTGGTTGCTGTCTCCACCACGCAGGTCTTCAGGCCGGAATACATCACTCTCACGGAAACAAAGTCTGACTTCCGCCTGGCCGTGAGGACTTCTGTTACGCACGTCACCCTCACCCACACCAGCTACGCCATCACCCACGTCCCCTTCACAATCACCGCCACGCAAACGTGAGACTTACTTTTGTTTGTATACATTTAATTATTAAAGCTTCATTCTTATTTTATATTTTAGCTTATTAATTTGTAACATTACAATTAAGTTTTCTTTCCAGTGTTCGCATAACTTCCGCTGTGGTGAGGACAGTCATCGACACAGTCAGCCGGGTGGTGACTGACTACCGCACGCTGCTCAACACTGTCTTCGTCCATGCTGGATATTATTAGCATTGTGCTTTAACTTTCAACGAAAGTGTAAATAATTCTTAGTTCGAATGATATCTTATCAAATATCTCAAATAAATTATTTATTATAGGTATATATCTAAAATAAATTATAAATTAAGCCTAAGCAAGTTTCAATCTTCACTAACCATATATCTAGGTAATAAGAGTTTAAATATCTCTTGAATGAAATGTACATTTAAGATTTACACTTGTATTAAAAAATGTTTTCGCGTCCCAAGAGATGCCTGTTATAGTCTAGTTACTAAACGGTATTGGGGCCTAACCTGGTTTCGCGGTATGTACAAGGTTTTGTTGATTCTGGTGCTCTGACATGCCCTCAACAGGAATCAGCCGGGTGCCACTGGCACCCTTAGGGAAAGTTTTTTTATGGCCTTAAACACAATGGCTATAGTGCTGCATGGTCGCCAATAATTAATTCTGTTCATAACGGTCAACACTGATTACTGTCTGATTCCAATTCTTTTTTAGTCAAGGAAGTCTTGCATGCTCGTTAATTAAGTAATGTACCTCAAATTGCTTATATTCATCCCCAGGGGTGATATTTTCTAGAAATGCCTTTATTGTAGTAAAAACTTCATTGACATTCGGTAGCAACACAGATATAATACAACCTAGATATCACTATAATTTTATATCAAATTAATCTCTGATAACTCAACCGAACTTTTCATTATGGTACTTAATAAATTAAGTAATAATGATAATACTGATTAATTTCAATGAACAACAAATTAAGTAAACGGTTTCAAATATCACATGTGAGAATGACAAATTGATAGTACAGTAGTGGCTTTGAGTCTTAAACAATAATCTCCCGTCTATGGATCACTTATTAAAAACATTTCACTTGCTAATACATTCATACAGGTAATGGATATCATATTAATTGTTAAAAAGTAACAGGACCTTACAACCTAAAAAACACTGACTGAACCAAAATGCATGATCAAAGTCCTTCATGTTTTATAAATAATCATGGTCATAATTTAATCCTTCTTCCTGTGATAATATGCTCCTAGTGTTAACATTGTTAAATTCTGCTCCAGCATAGCAACCACAGAACCTGCCGGTAAAACATGCACGCATTGAGGAACTAGCACAATTTATCATTTGTAGGCCTTCAACTGGAACGGGTGATACATCCTGTGGTTACATCACCGGGAACAGCTTGTCATTTTTCTAGGTCCATCCATACCTCACTGGATCAGCAGCCTCAGGAGGTTCACTGCTGAGTGACTACTACCATGCAATAGTCTGATAATGGGCTCTGTAGGAATGTGTTAAAGCATATGATGTCTGTGGCAGAGACTTTAATGTTTGAGCACTTGATTGCTTCAATCGCCGTTTTTGTCATGTATATATCATGCCGCATCTCTTGACATGTCTTTGCAGGGTTTTAAGCCATAACATGCTGTCATGAACAGTGTTGCTTCAGTGACATCATCCATAGAAACTTCCTGTTTACCTAACTACTTCAGTGTCTTACCGCTATTAAGTCCTCTCAAAGCTGTTGCTTTACCTATGCCATATAGGAACGAGGTACTATCACAACCCACCCCTTTTTTTATTCTCATACTGTCTTCTTTATAGGGACTGGCAACTAAGCGGGCTATGTTACAATTTTTTTATTTTTTTTATTTTTTTTAAACACTTTCACACTCGGGACACTCGGACATTCCCGTGGCTCATGAAACGTTTGTAACAATCTTTGTGGTACTGTGCATCCACTGCATCCAAATCTGAGAGCGCACCACTAACTCTAACTCGAACTTCTTTGGCCAGATCATCATTACACTCATCACAGGTAAGTAGTATCTTCTGCTTGAAGTCCCTTGTTGTCCGACACTGGAATACTTTTCTCCATCTGTCTGGATGGCGGGGATCTAATGGTAGGCCTTTCTCACCGCAGAATACACAGTGTTTTTTGAAGCTGAAGCTGGTTGTGCCTAATCTGCGAGATCTTTTGGGTGGCACCACTGTTTCTGTTGCAGGATTGTCATTACTCTTCTTTGTGAGATATCTTTTGCGATGATGCTCATAAGTATAAGTAGAAACACAGTTTTTGCGACATCTTATACAATATAGGCCATTCAATTTATCTATTAGCCCATCACCACGCCTGATACTAGAGTTTATAACAGTTTCTACTCTACCAGCACCGCAGTTAATGAATTTAGGGAAAGTGTTGAAGCAATCGAAGAAGCATCTATTACCCATGAGTATTCATGCTATCTTAGTTTACCTGTTAAAAGAGAATGACATAATGCTAGTTAACCGCCACCGTTGAACATGCACACTATAATATAAGTATTGGTAATTTGGATAACATCACGTTCTAGACAGCCTCAAATATGAAACTGATGGTATCAATGACCCAAAAAACATAGGTATAGACACCAATATCACTTTTATATCATCAGTATTGACAAAGTTATGCATGGTATTCATTGTTGGCGACCATGCAGCACGGTGAACATTTTGCTTTTGGCCCATGAAAAAATTCCCCCAAGGGTGCCAGAGTGGCACCCGGCTGATTCCTGTTGAGGGCATGTCAGAGCATCGGAATCAACAACAAAACCTTGTACATACCGCGAAACCAGGCTAGGCCCCATTTCCACTGGACTATTAACTCTCACCTCGGCCTAACGATATCGCAGGGTTAAGACTGTCGCCTCACTACCGCGACGCACTAATTCACTCGCAAAACACTCCTTGCAAGTAACATTTAGCTCTACAGTGGATCTATAGTCATTGTAGGCAAATAAAACTGTCACCAGCACACGTAGCATATACTTACACACCTTTGGGTATGCACACCGTGTACGTATCACTGATTTACTGCTCTGACCTCCTTATCCTTACTCTAATATGCGCTTATTATAGACAAAGTGTTGTGTTAAGTGTTCTTAACAAAATTAATAGAAACATCCAAAATATTTCATTAATTGATATTACTACATTATACACAAATTGTTAGTTTGAAACAAAAATGTGAAGAAATAACTTACAAAGCGAGGCAGTTAGAATAGAAAGGCTGGGAAGTACACGCACGTACTTCTATGAATGCGTGCCCTACTGATAACTGCGGCCATGAATGACTGGTGGGAAAGCAGCGTCCCCTAGCGTATCCCAGTCTCACTCACCCTGGACGGTGCGCGTTGCCGCGCAGGAATTTTGTTCAAACTCGCGACGGCCACTTGGGATTTGCGGACATGTTTGCGGAAGTACTTCCGCAAACTCAAATATGCATATTTTTACACTTCCGCACATCCGCAATTTAATTCAGACTTCCGCACTTGCGGAAGTTACGGTTTGCGTTAAGTGTTTGCGGAAGTGCCCACCTCTGACACACACACACACACACACACAGGGGAACTCTGTAGTGTAAAGCCCCGTCCACACTACCACTCACCACCGTCGGCGCTTGCCGTCGAACAGTGTTCGTCACTCAAAAGTGGCAGTGTGGACACGATGCCGACGAGCAAAATTTAACCGTCGGCGCTGCCTGCCAACATTCAGCAGGTTTAATATTGGGCGGGCATGCCCGTCACTCACGGGTCAGCGCCAAACACATGCTTCAAGTTATCGGCAGTTTTCACCATCTAGATATTTTTGCATTGCTATGTACCGTATACCATCAGAACCAAGAAAGTCAGCTGATTACGAGTATGTGATAAAAAATTAAATGGGAGAAATGGTCGGAAAATTGCAGCGAGTTGAAGACAAAAAAGTGAGAAAAATGTTTATACACTATTTCTTTTTGCTATATTTTTTAGAATACACAAAACTGTTTTCGTATATTTTTCTTGCTTATGATATGCAGAAATGTGTCATGAAGATGATAGTTGGGTCATTTTTTCTAAACCTCCTGTGGTTATTTCATAATCTCGAGTGAGAGTACACGATATGCAGAAAACATGACTCTCACTTTGAAAGCAGGAAGCGCGCTGACCGCCGAACAAAACCGTTCGTGTGGACACAACCCTGGCAACGACGCTTCCCGTCGGCAAGCACCGACGGCAAGCACCGACGGTGGTGAGTGGTAGTGTGGACGGGGCTTAAGGGATAGCACGCTCCGCTCACAACCGAGAAGTCCCGGGTTCGAACCCCGGGCGGAGCGAAGACAGACGGGCGGTCTTCTTAAAACCCGAGCCCCTGTTCACCCAGCAGTGAATGGATACCGGGTGTTAGCCGGGGGTTTGTGACCCCCCTCCCGGGGTGGTGGCTTCGGCCAACACTAAGCACTAAGGATGAATGATAAAATAAATGTTGATATGGAGACGGGGCCATACGAGCGTTGCTCTGGCCCTGTACAATACAACTACATGAATACAACTAGATGAATACACACACACACACACACACACACACACACACACACACACACACACACATACACACACACACACGCACCTGGACATAGAGGCTTTGCATTCACCTAAAACATGAATCTTTTTGAGGAACAAGCATTTACATTAATTAAACTCTTGGTAACAATAATTATTTTCTTTGTTGGAACTCTGCATCTCGGCTGAGGTGGAAACAATCCAGTGCCTCCCTCCCTTGCTATTCAATCCACTAGCTAACAAGTTTGAAGTGAGTAAACACACACCCAATAAAGCAAAAGTAACCTTACCTAACCTAAAGTGTTACCTTCCAATTATCACATAGTTAAGAGCCAATTAAATTGTTCAATTAGAAAACTGAATAAAAGCAAGTCTAAATTGGAGTGCTATGATAAGATCATTCAAGATCAATAAAAGGATGACTTGATCGGAAAACTGGACGGAGCAGTAAATCATAATATAGGACATTATTTACCCCACCATGCAGTGGCCAAAGATTCATCAACCATCCCCATTAGAATAGTTTTCAATTGTAGTTTCAAAACTAAACAAGTTGCTAGCTTAAATGACTGCCTTCAGACAGGACCAAATCTCTTGTCCAATCTAGGAGATGTCCTAGTAAAATTCAGAACAGATAAATTCGCCTATGTGGCTGATATAGCTAAGGCTTTCCTAAGATTAGGTCTAAGGGAAGAAAACAGAAATTTCACAAAATTCCTATGGCCTGAAAATATATCACAGGAAGATAGCCCCCTAGCCACATATAGGTTTAAGTCAGGTTTGTTTGGTTCTTGCTCAAGCCCCTTTTTATTAAATAAAACATTACAGTACCATTTTAAGGGTTCTGATAGCCCAGAATTAGGGAAGAAGTTCTATATGGATAATTTGCAGGGGACGATAAATTCAGAGGAAGAACTAATGCAAATTTATAACCTGGCTAATAAAGAGTGCAGGAAGGCCAGCCTCCCCTTACAGAGTTGGAATACTAATTCTCCAAGGCTAGAAGGGATAATCATGAAGGATTTCCTTAATTATACGCCACCAGAGGTCCAATCAGTGTTAGGATTATTGTGGAATGTAAAAACTGATGAACTAAGATTAAAGGGTTCAGATTTTTCTGATGTAGTCCTAACAAAGAGAACACTCTTAAGTCAGGTCAGCCAAGGATTTGACCTCTTGGGCATAGTGAGCCAAATAACTATAAGGGGTAAATGTCTAATAGAAAAGGCCTGGGGAGAACATCTCGATTGGGATACCCCCCTTGATGGGAAATATACAACAGAATGGGAGATTATAACATCTGAGTTCAATAAGATAAATGAAGTTCACATAAGTAGGAGAATAAATAATGATGAGCGACAATCCCAGCAACTACACATATTTTGTGATGCTTCAAAAAGTGCATACGGTGCAGTAGCTTATCTTAAAGCAGGAGAGGAATGTAATTTAAATATGTCTAAGGCTCGGGTTGCCCCAATTAAGCCTAGAACATTGCCTCAAATGGAGCTGACTGCTTTAGAATTAGACGCAAAATTAGCACAATATCTAAGCAATTTATTACAAATTAGTGAGGTATATATGTGGACCGATAGTGAAATAATAAAATTGCGCTTCTATTGATACCCTTCATGATAAAAGTTGACATGCAAAGTTTTAAATGGCGAAGAGTTAAGTGAATATTAAGTTCATGCATATTTCTTCATAGTCTCGTAATGGCATTTCTTTAGCGTGTTTTACTGTTTTTTATTTGATAATATTATAGAACAAACATTTACGAAGATTACAGTATATCATATATACTGATAAACCAGTCTATATGATAGTCCATAGACCACTATATCTCTTTGTCGGGCGGGCCGGAGGCCGCTATGCAGCTTGTAATTTCAAAACATTGTCGCGTGAACAGTCCAGGTATACAGTGGTCTATGGCCTTGATTAAAATTAAGCTCGAGAAACTTTGCGGACACAAACATGATGTTGGCATCTGCACAAACATGGCTGTTGCCTTCTCAGCTTACTCCTTGTAGTCCTGACTATCAAGCAGAACAACCCAGCAATGCAATGCATAGGATGGCCAAATGTTTTGAAAGCTGCTTTTTAAGAATAATGCCCTGGAAACTCCAATAGGGCATCAGAATGATCAATTCTATCATCTGAGAATGAATGAAGCTTCCACTTGTTGGAGGTCTGAGGTATCTTGGAAATAGAAGTCAAGGTTTTCCTGCATCAAAGTCAGGTGTCTGGTAATCCAGGGGGACATTCGTACCTACAGTGTCTGCTCTGCTGTCTGCATACCATGTGCTCAGCCACTGTCTCTCATATAGGTATCAAATACTTCAAAATCAGAACAACACCTCTTGTCTACATTGCATTTAAATTTTTTCACCTTCAGTTTTAATCCATTTATTTTCCCTATACTTGTAAAAATATTCCCACCTTTGCCCAGGTTTATACCATAGATTTATTTTCCCTTATCTATACCGACACGTCGGCATAATCTCATCCACCCACCTGTCCACCCAAGACAGCCGTCCACCCCTCACTCAGTCTCGTCCACCCAGGTTGAATAGCACTGGGTTAGGGTATGGGGGAGTGTACGAGCAGGTGAGAGGGAACGTCCACTCACCACCGTGTCTCCACAGAGACTAGAGAGAGAGAGAGGCACACAGAGAGAGAAAGGGCATACAGACAGAAAAACAAAGCTAAATAAACGCAGATGAATAGAATGTCAGACATAAAGAGCTCTCTCTCTCTCTCTCTCTCTCTCTCTCTCTCTCTCTCTCTCTCTCTCTCTCTCTCTCTCTCTCTCTCTCTTTCTCTTACCAGCATTATTACAACATCGATTGTATGTCGTGAATATGTATTTTTCCGCCACTGAACCCTTTATAAGTCACCGACTTGCATGGTGAATTTTATGATGAGATACCTGGCTGGACCCGTCGATGGTATACGAGGGAGGGTGAGGTGTTGTGTTTCGGTGTTATTTTATTCTTGTACAACCCCCCCCCCCCTTCTCTGTAATCTCCCCCCCTCCCTTTTCTTTAATAATCTTGTATACTTGTAAGGTGATGTGCGAGGCGAGGAGGGCGGCGGCGGTAACGGAAAGGGTTACACTATCACTGTTTTTATTTCCACTTTATCGTTAGTTGGGGATCCACCAGACGCTGTAACCTGCGATCACTGTTTTATCGGACTTAGAAAAAAGGTGAGCACATCTAAATGTATTGCAAATGACATAGGCTCGAAATCTTACGGAATGATGTTAAGTGAACGCAAGAGAAAGGAATATTGTCTGTGGAAATACACTCAACATCCAGCCTGGTTAGAAAAAGCAGGATGAAATCGAACTAGAATGGAAATAGCCTCGGGTACTTGAGTCTGCATGAGAGAAGGACAGAATCAAAGTAAATGAAGTGTCATCGATACGTAGAAAACCAGATCTATGGAATACCAGGCACCTTGGAATGCTTTGATAAACTCACGGTGGCAATGGAAACACCTTGATACTGAGCCGACCTTTGGATATTTATGTCTCCTTTCCTTTGAATCTCAGTGATAATTATGTACAAAGCTACGTAAAAAGCTGACCTACTGTAAGTTGCGATCCCCACTCCACCGATCGTAAATGCGAAAAAACACTATAATCATTAATCGAAAACTGAATTTAAATAGACATGTCGTTAAGCAGGGCATTGTAAATCGATATTCCTGTAGTTGAGATGATAAAAATAAGTAAATAAGAAAGTTATAAGAGGCTGCGAGACCTACATGTGTTAATACTTATGTAGTGGTCAAAATGACCATCTACACCGTTGTCACCATTATGTAGTGCCCACTTTGGGAGTGTACTCTACAGTCCTGGTTACTCCGCTGCCACCACCCTCATTAAGTGGGAAAAATATATGAATGAACAAAAATAAAAGATTTAAGAAAATATGTAAGTACTGGTTGGAAACTGAATGACAACGCGTTAATATATTTGTAATTATAATATATTTAACTCTTTACTGTCTCACTTGGTAATTATTATACATTCACAAGTTATCTTAATATTAAGTCTTCCTTCCCTCCTAGCGATTCGCACGCGAAATGCTCAAGTCTTTATCCTAATATAGTTTACTATCTTTGGTAACTTCGGTTGCACTGTCACCACATTAACGATACGCACATGTAATGCTCAAGTCGTCATCCTAATCTAGTTTACTATCTCTGGTAACTTCAGTCGCACTGTTACCACTCTAACGATACGCATGCGTAATGCTCAAGTCGTCATCTTAATATAGTTTACTATCTCTGGTAACTTCAGTCGCACTGTTACCCCTTAACGATACGCACATGTAATGCTCAAGTCGTTATCCTGATATAATGTATACGTAGTCTATCCCACTTCCAACGTTTCCCTCTCACTTATTTTTCTATTTCCTTCTTTCTCCTTGTCCTCACACGGCTGGCTGTGACATGTTGTGGTTGCCCCCTCTGCTAATTTGTGAGCGCTTGGCCCCCTGGTCCGCCAACAGCATCCTACCTTGGGACCCTTTACCAAGGGCGAGAATATCACCTCCCCACAGGCGACTTAACTCAATGAACGTCGAGCTGCTTCTAAAATTATCCTAACCTAGAATCCCCGTTCTCACCTCGTTTCGCTACGTGTCTAATTACTACTGGCTTAAAATATAAGCCTAACCAGTGATTCAGGAATGAGGCGTGGAGGAAAATTCCTCGTTAGCTTATTGATACTTATGTGTTATTTCATCTCTTCCCCTATTAATGTAATTTCTCGCGTTACACTTACACTACCTACATCCACATCCATAAAGCTGTCTTAAGTCTCTTTTTAAAACTATCTATCGACTCATCACTAACTACCTGATGACAGTCTATTCCAATCATTGACCACCCTATTTGTGAACCAGTTTTTCCCTATTTCTTTTTTAATCTAAGTTTTACCAGTTTCAATCAGTTACTTGTTCTACCCAAAGTATACTAAAAACAAGTAAGCCCACTTCGTATACGAAAACTAAATCCGGCCGCAGGTAAAGAAAGTGACGTAGACTGAGGACCCAGAGGTTAGTTGCTTCGCTGACCTGGGTGAGAGCGTTTGTTAGTCTCCCGATGCAGGTCAACTGGTCACTTCATTCAGTGTAGTGTTCTCAAAATTCCGAATATTTGTACTTTTTTGGGATGCACTGCTCACTTATTTTAGAAACAGACATTGAGAGAGAGCGAGAGCGATTAATCAAGTCACATTTTGTTGGATTAAGGCGGGGAGATAGGAGTCTCCCATCCCTCCCTCTGTTTTCTTTATCCACCCAAAAACGTATTTTTCCCAATCTTTATGCTACTCCGAAGACGCTGCTCTTAAGCTCCGCCCTTTGCGCGTGGGTTTACTCCTGTCTAAGTGGTACTCTGGTTCTACCCAGATTACTAGCCGTAAGAACTTTTCCGGTATCTCCTGGTATTTAAAAAAAATAATAAGTACAAAATGTAGTTTTTTAAATATCGATCGATATAGTAATTTTAATCAAATATTGTAAACCGATATGATAAATGAAGGATTTCATTAACCCTGAAGTAGTAAAGTAATATTTTATTAATTCAGATAATAAGCACTTTCACATAACATGATATACTATTAGATTAAATTTTATTTATCACAAGCTGCCGTACGCCTTGGGACGCTCGCAAATGACGTATTTTTCGAAGTCACACGCCACGTCGTGCCAGGTGATGCCGTCACCATAGAAGTTATTCAGTACAGCCAGGCAGTCCTCGTCGCCCTCATAGTTATCGGGCTGGGCGCTGCCCAAACTGTTGAGAGAGAAAGAAAACAATTTAGAATAGATGATAAAAAATAAGAGTTATCGGTGTTTACTTATTTCAACCAAGCCGTAACAGACCTGCCGGTGCGAGACCAGTTATTGTAGAGGGAAGCGACGCAAGTCTGCCACTTCCAAGCGTACGCAGAGACTTTCTTGCCGCTCGTCCAGATGTAGGGCACGCGATCTGAAGGAGAAGTTAAGTCACTACATGTATGCCGCGGTTGTAAAGAGAGTCCGCATTACATGTACTATGCAAGTCACTAAGACTTACAGGCGCTGATGATTGTGCTGATCAAGGAGTCCTCAGCGTAGTCCTCAATGCTGACTGGGTGGAAGCCCACCGGGTGGCCGTCGGAGGGCAAGGAGCGGCAGTAGTGTTCAGCCTGGGCGTGGGTGAAGGTTTGGCTGGGATGGTGGCACCAGGAGAAGTGATACTCGCGTCTGCTGAGAGAAGTCTCGTGCACCTGCCAGGCAGACAACATTTATATTAATAACTTTTTAAAAATCATAATTATAAAAAATTATACGCCAGTTGTACTGAAGTAGAAGTTGTATAACATTGGTACTCACTAAAGTTGCTGCACCGAAGCTGCAGGGCAGCGGGCCGTGAGGAGCAGGAAATACAGGCTGTGGCTGGCTAGGGACTGGAAAAAAGTTATGTGGTGCCGCAGGAACCACCGCCGGGAACGCAGCCCGAGGCACACGTTTGTGGGTAGGCACCACGGGGGACGCCCCTTGAGGGAACGCTACGCCTGAATTAACTCCCCCATTCAGCACCACATTGTCAGCCAAGGGCGTCCCGTCATAGTTGACTCGATGTCCCGACACAACGGCCACCACAGCCGCAAACACAAAGCACCACTGCATCTGTAAAACTTAAAACTATTCTGAACTGTTAAAAAGATCTCTTCCAAATCATTGTACAAAACCTTCAAAGAAGAAGGAGGGAGTCTCCATTACCACCACCGTTGCCAGACCTGGGCACTAAATATATTTAATGTATTTAAATAGTAAATACTAAATACATGGGAATGTATTTAAATACTGTATATGTAATACTGTCTACATACATAGACGACCAATGCGTTTATAAATAAATTTATAAATATACCAAGTGTATTTAAATACAAACTTATTTAAATACGTATTTAAATAAATAAGTTTATTTAAATACGTATTTATATATATATTTATTTAAATACGTATTTAAATACAAATGTATTTAAATACTGCCCAGCTACCGTTGCCAGAGCTGGGCACTAAATATATTGAATGTATTTAAATAGTAAATACTAAATACATGGGAATGCATTTAAATACTGTATCTACATACATGACAACCAATGTGTTTATAAATAAATTTATAAATACACTAAGTGTATTTAAATAAGAATTTAAATAATTGTATTTAAATAAATAAGTTTATTTAAATACGTATTTAAATATATACAAATTTATTTAAATAAGTATTTAAATACAAATTTATTTAAATACTGCCCACCTCTGACCGCCGCTCACCTTGTTGCTGTGTTCAGGCTGGAAGCTAGGGGAAGTGTGGCTCACTATTGCCTTCCATCGCTGGTCGTCACCTCGGGCGCCGCCTGATTGGCTGATGCGCGGGTCACCGTCACGCCCACTCGTTGTACATACTCGGCAGGGCGCAGTTCTGCCCTAGCTCTGACAGGGTTTGGACGTTGCCTACAGCAGCTCTGGAGAAGTGTAGTATTCCCCCGGAGCCGTGGTCAAGCCTGGTTGGCTCACCAACCTGGCTCGCAGACATGCAGTCTGCCAGCGTCGATGAAGTAAAGGAGGATCTCGAGATGAGTGACTCTGATTCTGCAGCGGACTGGGTACAGCGTCCGGTTAAACGACGTAGGGGGAAGATGGTCGTTCCAGATCGTGAGCAGAGGTCAAGGGAGGAGCAGGAGGCCCCTACGATGGAGGTAGAACAACATCAGAGGCAGGGGCAGGAGGCCCCCGCGTTGGAGGAAGAACTGAATCAGAGGAAGCGTCTGTATTTTCCCACTAGGGACTTAATGACACTATCCCAGAAGAGAGTGTGGGCAGCGCGGTTGGCTGTGAAGCATCGTGAGTTCCGCCCGTTGTTGAAGGAGGGAGTGAATAGGCCGTTTGTGACTGTGGAGGGGCAAGCTGCGGTGGACAACCTAACGTCAGTTGGGTTTCAAGATACTGTCCTTGTTGACCTTGGTAAGTTTGAAAGATATACCAAAGTCTTATAGCGCCCTATGATAAGGAACTAGACCCAGAGTTGTTGCTGACCAGTGACGTTAATGTTGTTTGGGCCAAGCGTCACGTGATTAACAAGCAAGAGAAGGCAAGTGTTGTGGCACTTATGACGGGTGTGGTTCCAGATCGCATCTGGGTGCCAGGGAATGGATGGAGGAGAGTGAGAAAATATGTGGAGCTGCCTCCTATGTGCTTTAATTGCTGTAGGTATGGCCATAAGGCTTGGCGTTGTCGATATGACACAGTGTGTCGTTTTTGTAGTGGCAAGCACAGCAGTAATGATTGTGCTGCGAAGATTCAGGAGGGTGTGATGATTCCACCTAAGTGCTGTAACTGTGGTCAGGCCCATAACGCAGGCTCTACAAGGTGTGCGAAAAGACCTCCGTTAATGAGTGCAGTCAAGGTCATTCCGAATGCAGCTTCGAGACAGATTGTGCCTGCACACCCTCCTGAGAGGAATGCGTGGTTCCCTGCACTGAGTAATCAAGACGAGGCATCGGCAGTGGCAGTGTCGGTCCCTGCTTCACGTGATATACCAAAACGTACGACTCAGCCTCATAAGCAGGCTGCTGATGATGGACTGCAACCAATTCTGAAGTATTGGACTCCCCGCAGGGCCGGCGGGCGGGATGTGGCAGGGGCGGCGGCTGCGTCTGAGGAGGCAGCGCCACCATCGCCGCCAGTTAAGAGCCCCAAGCACCGAGCTGTGTTGCCTTCCCTGCGACAGAGGAATGTGGCCGACGATGTGGAGGATAATGATGCCCTCAGGTGCCTGGTAGTTTGCGTTACCAGACTTGAGGCTGACAATAGGAAGCTGCAGGAACGACTACGGAAATTAGAAGAGCGGCAAGGCGACGTGGCGACAAGGCAGGCGTCTACGACAGAAAACGGAGCTGAGGGGAGGTTGGTGATACCTAAAGAAAGAATCACTTCACTCGTTGGTATGTTGACAGAGTTTCTCACTAAAAAGGCTGTGTTGTTGGGTGATGAGATGCAAGGGTCTGATTTAAACAAGGTGTTACTGGAAATAGTGCAGCAATGGGAACAAGCATAAATACTCTCAAATGTATATCCTGGAATGTAAATGGCCTTGGTGCTCGGTTGACTGACCTGCATTGTTATGTGTTGCATAATGATATTGATGTGGTGGCATTGCAGGAAACACTGGATCGGGATGCCACTCTTGTGCCACTACGTAATTATCAACATTTCGTTCTCGCGGCGGGTGAGGGTGTTAGAGGCATGGTTGTGTATGTTAAACGTAGTATACCAGTTGAGTTGGTGTCACCACCTGGGAAACATGGTGGAATTGAGTGCATTGCAGTTAAACTCAGGCTTGCTGCTGGTTGTCTTACTTTGGTTAATGTATATGTGAGCCAGAATTCACTAAGGTTTGAGCACTTACCGGATTCAGTGTTTCGTGACCCTACTTTGCTGGTTGGGGATTTAAATGCCAGACATGATTCACTGGGTTCCGCTGGCAGCAGGAACTGGAATGGTACTGTTTGGCACCAGTTCCTTAATGACTATGATGACGTGCGTTTACTTGGGGATGACTCACCCACGCACTTGCAGGGAGGGAGGATTGATTATGCGTGCCTGTTTAACACTGAAGGTATGGGGGGTAAATGTGAAGTGGTTTCTGAGTTACTAAGTGATCATTTTGCGTTATATGTTGAGTTACCTCTGGGAAAGGCGCTTGCCAATCATGGAAGGGTGCGATATACGATTACCAGTAATAACAGGATTCGTTTTGTTAATCAGTTGACTGCTTGGTATAGTCGTTATCGCCGATGTAATCGATGTAGACACATTCTACGAAGATTTAGTTAAACAAATAGTTACAGTAGTAGATAAGAATACGACAGAGCGCAAGAGTACTCCTGTAAGGAGAAATTATACCAAGGATGTGCATGTTAGAGCTTGGAATACCACTCTACGGCGGGCTCATCAGGAGTGGATTCGGTCCGGGAAAACTGACGAAGCGAGGATTGCATTGCAAGAAGTAGCGAAAGCGTGTAGTGTGGTTAGAGAGGAGGCAAGGGTAAAGTATTGGGAGGGTTTTCTGGACAACATAGCTGCAACACGGAGCACAACAGAAATCTGGAGTGAGGTTAATAGGGTGCGAGGGGTGCACAGAGGTGTGAGGGTGGTGGAGGATCCACAGACAGTAGCTGATGATTTGATGGATAAGTGGGCTCGTGCAGCCAGCATGTCTTGTTTGCCAGGGGAAATTACTCAAGATTTCCAGCACCATGAGTTTGGGAGGAGTGCTTTTATACGTACTTGTATTGACAGAAGTGACCGTTCGTGTGCTGCTATCACGAGAGATGAACTGTTGGCTGCGGTGAAGAAGGGAAAATCCACAGCTCCTGGTGCTGATGGCATTACGTATGAAATTCTGAATTGTTTGGCGAGTATGGAGAAGGGACCATTGTTAGATTTATTTAATATGAGTTTCAGCTTAGGAAGACTACCAAGAAAATGGAAGGAAGCTGTTGTAGTTCCGGTTCCTAAGAGCAGCGGAGGCCACAGGCCTGTGTCCCTAACATCATGCATGTGTAAGATGATGGAGAGAATAATTTTGAATAGGTTATTATATCTGCTTGGTGATAATATTTCCAGTAATTTGTATGGTTTTGTTAAAGGACATCTGATTGTGTCATTGCTTGTCTCTCGAATCCAGATGATTACTGCAGAGTTCTCGTGGATCTACAAGGTGCCTTTGATAAGGCAAATGGTCACATGATATTATATGAGTTGGCTAATCTTGGTGTTTCTGGTAGGATGCTGGGTTGGATATCTCACTATCTTAGTGATAGGAGTGCAAGGGTTTGGTATGAAGGGAAATTTTCTGTTGTTCGCCATTTTGAGCTGGGAACTCTCCAAGGAGGGGTTCTCAGTCCCACATTATTTAATGTTTTAATGACTAGAATTGCGACCGATGTGTATCCTTCTGGTGTTAAGCCTATAATTTATGCAGACGACATATTGATCCAGTCCTCTGGTGTGGCTCAGATGCAGGTTGCTCTGAATCAATTCAGCCGTAATTGCGTTTCACTAGGGCTTGTTGTTAATGAGGTGAAGACAAAATATCAGTGTAGGAGCCACATAAATATTGCACTGACATTAAATGGTAAGGTACTTGAAAGAGTACAAGCATACAAGTACTTGGGTCTTACACTTATAATACAGTCTTATTATAACCTATAATGTAGGTTATAATAAGACTGCAAAGAATGCTGAATTACGACATATTGAGGCCTTATGTCGGGGCAGACTAGTGCCACTGCGTGCTTTGTCCCACTCAGGACGTGGTGTTGGTTTACCAATCCTACGTATGATGTATATCAATACTGTTCGGTCGATAATTATTGACTATGCCGCAACATGCTTGTCTGTTTTGGGAATGACTCGGGTGAACAGAATCGAACTGTTGCAAAATGAGGCCATGAGGATTATATTCGGGTGTCAACGAAATGCTATGATGGATGCAATGCGCTTGGAATTGAATTTACCTAGTGTATGTGACAGGATACAGGAACTCAATGTTAAAAGTGTTGTAAAATATGTTAGACCGAGTGGCCAATCGGATGTTGTGAGGGATCTGCAATGCATTAGGAGGAGTAAATCAGCCTTTGTAAGGAATGTTAAGGAACACCTGGTTAAGTACAAGGTTGCACATTTGTGTTGTCCTTTACAGTTGAACACCAATCCCCTCCCTCCCTGGGAGGAGGCGAGAGCGGAGGTGGTAGTTGAATCTTTATCTATGAAGAAATACGAGTTTATTCCGGGCTATCTGAGGGCTTGGTACTGCCATATGGTTGATTGTCTTCCCAAGGTAATGCTATACATGTTTTTTGTGATGGTTCGGTGAGTGAAGATGGGCGGGCTGGTTGTGGTATACTGATGTGGGACTATGACGGATGTCAGGAGAAATGTGAGAGTACTGTAACTCTTCGATTGTCTGATGGTATTTCATCTACTCAGGCTGAACTGTATGGTATTTATGCTGCTCTTTGTCGTGTGCAAGACAAAGGCAAGGATGTGTATATATTTGTGGATAGTAGGGCAGCTTTAGATTCTCTTAATAGTCGGAGGCCTGTGTATGTAGAGATAGTGTCTTTATGTAAAACCCTTATGAAAAGCATTAAGGTCACGTTCCACTGGATACCCTCTCATGTTGGCATTCCCCAAAATGAAACGGCAGATGTTTTGGCCAAATGTGGAACTGAGAAGGATGATATTGATTTCATTTGTCACTTATCCATAAGGCAGATCCGAAGTATAGTTAGGAAGGAACAGTATTGTATTGCCAGAGATAGGATGATGAGGGAGCATGCCGATAGTGGTACATTTAGACACTACGATAAGGTTAGTGATCATGTTGCTGTTACTTATGGTAAAAAGGGTACGCAAAGTGACGCTGTGAAAATGAGGATGAGGTTAGGATATGAATATTATTGGCAGTACACAGGAGTAGCTACTGTAGAGGAGACACGGTGTAGGGTTTGTGGGGCTGAAAATGGTCACACTTTAGAGCATTATGTGCTGCGGTGTTCGTGTGTCAGTGGTTTTCGGAACAATAACATTGATGATGTGACTGAACAGATCATATGGATGTTGCAGAATGGAGTAGTGGAAGAAATTTTAGGGAAATGTAAGGATTTTGCCCCGCCACGGTGATTGCGTGCGTGTTTGTTGTTTGTATGTTCCTCCTGTACTTGTGTGAATTGTGAGTGTTGTTTCAGTGTAGTTTTCTTTGTCCCTCTTTCCGGGTTATTGGTTAATGTATGATTGTCTTTTGTATGTCGTTGTACTTTTGTGTTTTGTGGATGATATTTCAGTGCAATATTCTTTGCTAGTGTTGGCGGTTTCTAATGAATTTTTTTTTAAAGGTAGGTGTCTATTTTGTTTTGTCAAGGTGTTTTGTGATTGTTGGAGATGTTTCATGAGATGTAATTTGTAATTGGGATGTGGTACTGGGTGTGATTAGGAATCTGTTTCATCCATTTGTCTTGTGTTGTAACATTGACAATAAAGTTATCAATCAATCAATCAATCGGCAGGGCGTCGGGAGACAAGAGTCATTGCTATAAGCAAGGCTACACACCTCTACGCTGCTGCCCATGCCGAAAAGTGTTTTGTCTTGTGCAATAACCTTATTTATTCTATTTTGTGTAACAATTATGTTTGTGTGTGTGTTTTGGTAGCGAGGAAGGCTCCGTGTGGCCCGCCTGACGTGACTCCCTTTCTGATTCCCTAACTGCGGGCACTGTGGTGTTGACAGAGGAGATAGTGGCGGGTCATGGCTTGCCAAGAGGCACCCTCACTCCCAACGGAGCGTCACTACGAAGGCTACAAAGATAGAGGCAGTGACTGCGGGAAATGTCCCAACACTGCTTGACCGCGAAATCGAACCCTCGTCCTTGAGGGTTTGGGCAACGATCTCCATCACTTTGGCCAACATGAAGCAATATCAGCATATATTAACCAAACATTTGACTCTGCTTTTTAAAGTACACATAAGAACTTTGATGCACCCACACACCACCACAGTTACTGGTGAAGGGTCATCAATGACCAAGTGCTTCCCCTCATTATCCAGGAAGAATAGGATGAATAACGGCAGTTATATTAGTGAACGTTGTTGTAGTAGTAGTAGAAGTAATACATAATAGTAGCAACAATTACTTAATATTTTCGCCTTCAAATTTTCCCAGTAGTAGTAGTTTCCCGAATAGTAGTAGTAACAGTATAGGTATAAGTAGTACAGTAGTAGTAGTAGTAGTAGTTTAAATGTATAATAGTAGTAGCAGCAGTAGTAGTAATCGCTGTATACGTGTTCCCTTTATCATCTTAGACAATAGAGTTCCATAATTACTTGCCGGCAGTGCTTTACTTGGCTATCATCAGTTATGCAAATAAGAATCATGCAATATTCTCTCTCCCTGGCAAATATTTAGATACTTTCATAATTTAATCTTAGCAAATATTGAGCGTAAGAAATCATTGTTCCTCTCTGTATAGCTATAACAGCCATTATTTCACCTATTTCAGCCCATTTTCGGGTTTATGCAATTTTATTCTCCCTATTTACTAGTTAGCGTTCGAAAGCGAGAAAACCCCGTATGTTAAGGTAATAACAAGCAACATAGCTCAAGTAAAGGTTTGATGTGTCGAAATGCACAGGAGAAATGTTTTCAAATTTTAATGTTAATTTAACTTTTAGAAAGTTTTATTGGTTAATTTTTTTTTTACATGTTAAGAAATAAGTTTAAATTTATAATGAATCTCACAATGATGTTTTTCACTAAGTAGTTCCATTTTTTTTTTTTTCCCCCGCAATCCTAAACTTTTAATGGGCCAATTTTCTTGCCACTCCAATTTTTCCCAAGACCACATAAAACCAATACTGTGTTTTTTATTACATTACCCTTGACAGTCCGTCCTTACCCACGCTGTCACTTTCCTTTACCCTTGACAGTCACTTTCTTACCCCGACAGTCACTTTCCCTTACCCTTTGACAGTACTTTCCTTACCCTCGACTCACGTATTTTCCCCTTGACAGTCACTTTCCCTTTACCCTTGACGTCACGCTACTTCCCCGGAAAAGTCACGTTCCTTACCCTGACAGCACCCCTTTTTCCCCTTGCAGTCATTCCTTACCCAGGGACAGTCACGTTCCTTCCCCGCAACAGTACGTTCCTTACCTTGACAGTTACGCTATTTACCTTGACAGTCCTTTCCCTTCCCCTTTGACGTCACTTTCCCTTACCCTTGACAGTACGTTCCTTACCCCGACAGTAAATTTCCCCTTCCCTGAGAGTCACTTTCCTCAAGCCGTCAACATGGCAGAAAAAAAAATTTTCCGTAGCGCCAACCCAGGCTTTTTTCGGCCAGAAGAGAAGCTGTAAAAAGCTTTTGAAGACGAAGAAATTGCAAGACGTATCGGTGAACCATGAGCGAATTAGTATGCACTCGCGTGAATGCTTTCCCTCCAGAGTAAAAAAAAAAAGGAACCAACAGAAGGGGAAGAAAATTATAAAAAAACATTATGATGTTTCCTCGCCACTGGCAAGACCCCCCCCCCCAGTGGGCCTGAGCAGTGCAGGCTGCAGTGATGACCATGGAGCAGCGGAGTGGCGGGGAAAAACTTGCCCAAGGCGTCCAGGTAATACCTCGTATACCCAAGGGGGGCGATAACAAAAAACAAATCACGATAACCGATAAATCGATAACAAAAACCCTATCGGCGATAACCGATAATCGATAACTGGCGATAAATGTATCCCCCCGAAAAGGCGAACCGATAAATCCAAAATTCCGAACTGCGATAACGAATTTTGATATTTTAAATAAAAAACTTAAATGCTATCAAAAAACTTTTAGAAAACCCTTCATTTAATTTTGCACATAATATTTTCTAAGTTTAAAATAAAAAGGGGTTTTCCTGCTGCTGCCGCCACCCCCAACGTGGGCCTTCCCGATTCGAACCCTTTTTTGCCTTGCAGGATGAACCTTTTGAATTGGCTTTAGGTTGGCCTTGGTCCCCTTTTTCACCTTCAGCTCATGATCTTGGGGAGGCAGGCAAGCACTGGAAGATGTAGCTGTCCCCAAACCATCTTTTTGTATTTCACCCACTTCCCAAGGAATGGGGGGGTGAGAGGCTCAGCTTTCAGTGAGTCAGGTCAATAGCCCCGCGAGTCTCTTGGCTGTGCGGGCACAGTCTCTTGCGACGCCATCATAATTCAATTTAACTAAAATATAAAATAGTAAAGCATACTAAATTAAAATAAAATAGGATCAGTTTAAATAGGGGCGTAAGTGTTCAACGTAAAAACGGATATTAAAGAATAGCCCCGAATAGTAGTACAAATTTTATATACACGTGCACAAAAAAATGAGAACGGAGAAGCCGGGAACATGGGAAAAAAATATCAAAGAACGCGAAAAACCGGGGAGCGCCAGAAGCAACACCCCCCCGCCCGACAGGGGAGAGCGAAGTGAGCGACGTTTTGAAAGACGTCAAGATTTTAGCGGGGTTTAGACCGTTGTTCGGTTCCAGTGGCCCTCTAATCTGCCCCCAAAGGGCCCGCGCGGCTCGCCGCGTGCTAAACGGGAACCCAAAAAAAAAAATTCCCGAAATCGCTATTTTGGGAAACCAAAAGTTCGGCGATACCGATGAATCGATAATGCGGGGAAAAATATTACGCAAAAGATAACCCGATTCGTTACGCTAAAATATCGCGTAATTTATGCGATAAACGCACCCCTTGCGTATTGGGGGAGGCAGAGCCTCCGAGAGTCCCCCGGGGCGTTTCGGGCCCCGATTTCGATCCCCGAAGAAACCCAAAACCTTTCTGACCGCGAGTGAATAAGAACATCCACATGCCCAGCTTATCAACTTTACTTGGGACGCGAGGCATCGAAGGACCGGGGGGGCGGCAGATCTAATCACAGGGTCACTTAAGAATCCTGCCGCGCCAAGGGGGCAGGACCAACCATCAAAAACCCTCAAGTGAACCTCCAGAGCTACCATCCGAGCCCTGGGTCCCCACTGCCTACGGGCGCTAGGGGCACAAAGTTAAAAAAAAAAAAAAAAAAAAAAAAAAAAAAATTCCGGCAGACAAAAACCCGAAAATTTGTCCCCGAGGAAAATTTTCCGATAGTTCCATTCTACTAATAGATGAAAAGGATAAATAAAGGGTTTTTCATTGTTTTGACAAAAACATTTTTCGAAGGTTTATTATTTTCTATTTAGTATTGATATTTTATAATAAATTTATCTTTTTTTTTGGCAGAATTAAAGGAAAAGATTTTTTTTACCTACGCAGTATATTACTTTGGGGCTTCATTTCAGTAAAGAATGGAGATACTACTTCCGGAAAAAAACGAAATGAATGCTTGGAAACAAAATTTTAAATTTTTCAAAAGGACAAATTCCCTACAGGGAGTGGTTTGGTTTCCTTAATGGATTCTAAGAAACTCAATGAGTTTCTGGCAGATCATTAATTAGGAGATATCAAAGTTTTTATAAAAAGCGTTAAAGGGCATATGAAATTAATAACCCAAACCCCCCTTTTGATTTATAACCTAACTAATTTTCCAACCCCACCTTTTTATTCACTAACCTAATCACCTTAGATTCACTAACCAACCTAACTCCACGTTTTAACTTTTAAATAAAGCTAAATCTCATGAAAAGTGTCCGCGGCAAGGGAGAAAAGCAGAGGCGATGCAGGTCACAAAAGGGAAGAAGAGTGAGATGCACGTAAAAATTTTCTTCTCCTCCCTATAAAAACCGGTATTTTTAGGTTTGCCCCTACTCCCCCCTCCCCAAAAAAGTTTGGGTACCTTGGGGGGGGAAAGCGGTATTGGGTGGACAAAAGGGGTTTCAACCACATAGTTATTGAGTTAGGGAGTGGCGAAAAAAAATTTCCCCAGATCTATGGAAAATTTACTGTTTCTTTAAAGTCAAGAAACGTGTGGACCTGCTGACATCCCCAAAACAGAATGACGGAGTATCGAGTCCCCCACCCCCCCCCACCCCCCCACTAAGAAATAAGGTAAAAAAAAATAGGTTTAAAGGGGGGGCGAGGGGCCCCCCTTTTTAGTTAGAAAATTTTGGGGGATTATCGCTAAAATTAGGATAGTTATCGGGGGTCGAGGGGGCAGGCCCCTCGCTAGGAGGTTTGGTTTAATTTTCTAGGTTTGGTTAGATTACGAGGGGGGCTCGAATCTCGGAGCTTTAAGGTTAGGTAAATTTCCTATCAGGGAAAAAATTTCCCCCAGAATGGTAATTTTTATCCTACACAAATCAAAAAAAGTGTTTTTGACGCCTTATTTAGTCCCCCCCTCAAACACGCATTCCCAAGCTTTTTTGGGGAAGGGGGAGAGATGGCAAACGGTTTGAAAGACCAATAACATTATTTCCAAAGTAAGGCGGGGGAAAGGGGACGGGAAAGGGAAAACAAAGGTAAACCTGTAGTAAAGGAGAAGAGAAAGGAAGCAATAGCAAGGGGGAAGTGAGATCAGGCAGAGAACGGCATTTTACGAGTACAGATACGGGAGTAATTACCTAGCTACGTTTTACTGCCCTATCTGTTGGTCATCATTTCCCCCCTGGTTTTTCACCTTTCCCTTCTTTATACGTAGCTTTCCCGTTTGTTTTCCTTCCGTCACCCTTCACCATTTCTTTTGGAGATATAAATTTTTTTTATGGGAGGAGAGAGACAAATGTTTTAAACGTTTTCCCCATAACACTTTTGAAGGGTGTTATTTTTACGTATATATGAATTAATCTTTAAAATTGCCCTTTTTTTCAGTTGTAAGGCTACTAATGTATTGCCCCTATTTTCGATTTCAAGGTTTATTTCATGATTTAAAAGAATTTTTGGGAATGTAAATGCTACGCTTTGCGGGAAGTTATGTCGCAGGGAAGCTAGACCCTAGCTTGGCGGAAATTTGCCCATACATGTTCGCCGTGCCGAGACGACTCTGTTCAAGACAAGATTTAAGAGCAAGGAGACCAAGAAGGGGGCCCTGCGAGACCGGAAAGACGCCAAGGAACAGGGGACGGTGGTGTCACAGGCAATCCCCGGGGGGAAAGGGGAGTTGTCCCTGGGGGTAAAGGGGCCGGGGGGAAAGGAGGAAGGGCTGTGTCCCCGTGTGTGTGCGAGGGGCCCGAGCGCAGCTGGGGGGAAGGGGGTCGTTCCCGCATCTGGATGTGGGACTCTGGGATGGTATAAGAGCAAACAGGACTGCAGTTGCAGTGGAGGAAAAATTTGGGGCCCCACGGGCGTCAAGTGGCTGGGGGTGGTTAATGGACGGAGGCTTTTCTGTAGTGTTTCCCAGTACAATTAAGTTGGAAAGGATGTGATTGTGTTATTTCCCCCATGGCCTGGTGGTTTGTGCCTGGTGGGATGTGCAGTGGGGGTACCCGTGCTCAAGGGCCCTTGGGAGTCATATCTTCTGGTCCCCATTAGACACATAACCGGACTCAGCCCCATCATTCCCAGGTTGAGGCAAACCCCCGTAAGGGGAAACATGTTAGTTGGGCGGCTGGGGGAGCGGGTTTGGCAGTGGTGTTGAAGTTGGGGTGTTTTTGTGTGCTTGGTCGGCGCCCCGAGAGGGCAAAAAGGTACGGGCACGGATTTGAGGACGGCAGGGCGTCAAGGGTCGGACACCCGAAGGACGGAAGTGGGGAACAGCAAACTCTGGCTGACACTTTCGGCATTCGAGCACCAGGCGAGGCCTTTCCCGACAAACAGAACTTTGACAGTTTTTTCCGCAGGTGGGTAAAGGTCCGACACCCAGGGAAGGCGATAAATGAAGGGCTGGAACGGCAACGAGAGCTAGCGGGTAAAAAAAAAAAATTTAAAATTAACCTTTAAAAAAAAAAAAAAATAAATAAAAAAAAAAAAAAAAAAAAAAAAAAAAAAAAAATTAAAAAAAAAAAAAAAAAAGGCCTTGGGTACACTGGGATACAGTTGGGGGTGATGGGAAGGAGGAAACGGCCGGAGCCATAAATTCAGGAAATGCGGGGCGTGTTGGTCGGGAAGGGGGGACGCGGGGGGGGCAGGGGTGGTTCCTCTAAACCGGCCTCCGAAAACCCGCGAGGGGGCAACAGAGGGAACCCACTCGGTCAGTTGATGGGGTGAAGCGGGTCCCAGGGGGCGGCAAGGGGGGGCAGGACAGGGCAGGCGGCCAAAAGGGAATAAGTTTTATTGTATAAAATACAAAAGCAGAAAAAAGCAAGAAGTGTTTGACCAAAATCCCTGCGAAGAATCCAAAAAATATAGGTGTTTAGAAGCCCAGCCCGCCTGTAGCAAAATTTTTCCCTTTACTATAGTTTTGAATAGTAGTACAAAAAAAAAAAAAAAGTGTGTGAATTAGTTATTAAATAAAAAAAATCAATAAAAATAAAAATAAAATTAATAAAAAATAAATACTAAATAAGTGTTTATTTTGCAAACAGGCTTGGAGGCGCACACCCGAAGCGCCCCCGACCTAGCCCTAGGTGGATGAAAGACTTCATATTGGAAGGTCCAGAGGGCTAGCTCACTCTAAAGAGGAACCAGGAGGGAGCAGAGAAGTGGGCTCTGTCGCACAGTCACCGGCGCCCTTGCAGTGGAGGGCAGGTCGGTCGGAAGTCGGGGCGCCTTTCCCGCGGAATGGGGCAGGGAGCCGGGTTAGAGCTGCGGAAGGCGCAGTGAGTGTGAAGGCCTCTGGCCGTGGTTACCTCTGAGGCGGGCCAAGGTAGAGAATCCCTGGGGGCCTGTGGCGGCCGTGTGTTGTGGCGCCGGTAAAGGTTGCAGCGTGTCCTGTGGGTATCTCGCGTGGAAGAGGAGGGCGGCCTGTTACGTGACTTTCCAACACTGCAGTGGCGGCTGGTGGATGGCGATGGAGGGACTTGCAGTTGTGAAGCTTTAAGTAAGTAAGTAAGTAAGTAAGTAAGTAAGTAAGTAAGTAAGTATAAGTAATTTAAGTAAGTAAGTAAGTAAGTAGTAAGTGTAAGTAAGTAAGTAAGTAAGTAAGTAAGTAAGTAAGTAAGAAAAGTAAGTAAGTAAGTAAGTAAGTATTTATTGCTATATAAATATACAAAAGCACATAGTTTTAATAATAGCATAATAGCAAGTGTCTGTCGACCCGAAGCTCCCTGACAGGCAGATATCATATAATATAGGTGCATTCAGACATGCCTAGACCCTAGCCTGTAGCAAAATTATCCTTGACAGTACTATGTTATGAATAGTAGTAAAAAAAAAAAATAGTGTGTGAATTATGTGTTATTACATAACTTATGCAAATGCAATAAAAATAATAAATAAAATAATAAAAAATAAATAAATAAAATAAAGTAGTTAGTTTTGCAATGGTTATACATACTTGTCGAAATATCCCTGCTAAGAATTCTAAAGTATGAAATTTCTTATTTCCCTTTTGAATGCAAAATAGTTGTTTGTTTTAATAAAGCTTTAATATTTAGTGGTAAGGTGTTGAATAACTTGGGGGCCCTGAACATAAATACTGTTTTTTATATAAAGCTGTTTCTGAACTGCGGACAAATCAAATCTACATTATTGCTTCTAGTCTGATGAAGATTGTCAATAAATTTGAAAATTTCATTCCCTGTATAACTTGCAATAGACATTTTATAAATCAATTATAATAATAAAAAAAGTATTTGTGTATTGAATCGATGTTAACTTTTTCATGGAAGAAAATAATTTCTGTGACAGAGTCAATTTGCCTAAAAAAAGAAACATCTGACAACTTTCTTCTGAGCTATTTTACCTTATATAAGAATGTTGGCCATGTGCTGGCCCGATGGACACACATTATGTTAAGTGAGGGTACAAAAGGGTTTTAGTAAATACTAAGTAATGCATCTACAGTAAGATTGTAAGTATTTTTGTAATTATTCCACAAATTTTTGGAGACTTTCATAAAAAACCCTCTTCTATGTGCAATTTCCAGTTCAGATTTTAAATCTATGCAAACACCTAGGAAGTTTGTGTGATTTACTCGATTTAATGTATCGCCTTCTAACTTTTAATGGGGGAAGATTATTTTTTATGGATCTATTCTGAAAAAATAAATAATTGTTTTAGAAACTTTAAAGTTTTATTTATTACATTTTATCCATTGAGATACTAAATTAAATTCTGTATTTATTTTTTAAATGTAGGGAATTGATGTCTTTGTACTAGTAGAGGTTGTATCGTCGGCATATATAATATATTGAAATTTAAGCTAGCATTAATTATCATTTATATATATGAAAAAAAATAATTGGTCCTATGATTGAGCCTTGTGGTCCCACCTCTGGATATAGATATAAATTGTGATGTATCATTATTACAAAAAACAGATTGTGATCTGTTACAGAGGTACTGCGAAAAAGTTGTAAGGGTACACCCCTTATCCCGACGGGTTTTTTAATTTATCTAACAAAATAAAATGATTTAATGAGTCAATGCTTGGATAAATCAAAAAAATCCCAACCACATAAAGCTTCTCCCCCAAAAAAGGTATACACATTTCACAAAGTTTAATATAGCAGTTTATGTTGATGATTTGCTCTAAAGCCGTGTTGATATTTAGTTAATAGGTTATTTTTTTCAAGGTAGCTAGTTAAACGTGACGCAATAATTTTTTCATATACTTTACTGCAAGCAGGTAAGATTGAAATTGGCCTGTAATTGTTGATATCGCATCTTTTAAACCAGACTTGAATATGGGAATGACTTTGGCTTTTTTTAAATGATCAGGAAATATCCCTCTTTTTAATGTTAGATTAAAAATATAAGTTAAGGGGAGGGCCCAAATGATTCACATGAATGTTTCAGTATTTTAGGAGAAATTTCATCATATCCTGGACAATTAGATTTTGGGGCCCTTTAAATTATTGATTCCTTCGGCGGTATTTGTTGGGGTCATGTATATAGAGAGGGTGATTTAAAATACCTCATTAATCGTCGTCAAAAGAATTTGATTCTAAATTCCCTAGATTAATAAATGTTCATTAAAGACAGTTG
The DNA here is from genome assembly GCA_016584305.1 of Chionoecetes opilio. Classification (NCBI taxonomy): domain Eukaryota; kingdom Metazoa; phylum Arthropoda; class Malacostraca; order Decapoda; family Majidae; genus Chionoecetes; species Chionoecetes opilio. Next base: position 12,314 of record JACEEZ010013528.1, on the reverse strand, counting down.
AGATGTTAGTGCAAGGTGGATCTAAGATATTGTATTATTGGCTTTATTGGTTTGCCTAGAAGGGAGTTTTATGGTATTCCAATGGGATTTGGGATTTCCTTGATTATTTTTTAGCTTGTTTTTATAATATTCATTTTTGGCTAATTTTAATGTTTAGTTAAGTTGTTTTTATATTGCCTGTAGTTTCTTTATATGTTAGAGGCCATTACTTGCTAGTCTTGCCAACCTGTTTTTTTCAGTAATGCACCTTTTTAGAGCAGGAGGGATATATGGGCTTAAGACGTGCTTATTTCTTACAGTAATTTTTCTTAATTGGAAAGTGTCTCTGAAATAGTATATTTAATTCATTGAAAATAAAACTAAAGAATTCGGTGGGACAATTACATTGTAATTTCGTTATTCCAATTTACCTTTTCTAAATCATAACTAAGTTTTTGCGGGCAGAGTCAGTTATACATCTCTTATTGGACGAATGCTGGGGGATCACATACTGCATGTTTGAATTTTGTATTACTGGAAAATGGTCTGAAAAATCTGAATTACTTATTAGTTCCCGGCATTTAAACCCCTGCTTGTGTTGCCCTATTGGTCAATAATTGTGGCGGTTGTATCTGTGACTCGTGTAGGTTTTGTGGTAAATGGAAATAAAGAAAATGGGAAAACATTAGATTACAAAATTCCCCAACATTAATGTCACTGCATTTTAACAAATCTAAATTGAAATCACCAAATGCAAAGATGCCTTGAATTTTGTTATCATACGCTAAAGATAAAATATCCGTAACAGCATTTATAAATGTATCTATGTTGCCACTCGGTGATCTATAAATACATAATAATAACGTTTTCTTACTCATAATTGTCGTTTGAACACCAATCCATTCTATAAATGTATCTACTTTTGAAAATTCACTAAGAGCTATGGAATCATAACAATCAGAAATGTACAAGGCTACACCACCACCATGTGTGTTCCTACAATTAGTGAACATTTTGTAGCCTGGCAACTGGTATAGGGAAACAAGGTGAGGGCTCAGCCTGATTTCTGTACGACCAAGGATATTACATTTAATGTTTATATTACATAGAACAGTATCGATAAAGGATTGCAAATTTGTAGGAATTGACCGTATATTCAGAGTTAGGATGGTAACTTCATTGTTGCTAGGTAATGAAACATTGTCAAGATGAATGTATTCTGATCTAGGAAAATTTATGTGGCTAAATTGTGTGTAAAGATTATTAACATTCAAGTTGCGTTACATTTATCCCAGCCTAAAAAATATCAAAGGGCATTAATATCTTGTATGTTGGAAGTCATTGTGAGACTGAGAAAATTATAATAATAAAAAAAGTAGCATTAAAAATTGCCATAGTAGTATAGTAGTAGTAGTAACGGTAGTATCAGTAGTTACAGTAATATAATAATATCAGTAGTATAACAATAGTATTAGTGGTAACAGTAGCAGTAGCTGAAGTAGTAATACTAGTAGTAGTGGCAGTAGTAGTAGTAACCATTGTAGTAGCCGTATTAAATAGTAATAGCAGTAGTAGTAGCAGTATAAGTAGTAGCAGTAAAAATAGTAGTAGTAGTAGTTTTAGCAGTAGTGGTAGTAGAAGTAGTAGTAGCTGTTATAGAAGCAATAGCGATTGTAGTAGAAAGCAATAGTAGTAATAAAAGTAGCAGCATCAATAAAATATTATGTATTTGCAGTGGCAGTAACAGTAGTAATGGCAGCAGCAGTAGTAGTAAAAGAACAGCAGTAGCAGTAATGCCAAAGTGTAGTAGTGGTAGCGTTGGTAGTAGTAAACATAGTAGTAGTACGTAGGAGTAAAATTAGTAGCAGTACAAAGATAGTAGGGTGGAGTTGTGGTAATAGTAGTAGTAGAGGTTTGTCATATTAGTAGATAGTAGTAGTAGTATTTGTAGTAGTAAATATGTAGTAAGGGTAGTTAGTACTAGTAGTAACATTAACAGTAACAATAATAGTAGCAATGCAAGTAGTAGCAATGATAGTGATAGCAATAGTACTGTAACAGTAATAATGAGACTATAGTAGTAATACTATTTGTGGCGGTAGTAGTGGTAATGGAAGTAATACAATAATATTAAAATGGCCATAGGGAAATATGTAATATAGATTACCATTTTGACCCTGAACTTATCTATTTCTTTATGCGGTTCCTGAGAGCCTTCTGATAACGACCTGTAGTGTCATCAATGCTCCCTGGTCATCACTGGTCCCGCTCGACACCCCTTTCAGTACCTTCAGGTGGGTGTACCCTACGATCACTGACGCACCAGCACCCGTATCCCTCGCGACGCACCGTCAGCCAAGGACCATCGCCGTGGCAGAAACTGCTCCCCCTGACGTCGCAGCACCAGCCCTAATGGTACGCCAGCCGCTACGTCTCCACCAAGGGCTGTGAGCCACCAAGCCAGCACACGTGGGGTGAGCCAGCAGCCGGCACCGAGGATGACGATCGTTGGTCAATTCTATCCCGAATTATGAGTCGTGTGTGTCGGAAGAAGGCTACTTTGCCGTCTTTCCTGGCTTTTTCATTAAGGGGAACTGTTTTTTCTTTATTTCCATTGAAGCAGGACAAAGGTCTTCAAATTTAATATATCCCTGTTCCTTTAAGTTTCTTTTCATCTCTTATACTGCATCTCTGTCGCAAAATTTCTCGAACCGAACGACGATTGCTCGAGGATGAGAAGCAGCGGGTCCCACCGGTGAGCACGTTCGAGGTTCACAAAAGGGTAGTTGTATCTTGTCGCAGTAATTTTGTCAAATTTATTGCTGTCTGCTCCCAAGTTTCACCGACAGGCTGCTCCTTGAGGCCGATGATCCCTTTGATTTTTGCGTCTGGAGTAATCTTCTTTGGGAGTTTACTCGGTGTTAATTTCAGCGACTCTTTATGAAGCTCTTTTAACTGCAAATTGTTTCTCGTAGTTAGATTTTGAAGCACCTTCGTGTTCTTTAGGTCCAGTACTTCGGATTGGAGAATTCAAGCTTTGGAGTGGGAACGGTTGGTAAAAGGTGGTTTGTTTAAAAGATGGTGCGAGTTGCCCTTCATTGAGGATTTTGTGTTATATGTGCATGTAGCCATGTGTTTAGATTTTTCTGTTTCTTTTTTATTTTTGGCTGGGCCCAGGTCGGCCAGTTTTTTGGGGGAGAGCATGTTACGACCCTGCCGAGACGACTCTGTCTCAAGATCAAGACAAGGGCAAGAGGACCACGAGGGGCCATAGCGAGACCAGGAAAGCATCGCCAGGGAACAGGGGCTACGGTGGTGTCACAGGCAATCCAGGGTAGAGGTAGGTCCCCTGGGCTAAAGGGCGCCTGGGTGAAAGGTAGGCAACTGACTGTGTCCCTGTGTGGTGTGCGAAGGGGCCTGAGCGCAGCTGTGGGAAGGGGTCGTCTCCCGCATCGTCAGGATGTGGTGGCTCTGGTATGGTATAAGACGCATAACAGTGACTGCAGTTGCAGTGGAGAAACAGTTAGGCTTCGTCGGTCGTCAAGTGGCTGGCCTGTGTTCAATGGGCGTGAGGCTGTTTCGTAGTGTTACCTCGTACAATTATAGTCTGGAACGGATGTGAATTGTGTGTAGTACCGCATGTGCCTGTGTGTGGTGTGCCGTGTGTGGTGTGATTGTGCCATGTGGGTATACCCGTGCTACTCAGTGGGCCTTAGGGGAGTCTTGTCTTCTGGTCTCCGATATAGAACACCATAACCGTGGACTCAGCCCGCTGCATTTCCCACGCGTCTGAAGGCCAGCCCAGTAGGAGGCAACGTTAGTGGGGGCGGCTGTGGAGTGGGTTGTAACACTATGAAGATCGTAGGGCGACTTTATGTAGTTATCGAACCATTTGGGTATCCCATAGCTTTTATAAAATACCGGGCCAGCTGTATAGTATTTATGTTAAAAAAGGTATCAATATGTTGTAATATCTCTAAATTGTGATGCCTTTTACAAATATCACAAATGTTTAGCCATTATTTTCATTTGTGGCAATAGCGAATTCCTGACCTCAGACACGACGCGCCAGTTTAAAGCGATCCGACTATACCGTGGCTATGGATGAAAATTTATACCTGCCTGCATCCGTCAGACGAGCCCCCACCCCCCCACCCTCCACACACAAACATAATGAAACATGCATGGCAATAGAGTTTGTACAGTCACCTTCAGATAATGCAGTGGCCAATAATGAGATCGAACCCACCATCACACCAACAAAAAAATCCCCAAACGTGAGTAAATGATATTTTGTAGCGCTAATAAGATAAAGTCAGAATGGTGTGTTGTAGACCTCAACAGTGGCGGCTCGTGATAAAATATGGAAGTTGTGAGGGATACTGTGCACGCTAACACAACTATTGATACACAAATTTGACCTCCTCAGGTATGACTTGCACTCAAGTCTACAAACATACATTCTTAATTACTTCTTATTAGCGCTAACAAAATACTATGTTGACTATTTTTTACGTGGTGATGTATATATAATTGTTATTTAGATGATGCAAAGGGCACACGTATAGCAAACCACTACTACCTAGCGCGAGATGAGCTAGAACAGTCAGATATTAAGGAGCTCTCTCTTCTCTCTCTCTCGTTCGTCGATCTCCATCTCTCTCTCCTCGAGTCTCATCTTCTTCTGCTCTCTCTCTCATCGTCTCTTCGATCCGTCTCTCCTCGTCTCTCTTTCTCTCATCTCTCCTCTCGCCATCTCTCTCATCGTCTCTCAATCTCTATCACTCGGCCTCTCTCTCTCTCTCTCGATCTCAAGTCAACTCAGGTCTCTGGTGGTCCTCATCTAAGCTGAATCACGTTCTCTCTCTCGCTCTCTCATCTCTCGCTCCTCATCTCTCTCTCTCTCTCTCTCATCTCTCTCCTCTCTCTCTATATATATAATATAATTATATATATATATATAATATATATTTTCTCTCTCTCTCTCTCTCATCCTCGTCATCTCTCTCTCTCTCGCATCTCTCTCCTACATCTCGTGTCTCTCATCTCTCGTCTCCATCTCTCTCTCACATCTTTGGCTCTCTCTCTCTTCTCTCTCTCATCTCATCTCTCTCGTCGTCATCCAATCTCTCTCTCTCATCCTTCATACTCCTCAATCTCTTGGCTCAATCCATCTCATCTCTCTCTCTCTCTCTCTCCTCTTTTTACCAGCTTATTACAACAGGCGATGTATGTCGTGAATAGTATTTTTATCCGCCACTTAACCCTCCTATAGTACCGAACATTGCATGGTGTGATTTTATGATGAGATACCTGGCTGGACCCGTCGATGGTATACGGGGAGCGTAGGTGCTGTGTTTCTGTGCTATTTTATTCTAGTACAACCCCCCCCCCCACTACTAACATCTGTAATCTCCCCACCCTCCTTTTCTTTAATAATTCTTGTATACTTGTAGGTGGATGTCGAGTACAGAGGAGGGATCGGCGGATGTAAGGAATGAGTTACACCATCCGTGTTTTTTAGTTCCACTTTTCGGTGTAGTTGGGGATCCACCAGTTGCTTGTACCTCCGTCACTGTTTTTGTCGGACTTGGAAACAAATGTGAGAACCATCTAAATTATTGCAGTGACACGTAGGCTCGAAATCTATGGAATTAATGATAAATTGCACGCAGAGAGAAAGGAATATTGTCTGTTTAACTCAACATCCAGCCTGGTGTTCAACAAAAGTCAGGTGATGAAGTCGACTAAATGGAATAGCCTCGGTGTACTTGATCTGCATGAGAGAAGACAGATCAAAGTAAGTTAGTTACGATACGTAGAAACCAGATCTATGTAATACCCAGCACGTTAATGAACATTAAGAAACTAAGAAATAAGGAAGCTACAAGAGGCCATGGGCCATACCAGTGTGATCCTCTGTCACCTAAAGGGGCGGTCACACTGCCATTTATTTATACCCGTGACTGGGCGGTTTAGGGTGAGCACTGGGCGTCCGCAATGGCCGTCCAGTGGCCTGAACACTGCCCCACATCGACGCCCAGCGTGACGGAGCGAATCGTTTATTCGTGGCGACCCAGCCGTCACTATGGTCTGGGCAGCAGAGAGCTTGAGGTCTAGTATTTAAGCAAGCTAATTGAGAAAATTATATATCTTTATTCAAGAATAAGGATAATACATCGTATAACCTAGATATTAATTTTCTGAGATGACAACGAGAGGGACATACAATGATCACAAAAATAAAAGCTACACACTCGTTTGACCTTGGAGTTCAGTAAAACAAAGCCGTAATGCCGTATGAAAAAAAACCCGTCTTTTGTTATTAAGAATTGCGATGTTTCCCGGGAACTCTAGCCCCCGGTGATGTCTATGATGTATCACAGGCGTGGCACCACAGTAGTGAGGGGGTAGGGGACAGACGTAGGGCGGTGGGGTTTTAGAAACTCATCGATGGGATTTTTTGCCAAAAAAACCAAACCCGAAAATTTCTCGCGACGTGGAAATTTTAACCTAACCAGGACATGGCATCTTTTTAACCCTAAATGAGCAAGTTTTTTGCTGGCTTTTATCCGAATGCAAAAAATACAGGAAAAACCCAGGAAATAATGGACGAGGACTGCGCGGTTTTTCAGTAACCCCGAAAAATTTTTCCTGCCCCAAAATAGGTGTTTTCAAAATGGAGAAGTTTTTTTTTCCGGAAACCAAATTTTTCATAAAAAAAAGAAAATAATCACCAAATTTTATGGTCGCCTTTTCCCCTTTAATAACATAAATTCCATCAGAAAAAGCACTAAAATTTGACCGGGAAAAATGGGTCAGGGTCTCAGAAACAGGGGTAGTGTTTGAATAGAACATCCCAAACCAACCTTAACCAACCTTAAGGTTTTAATGAAACCAAACCTAAATTTAACCACAAAGTATCCCAACCAAACCTTAAGGTTTTAACAAAACCTAATAACCTTAACCACAAAGTATCCCAACCTAACCTTTAACCACAAAGTAACCAAACCCCAAACCCTTTAGGTTTTAATAAAGCCTAACCTAACCTTTAAAACCTAAGTTAGGTTAGGTAACTTGGGGTTTAAAGGGTTAGGCTAATTTTCAAAAAAACCTAAAGGTTGGGCTAAGGTCGGGTTTTGGTATGTTTATTCAATCACTTCCCGGTTATCTGAGCCCTGAATATTTTTCTTGGTAAATTTTTAGGTTTTTTTTATAGAAATCTGGTTTTTTAAGGGAAACGGCGCCCAAAAAATTCGGTGAAGATTTTTTTATTGTATAAAAAACTTTTTGTTTTCCCGGAAAAAAAAATTTTTCCATTAGAAAAAGCACTATTTTGGGCAGGAAAAATTTGTCAGTGTCTCTGAAAATGACCGCCGAACCCCGTCCTTTATTCCCAAAGCCGGATTAAATGGAAAATTGGGTCCGTAAATCAAAATTGGAAGACTCCCCCCTGGCGGGGGGAGTTCCGACGGCACCAGTTCCAGGTACCCCCCCCCCGAAAAAATTCTCGCCGCTGTCAAGTTTCCAATTTTTAAATTTACAGGCCCCAATATCATTTACAATTTTTACCCGTTTTTCTGCATTCAGGGAGAAATACTATCTTTAGTTGATCAGTTAGGTTAAGTTGGTGCCAATGCCCAGGTCAGGTTAACTTTTCCAGGGGGCGAGATTTAGATTGGTGTTTCCGGGATAATTCCATGGGGGACATTTCCATAAAACCGGCGGTGTTTACTCACGGCACACTCGGGTGCCGGATTTGTCGCCGATATCTCTTAATACCCAAATATCCCAAAATACCCCAAAAAACAATACCAAAATATCCCAAAATACACCGAAAAATACCGAAATAATACACCTAAATTTTTCCGAAATATACGAAATACAAAATAATATCCAAAATAAACACCTAAATATACCAAAATACACCGAAATATACCGAAAAACCCCAAAAACCCGTTTAAAAAAATTTTTATGTCTCTTGAACCTTTTTTAGGATTGTCATGATTTGGGGTTACTACGTTATTTGTATAAGGACGCCTTTGTCGCGTTTTTTTTGCTTTGAGACTGCTGCACTGGGCTGGGAGGCGCCGCGGCCAGGCAGTAGTGGACCACTTGCTCGGGGGCCCCCAGAAGTAGCTCTGCTCCCAGCCCACGAAAAAACCCCCCAGCCCCGGGGGTAAAAAAATGGAAAGTGGACCGTAGTTTACACTCCCTACACCATTTTCATCCCCCATCCATGAACCTACCCAGCCCTTTTAAAAAGCTCCCAAAGACTCCGCATAAACTCCCTGTCTATGAGTCCACCAATCATTCACCACCCTTTTTTGTAACCAGTTTTTCCCAAAATTTCCTTTCTAAATCTACCCCCTTCCAGGTTGAACCCATTACTTTTTGTTCCCCCTGTTTAAAAGCGTAAGAACTTTTCTCCCTTCCCTTTATTAAATCCCTTTATTACTTAAAAACTTCTATCAGATCCCCCCTAACTCTCGAGTTAGTCTCTCGAGTCCTCTCTCTCTGTAACTATAAAACTTAAATATCTTCTCAAAATAAATTTAGCATTCCTTTTTTCATTTTGGTCATCCTCTCGCACTGATTCGAAAAAGGATATCCTCCTGTAATACCGTGAAGCATTGAAAAAACTCACGGTGGCAATGGAAACCCCACCTTTATACTGAGCCGACTTTGGATTTATGTCTCCCTTTTTTGAAATAGGATAATTTAAATAAAAGCTACGTTTAAAAATGGACCCCACTGTAAGTTTCCTCCCCACTCCCACGATCGTAAATGCAAAACACTATAAACATTTAAACGGAAACGTTTTTTAAAAGCACGTTAAGAGGGCAAACGTAAAGCGATATCCCTGTAGTGAGAGGATAAACATAAGAAAAAAGGTTTAAAGGCGGGGGGAAAAACATGTGGAATACTTAACACTACCTACATTGGGGGCATCAAAAACCCCAGTTGACCAATGACCTGTACCTAGTCTTTTAAAATATGCGTCTTGTAAATTAAATTTTAAATGATATATTTTTTATTTTTTTTTAAACCATTAAGGTGGTGCAGCTCAAGACTCAAAGACATATGTATTTCGCGTAAACCCCCCGCTGTCGCCCATCAAAAAATATTTTCTATAACTTTAAAAAGCAAGTGGCATCAATTAAAATAAATGTTATATTGGTTCTTTTGTTTCCATTCCAAAAATAATTCTACTATGAAGTATAAACCTGAAAAAGATAATATTACCTAGTTTGAGTGCGTTTTTCAAGGCGGGGGACTATGCAAAACCCTTTGAGGCCCCAAAAACCCCAACAAAATGGCACTGTTGGGGGGTATTAGTGTTAAACATTCACCTTTTTTTTGTTTTTAAAAAACTCATTAAAAACCTCCCCGTCACACAATGTCTGATGCCAGTAGGTGCTAGGTGGATACTAATAATATATATCCTAAATATTTTTTATCTTCAGGAGGTGACTCAGTCCCCAAATTTTAGTTGGCACATAATGCGCAAGGTAGTGCTTTGTTCGGTTAGTTGTTTTTGATTGGTTACCTTTTATAATGAAAGTAAAAAAATCAACATTTTTCTTTTCAGATTGAGATGGAGACATTCAACAGCCCCCTGGAAGGGATAGATTGCCCATACATATGTGGGGACCGGGCCCGATACACAGTCACCCAGCGCACTGACACGGCAAACGACGATATTTTGGATGGGTAGTGGCATCACTGAGGAGGATTCCGAATAATGGTGCACGACTTCCAACATGCCTCAAGTTCTACGAGATGATTGGTACATAAAAAAGGGGTCCCAAAAAAGATTAAACCCAAAAGGGGTCGGCTAAACAGTTTCTCGCAGATTTCTACATTTTAGAGAAAACAAATGTGCCCCTGATTTCAAATATCAAATATGTGAAAAGATAATCAAATTATGGATGCAATGCCAAGATCAGGGGCCATACCTACAAACGACGACAACACCAGCTACCATTGATAAAATACAGCAAAGAACACCCTGGTTTGCTCAAAATTTGCAAATGGCCTGCTTTAAAGCTGACAAATTAATCAAAATCCAGAGGGCGTCCCCTTTCTGCAGAAGAAAGGGGGGCCGGTTCAGCAAAATTTGGCGCCCTGACAAGGGTTGGTGAAAAGTTCGACGAAACAGACACGTTCACAACTGAAATAGATCGTATAGACAGGGAGAAACAAAAAGGGGCACATCTGATGATCAGATCCAGTAACGCTGAAGAAAACAGTGATGATTTTTTTTTTTTTAGCAGAATGACAGTGACGTGCAATACAGTTCACGTCATCATAGTCACCACCCCAAGATTTTACGGAACGTCGCTTTTATTCCCCCTGATATTTTAAAACGACCAAAGCTTTTTTCTCTCGCCATAGGTTGAAAATGACGCCGACACAACAGGGAGCATTTACCCAACATGATAGAGGAAGCAGGAGGTGATCCGGCAAAGTTTTCAAACTTCCTACTCAACCCCTGATCGGGGCGATCACAGCGTTTGGGGAAGAGTGAAAAAACTTACCAAAATGTACTTTAGCGTTTTAGCAGGACCCCAATATGAAAAACAATCTGCGAAAAACGTTCGTTAGAACCCCTGTAAACCTTAACTGGACACAAATTTAATTGATAGCTTAAAATATTTTTAAAGTTCGAGTAAAAAAACAATTTTCCGTGTCAGTCCCGCGGGCCCTTTGATGTGAACTGTAAACCCGAAACATGGAAATTTTTTTTGCCTAATGCTGAGCAATATGTGCCATATCCTTTTTAGTGTGAATAAATGATTTAAATTTTTTTTTGGTGTGTTTTTTAGTTGTGGGATGTACACGAATGTTTCGGCAAGGGTTTTTTCAGGAATCCCCAGTCTCTTGGAACTCGCCTTTGTTTTTCCTCGCCCAAAGAAAGAGCGTCATGGCGACAGCATTGACTTTCGTCGGGGCAATGATGTAACGGTTTCGGATCATTTTTCCTCTGCCCTCTTAGTGATTTTTACAAAGCTTGGCCCCCTAATAACTAAAACATTAGGGAAAAAATGTTTTCGTTTTTGGGCGAATAATTTCTTTAGCAAAGATATGGGATCATTTCTCTAACCAAAGCAGTGTTGGGAAAAGATGAGGCAGGTCTAAAGTAAAAATTGCAAATTCAAATGTGAATATATGAAATTTCGAAAACCGTTCCTGGTCATGTCTTGGATCGAGATGGTATTCACACGGGGACATTAAAAATTTAAAGCGGGAAAAAAATTTTCCCACGCCAAAGCTACGGAAAATATGGCTCTTTTCTTGGGCTTTGGGGGACTATCGCTCCTTCATAAAAGGTTTTTCGCGGTGCGCCCCGTTAAACAGACTCATGAAGAAGGATGCTCCTTTAAATGAGCCCAGCGCAAGAACAGAGTTTCAATGTTTTAAAACAGCCCTTAGCAATGCTCCCGTTCGTAACTTTCCAGACTTTTCTGAGCCATTGTTCTCTGCACGGGAGCTCTGTCAGGCCTTGGGGTGTTCTTATGCAGTAGATGGCAGAGGTAAGAATTGTCATTGCGTTTGCCAAATGCGTCTAACGAATTCGACCAGCACTCATTCGAAGCCCTTGCCGTGGTCTGGGCTCTCAACATTTTAGGGCATTTTCTTGGGGGACCTATTCAAGTTTTACCGATCACGCTCTGTGACTGACTTATTCAGGGGTAAAAACTCAATGGGCGCCTCGCTCGTTGGTCGAGATCTCGGTTTTCGCCAACATTTAAAATCTTGCAGGACGCTTAATGTTTTTTGCTGATTCATTTTCGGTGATATACCTGTGGCCCGTGCTTTTTTCCCAACCTGTCCCTTTATAGTTTGTGATGAACAACGTAAAAACGACAAAGTAGTGGTTAAAATATCTAGCCCTCGAATCCGGCGATGATTCCATTTCCACGCATGCCCCCCGCCTTTGTCTGAATTTCATTTCTGATGATGGTTTTACTTTTTGGCCAGTTTTGCGGCGGAAAAAGTGGCCCGCGAGCCAGATTAGGTCTAAGGAAAAAAGGGGCAGAAATTTTACAAAATTCCCATGGGCCCGAAAATATTCAGGAAGATAGCCCCCTAGCCACATAAGGTTAAATCAGGTTTTTTGGTTTTTGCTCAAACCCCTTTTATTAAAAAAAAATTACGTACCATTTTAAGGGTTTGAAAAGCCCGAATTTGGGAAGAATTCTATATGGAAAATTTTTATGGGACGTAAATTTAGAGGAAAAAACTAATACAAATTTAAACCTGGCTAATAAAGGGATGAATGCCAGCCCCCCTTTCGATTGGAAATAAAATTAAAATTTCCCCTTTTAAAA
>JACEEZ010013527.1:0-12904 GCA_016584305.1 Chionoecetes opilio | reverse complement strand
AAACCTGGAGATCCTAACATGTACATGAGCCACTTGTTGACAGGAAGAAAATAATATTCCACCTCTGCACATAAAACTAGGTCTCATGAAACAATTTGTAAAAGCATTGTCAACTGATGGCGACTGTTTGAAGTACATCATCTTGGCATTTCCTGGACTGTCAATTGAAAAAATCAAGGCCGGTGTGTTTGATGGTCCACAAATTCGACAGCTCATCAAAGATGAACATTTCAACGGTACTATGTCAGACCTTGAAAAGAATGCTTGGCTATCATTCAAAGACGTCGTCAAGAACTTTCTTGGAAATACACGTGCAAGTAATTACACAGAAATTGTTCAGAAACTATTGGAGAGCTACAAAGCGCTTGGTTGCATCATGAGTATTAAAGTATATTTTTTGCATAGCCATCTTGCCAACTTTCCGGAAACTCTTGGTGCTGCTAGCGACGACCAAGGTGAACGATTTCACCAAGATTTGAAGGTTATGGAAGAACGTTACCAGGGTAGATGGGATGTGCATATGATGGCTGACTATTGTTGGAGCATCAATCGCGATAGTTCTCAAGTTGAACACTCCAGACAAAGCTACAAACGTAAATTTTTACCTTAACCTGCACACAATTATAGCCTTATCCTTTTTAAAAACATGATAATGTTAAATAAACATTCTATTCATGCCTATTTCTTTCATTTTTCATTGTATGTTAACATTTGCAACTTTTTATAAAATAAGCACTGTTACTGTTATGTACAGTATTTTTCATATATAAAAAAAAAACGAAAATCCTACAGTTCAAAAACTTGGCGTGATAGAGAAAAACTGAGATCAGTTTTGGATTCAGCACCCAAAAATTACTTAATAACAAGTGTCAGACCTAACTCAACAAAAATTTGTTCCCCAGTGTAATTTATATGTTGTATATATTAGTACCCCTGTTATCACATGAAACTTTCAAGCTGATCAGATGAAAGGAAAAGTTTGAAAAAATTAAAGAACCAATTTTTGTCGGTTTTTGATGTAATTAAGAATTTGACCAATTTCATTGTGGCATGAGCATATGATAATTCATTTTTATTCTAACAATTTGTTCTGAGGATATTTTGAAAATAGTTTTCGAATTTTTTTTAAATTGTTAAAAAAAAAAAAAAAAAAAAAATATTTAAGGATAATTTTCCGATATATCAAAACTAAGACTTAAAAACAAAAATGTAATCAGAACAGATTTTTCTACGATATTTGATTTTGTGTGTCCTAAAGTTTCGTGAAAATCGTGCCAAAAATAAAAGAGGAGATAGATTTTATGTTCATTTTATACTAGTTTTGAGAAAAACGCGTTTGAAGTTTTGCTAAAGTTTTTGCGCTTCAGTGAAGGTACTATACTGTCAATGCTACTTGCATATGAATTTTATGGGATCAGAAATCACATATTAATGCATGCATAAAAGGATCTGCACCTTGTCCCCCCTTAAAAAGGTATTAATTAATCACTCAAGGGCGAGGGTGTCAGGGCGCGCCACGCCCCTCATTGTTGCAAGGTTCGATAAAAATTCACCAGGTGCATAACTTTCGGTTGGAATTCCTTTGTCTGTCTTCCTCTTCTTGTTTATTTTCTTCTTCGGTGTAATTCTTCTCTTCTCTCTCTTTTCTAGTCCATTTTGGATGTATACATTTGTTCCAAAATTTTTTGTGAACAGGTAGCACTTTTCATATTCAAAATTGTGTTCCAGAATTGTTACCTGGGTAACAAATTTCACCCTGAAGATTGCGGTTGTTGTTGTTTTTGAAAGTCTTAGTTATGATATATGGGAAAATTATCCCTCCAAAATAAAAAATAATTTTTTTTTACAAGTTTTGAAAGTTTAAAATGCCCCTCGCTATGGGCATTAAAAAAAAAATTACACTGAAATAAATTCCACCATTCGAAAGCCAAATATAGGGTGTTGCCATAGACCATATAACTCAAATTCGCATATTAAAAAAATATTTTCATATTGTCATGGTGGACTCTCCCCTTAACGCATTATAGGTGATTGTTTGTTCGTCTACATGGCCGACCTCATGCTTGTGCCCAAGGATTTATCCAGTCACTCTGAGAAACGTGCCCTTGTTTTTCAGAAACGTAGTGAGCCTGGCCTTAAACTGACGTGCGCAAATGCCGATTTCTCAAGTCACGCATTGAATAAATAGGCCATGCTGTAGACAAGGATAGAATCCACACGTTGGATTGTAAAATTAAAACTGTCAAGAATTTTCCAACCCCTACCAACACCGAAAAGGTACGGTCTTTCCTTAGATGGTCGGGTTACTATCGTGCTTTTGTAACAAACTATTGCTATTGCTAGTCCTCTGACACGACTTTTGAAAAAGGACATTCCTTTCACTTGGAATGATCGATCCCCAACAACAAGTTTTGATACTTTAAAACATACTATTACTCATGCGCCAATTCTTACATTTCCTGACGACCAACTGCATGTCACTTTTGTGACAGATGCTTCATCACTTGGCATTGGTGCTGTTTTGATGCAGTCATTTGAAGGGAAACGCCCTCATGTTATTGCAAACGCCAGTAGAGTGCTTACTGATGTAGAGTCACGTTACTGAGTAACTCATCTTGAAGCTCTTGCTGTAGTATGGGCTTTTAAACATTTTAAAGAAATGATATATGCTTATCCCATTACAGTTTACACTGATCATACTGCAGTGCTGAATCTTTTTAAAGGAAAAAACCTCCAAGGCCGTGTGGTCCGGTGGTTTATCACTCACTATTCATGAATTTGATCCTACTATCAAATATTTACCTGGTGATAAAAATCATGTTGCAGATGCACTTTCAAGCAACATTCCAGTAGCTGTGCTATTAGACACTTCAAATTTTTCTCTTCAAGACTTATCTAATGCTCAACGTCAAGATCCTGTGTGGTCAAAAGTTTTTATGCACTAGAGGCTGGAGATGAATCTTTATTGCCTAAATTGTCAGTTCCTCTTTTACAGTTTTCATTAGTTGATGAAGCTCTTTGTCGTAATGTTACTATGTATTAGAACACTGTTACTCAATTAGTTATTCCTACCAGTCTAGTGGAAACTGCTTTAAAACTCATTCACGACATGCCTCAAGCAGGACATCCAGGTCGCGACAGAACCTTGTCCGCTGCTCGTTGTAGTTTGTATTTGCCTCCCATGCGCATTGATGCAGATAAACATGTTACTGAATGTCTTTCATGTGCACAAACCAAGGGTAGTACGAGAACTGCTCCTATCCTTGAATACCCTATACCTGATTCGTCCTTTGACACTGTGGGCATCGATTTTTGCAGCTTCCTCGAAGTCATCAAGGTCACCATATGCTCTGTATGTGTAGACCACTTCACACATTATGTGGTTCTTGTCCCCTTGCCTAACAAGACTGCTATAACTGTTGCTCATGCTCTAGTTTCAAATTTAATTTGTCCCTATACAACACCTCGAGTGCTCATTTCAGATAAGTGCCCTGAATTTGCAAATAAAATTCTTTACAACATTTGTGAGCAGTTTCAAATTAAGCAAACCTTCATTACTGTTCATCACCCTGCGAGCAATGGGCTAGTTGAAAGGACAAATAAGAAAATTCTTGATGTCCTTCGCCATTTTGCAGGCGAGTTTCATGACTTTCATGAATACCACATATAGCTGCGTCGATAAATGGCTCTGTTAATTCCTCTACAAGAAAGACTCCACATTTTATTTTGAATGGTATCGACCAGCGACTTCCTTATGACGTGCTTTTGCAGTCTCCTGTTCCTGTTTACTCAGTGGACGGTTATGCTAAAATTCAACTTAGATTTTTTCAGATCATTCACAGACTAGTTCGTGGGAGGTTTAAGGCTTCTCGTCAGGAGATGATGC
The DNA here is from genome assembly GCA_016584305.1 of Chionoecetes opilio. NCBI lineage: Eukaryota > Metazoa > Arthropoda > Malacostraca > Decapoda > Majidae > Chionoecetes > Chionoecetes opilio. The sequence continues at coordinate 9,018 of JACEEZ010013527.1, read as the reverse complement.
ATAGACAGCATAGTCAAGCTTGTCCTATTGTAATTTCCATAGGTGATTTTGTTATGAAATGTTCTCCTGAACGAGAAAATATGTTGTCTTCAAAATTTTCGGGACCCTATTTAGTCACCAATAAATTACATGGAAATAGATACATACTTCTTGATAAAACTCATAATACTACATAAGTTGTACATGTAGATAGGCTAAAGAGAGTCAAAGTGACCTCTCCTGCACTGAACAGGTCCACTACTTAGGTCAATATACCATAATTTTTTGCTCTCACATGTTTTTATTATTAGTATTATGTGTAAAACTCTAATATTATTAGCATTATGATAGTATTACAGTATTATTTGTAATATCTTACTAGTATTTTATTATTAAGTTTACATTTCATATTATATTCTTAGTAGTACTATATTATTATGTATTTCCTTATACAATGTGAGTATATCATTAATTTTGTTTATGTACTGATGAACAATTTTGTTTCCACATACCAAGCAGGATGTGAAGTGATTGGAGATTGCTCTGTGTGGCCCACTCGATAAGGGAACTTTAAAAGTGACATATGTAAAGACTGTGAGGACACAGTAGAGGTGTGGCCGAGCGATATGCTGGTGTGTAAAAGCGCATATGTAATAAACAGATAAAAGCCTGTTATAAGGGAAACAAATAAAAGCCTAGGTGGGAACCATTGGAGTGGGCTGAGGATACCGCGGCAGTGTGTATTGTGTGTGCCTTTGCCGAGACTGGTCATGGCACGCTTGTTCCTTCAAGGATTAAACCAAGTTAATTCACCTCTGCGTATCCTTCCACCTGCTTGAAGGAGACATGGGATGTCCAGGAAGAACCTAACACAAGAGAGGCTTGGCAACACCGGCGGGTGGAGGTCGGCTGGGGGCGGGGCTGTGGGCCAGACACAAGGTCACGGCGTCTGCGCGATCACTTCACTCACTTTTACTTAATTTCAGGTCTTTCTACAGCCCTGATCCTATTTTTCTGTTTTTTAACACTTTCTATGACACTTGTTAACCTACCTAGCACACTTGCACTGAACTGCTGAACCACTGAACCACAGTAATTTGACCTTCAAAGACGGAGCACCCACAGCACGTCTTACCCGCCCTGCCTCCTCTCTCTCTCTCTCTCTATATATATATATATATATATATATCTATCTATCTTTCTTTCTCATGTATAACCATCAATTTTGCTAAAATGAACTGTGTACTATGTGTGTGTATTCATTCATCTAGTTGTATTCATCTAGATGAATTTTACAGGGCCTGAGCAACGCTCGTATGGCCCCGTCTCCATATCAACATTTTTTTTATCATTCATCCTTAGTGCTTAGTTTTGGCCGAAGCCAGCACCCCGGAGAGCAGGTCACAAACCCCGGCTAACACCCGGTATCCATTCACTGCTGGGTGGACAGGGGCTTGGGTTTTAAGGAAACAGCCCATCTGTTTCCGCTCCGCCCGGGGATCGAACCCGGGACTTCTTGGTTGTGAACCGAGCGTGCCTCCCCTACACTACGGAGTTCCCTCCCTAACGTGAGATAAGGCTTTAGCCTTGGGCTTAGGAGCGACTTACCCATGTCCAACTGATGTTCACATGGAACCCTTTTCCACATCGGCCTTCAAGGGCCGTGTGTGTGTGTGTGTGTGTGTGTGTGTGTGTGATGAGTTGAAGTAGAAAAAAAGACAGTGATAGAGAGAGAGAGCGAGAGAGAGAGAGAGAGAGAGAGAGAGAGAGTAGAGAGAGAGAGAGAGAGAGAGAGAGAGAGAGAGAGAGAGAGAGGAGAGAGAGAGAAGAGAGAGAGAGAGGAGAGAGAGAGAGAGAGAGAGAGAGAGGAGAGAGAGAGAGAGAGAGAGAGAAGAGAGAGAGAGAGAGAGAGAGAGAGAGAGAGAGAGAGAGAGAGAAAAATAAAAAGAGAGAGAGAGAGAGAAGAGAGAGAGAGAGAGAGAGAGAGAGAGAGAGAGAGAGGAGAGAGAGGAGAGAGAGAGAGAGAGAGAGAGAGAGAGAGAGAGAAGGAGAGAGAGAATGTGTGTGTGTCAAGGCATATGAATGGATATGATAGGTATGGGCGTGGCACATTGTATTGCCGGCTTCACATAGCTGCATTACTGAGGGATCAGCACGTATTGATAAACCGGTAGGTTTGTATAGATGTCACTTAGCTTATTTTCATCTATTATAAATATATGGTAACATAACAAATATTTATATAGAGTAGTTATATTATCAGTTTATTATATGGTAGAAACATTACTTTCTCTTCACTATATGTTTAGTAGTGGAGCAGATGTATATGTGTGATGGATAAACTAATGGTCGACACTTGCATGAGAGAGGCAGCAGAGGCAGAGGCTCACCGCCAGCGACTACAGACAGGAGAGCGGTTAACACCATTGTCAGGGTTGGACGGAGAGTGTATTTGGGATTCCTGTCCATTTCGTCAAGTGTAAAATATTATACCGTTGTAAACTTACATAATTATACTACCTCAACTACCCTGGCGTCTCCCTACATCCTCACGAAACCGCAGATAAACTTTCCAGCTTATACAGTGATTAAAACGTGTGTTACTGGACATTACTCATCCCCGACTCTTATGGTGAGTACCTATGTGAGTATAATTACTCGCGAAAAGGAATAACCAGAAAATGTTGGTGGCAGCTCGTGGCACGAATACTTCGATCAGTGCTCTAACAATTTCTACACAAAATATCACTGTTTGTTGGATTGGTTGTGAGGGAGACGAAACTTTTTGAAACAAAAACGAAACTTTTTGAACCAAGCACGTAGCTTGGCAAATGAATGATCTATTCTAGGACGGAGGGAAAAGAGAAGATGTTCAAGGATATAACTGCAAACGTGCGCGCTTATATTAGTATAGCTGCTGCAGCGTCGCAAGCTTCGCCACTACCTCTAACTTATCTTACTCACCGTGACTCATCTCATCAACTGCAATTAATCTCTGTATCAACACATGTTTCCGAAGAGATGGTGTGGTGGAAGCGATGGTGTAATGAACGGAAGTAAATAAGTGTTTAATTGAGAATAAGTATTCCTACAACCGGCACCACCGGGGGAGTTATAGCTACTCATTCGCACATCTACACTTATTCATCATCTCAACGCTAGAAGGACATGTCAAGAAGAATATTCCCAACGTTTTGTCATGTGGAGGGTATTATACTTCTCCATATACTCGCGAGGATAACGAGGGACGTAACTTGAAAGGTACCTGCAACCTGGTCTACAATGAACAATTAAGCTAAGTAGCTACAAGCATTTTAGCTGACTCTACAATTACACCTGATTATTTAATTACACAAACATGAAAAAATATTTTTGTTTTTTATCGTTGCAAGGTAATCTTATCAGTGAATAATAATTTGCCCTTAATATGTTTTCATTATATAGAACAGGGGACTCTCATACTATTGAACGAGAAAACGGTACTTTTTAGCGGGGAAACTACTGCCAACATGACTTCTGAAATGTTCCCACCATAAAATTATTACATCAGGACCCATCATAAGTAGGTTCACAGTTGAGAATGACACTCACTCTGCCTTGTCGTTTCTCCAACAATGTGAGGATATATGCAAAATAATAATGTAACCTCTGGAAGCTGGAAATTATAAAATTTCTTTTGTAAGGTCACAATGGCAACCTGGTTCTTTGACCAGTGATATGATGTTTGCTTCAGGTTTCGATGGAAAGTCACTTAACTATGACTATGCTGTATTCCGTCGGAAATTCCTGAGAATTTTTGGTGTGGCTCAGCATAACGATTCCCTACAATGGTCGTTTACTTATGCTGAGGTGTTAACCACACAGTTAGGTTGTGCTGGTAGGTTGAGAGGTCAGGCACGTGCTGCTAATATAGCCTCGGAAGCAATTGAGGCCTTAAATCCTGCTTCCTGGTTTGAGAATGGTCAATTGTCACAGGAAATATATAAACTGATTCTATAATTTCAGTATTTAATCACCTTTTTGACCCGACAAGAACGACTTATCGCTTCATCTCTTGATTTTAAGCCAGCTGATAACCTTCTAGATTTTTCTACAACTATTACTAAAAGGCTACCTGAGATGCCTAAAAGTTAATTTCACTTAATGAGTCAGTTGCACCGGTGTCCAGGGAACTTCCACTTCCTTCACCTTTACCTCCACCTCCACCACCTCCTCCAGCCCCAGTTTGTTCTCAGTCTACTCGTGCACCAAAGCAGTATTACTATTGTGAAAAGCAGGGTCATTCCGATAAATATTGCTATCAGAAAAAGAAAGAGATGAAGTCTGCTCATAAAGGCAGCAATATGCAGGTTGTCCAGCAGAGACAGTACCTGCCTCCTAGACCTCAGCCACCTCGTTTTGCACCACCTGCAAGGCCTCAGCAGCCCCATATGCAGTTTTGCCCTGCTCGAAAGTGGTATGTAATTCACGAGCGTGGAAATCATTCAACAGAGGAATGCTTTTTAATTATGAGAAGGGTTCTCAGACTGTAACAGTGGGAAATGCTTACGACTCTCATCAGTCGAGGGAAGATTCGCGCAGGTTTCAAAGAAACCCAGATTAGTTTCTGACACAAAGTCACAAACACAGCAGCTCATAGACCCTTATATTATTGCTGCTTGTCTGTATTTGATGACAATTCAGTGTTTCACTCGAGACAGTCTTATTGCTCTAGTAGTGGATACAGGTGCTTAATGTATTATTCTTAATGAGTGTGCTTATGTAAATTTAAACAGGTTATATAATTTTCCCTGGTTACCTTCTACAGCCACTCTTCAAAGTGCCCAAGGTTTCACATTAGAGGTGATAGGCACTGTGACCCTTCCTCTATGACTTGCCCCTAACTCCAAAATTTTAAACATACAATTTATAGTAACACCACACTTTGCGTTACAGTGTGATGCCCTTTTAGGCCTAGAATTTTATGGTACACATCACAATGATGTAATTCCAAAGCACCAAGCAATTTCAGTACATGGCATTTTCTTCCCCGCAATGAAAAATCCAGCCCCATTGCTTGATAAGCCTCTAATTTTTCCGGACAATGGCCAGCAACACGTTTCTGTTAGCTTAGGCCGCAACCTGCCTTGCAGCAGGGAGTCGAAACGTTCAGTCTCCCCTGACGGTTTAGTGTCTGCAGTTGTCATTGGAGACCAATATATTGGCCCCACATGTGCTGTTCGACTTTCAGTAGGAGTACAATGGGTCCAGTCGGCAGTTACTTAGTGTCTTTACCTGACACTATCCGCGTACTACGCTTAGCGCTTGAGGGAACGCTTTCAGCGGTACGTGAGGATCATATAAGTGACGCAGTAGTCACAAATGTTACAGGGTTCCCAGGGAACCCTTACATAGCAAAACACCATTTTTAAGTGTTATAGGGAACCCGGTTCCCTATAACACTTAAAAATGGTGTATTGCTATGTAGTTTTGAAAGTCAAAATAGTATGACCTTAATGGATCTTTCACATGCCCTAGCAGCAGTCTCTACGCAGACAAATGTTAGGGAGGACCAGGCAGACATAGTGAAACAGTTAACACCTTATGTTCAAGTGTTGGGTTTTCCTGAGTCTAAGCCTGATCTTCTCGCTTTGTTTGCGACATACTCTTGCCTTATCTGGGGAACCCCTAGGAGTGACAAACAAAATCACTCATCATATTGTGCTCAAACCTGATGCACAGCCTTCTTATGTATCATCTTACCGTATGCCTCATAGCCAAAGAGCTGTTGTACAGGGCATGATAACGGACATGTTGGAAAAAGGAATTATACAGGAGTCTTATTCTCCTTGGAACTCACCCTCGTTATTGGTGAAGAAAAGTGATGGTACCTACCGTCCTGTGCTGGATTTCAGGAAAGTTAATAACTTAACTGTACCGGATCATTATCCGCTCCCTGTATTGAGAGACCTTTTACGGTCTATAGGGAAAGATATTACTTTTTTTACTGGTCTGGACCTCAAGTCTGGTTTTTGGCAGATTCCGTTAGAAGAAAAATCTCGGGAAATAACTGCCTTCTCAACAAATAATGCTCATTATGAATGGATGAGATGTCCTATGGGCTTGAGGAATTCACCTCCTACGTGCCAAAGTCTAGTAAATAGCTTGTTTCACGGCATTATAGGTGATGGTATGTTCGTCTACATGGACGACATCAAACATTTGTCCAAGGATTTATCCAGTCACTTTGACAAACTTGCCTTCGTTTTTCAGAAAATTACTGGGGCTGTCATTAAACTGACGAGCGCAAATGCAGTTTTCTCAAGTCACGTATTGAATTTTTAGGCCACGCTGTAGACAAGGATGGAATCCACACGCTGGATTGTAAAATTAAAGCTGTCAAGAATTTCACAACCCATACCAACACCGAAAAGGTACGGTCTTTCCTTGGGTTGTCGGGCTACTATCGTGCTTTTGTAAAGAACTATACTTCTATTGCTAGACCTCTGACACGACTTTTGAAAACGGACATTCATTTCACTTGGAATGATCCCCAACAAGAAAGTTTTGATACTTTAAAACATGCTCCTACTCATGCGCCAATTATTACATTTCCTGACTACCAATTGCATTTCACTCCTGTGACAGATGCTTCGTCACTTGGCATTGGTGCATTTTTGATGCAATCAGTTGAAGGGAAACGCCCTCATGTTATTGCATATGCCAGTAGAGTGCTTACTGATGTAGAGTCACGTTACTCAGTAACTCATCTTGAAGCTCTTGCTGTAGTATGGGCTCTTAAACATTTTAAAGAAATGATATATGGTTATCCCATTACAGTTTACACTGATCATACTGCAGTGCTGAATCTTTTTAAAGGAAAAAACCTCCAAGGCCGTGTGGCCTGGTGGTTTATTCATTTTATTCATGAATTTGATACTTATATCAAATATTTAACTGGTGATAAAAATCATGTTGCAGAAGCATTTTCATGCAACATTGCAGTAGCTGTGCTATTAGACACTTCAAATTTCTCTCTTCAAGACTTATTTAATGCTCAACGTCAAGATCCTGTGTGGTCAAAAGTGATTTATGCACTAGAGTCTGGATATGAATCTTTATTTCCTAAATTGTCAGTTCCACTTTTACAGTTTGCATTACTTGATGAAGTTCTTGGTCGTAATGTTACTATGGATTATAACACTGTTATTCAATTAGTTATTCCTACCAGTCTAGTGGAAACTGCTTTAAAACTCATTCACGACATGCCTCAAGCAGGACATCCAGGTCGAGGCAGAACCTTGTCAGTTGCTCATTGTAAGTTGTATTTGCCTACCATGCGCATTGGTGCAGAGAAACATGTTACTCAATGTCTTTCATGTTCACAAACCAAGGAAAGTACGAGAACCGCTCCTATCCTTGAATACCCTTTACCTGATTCGTCCTTTGACACTGTGGGCATCGACTTGTTGCAGCTTCCTCGAAGTCATCAAGGGTCACTATATGTTCTTGTATGTGTAGACCACTGCACACGTTTTGTGGTTCTAGTCCCCTTGCCTAGCAAGTCTGCTATAGCTGTTGCTCATGCTCTAGTTTCAAATCTATTTTGTCCCTATACAACTCCGCGAGTGCTCATTTCAGATAATGGCCTTGAATTTGCAAATGAAATTCTTCACAACATTTGTGAGCAGTTTCAAATGAAGCAAACCTTCATTACTGCTCATCACCCTGCGAGCAATGGCCTAGTTGCAGGGACAAATAAGAAGATTCTTGATGTCCTTCGCCATTTTGCTGGCGAGTTTCATGACTCTTGGGAAGACTGGTTACCACATGTAGCTGTGTCGATAAATGGCTCAGTTAATTCCTCTACAGGAAAGACTCCACATTATATTTTGTATGGTATCGACAAGCGATTACCTTATGACTTGCTTTTGCAATCTCCTAGTCCTGTCTACTCAGTGGACGGTTATGCTAAAATTCAACTTAGATCTTTTCAGACCATTCACAGATCAGTTCGTGGGAGACTTACGGCTTCTCGTCAGGAGATGATGCGTAGACAGCATAGTCAAGATTGTCCTATTGTAATTTCCATAGGTGATTTTGTTATGAAATTTTCTCCTGAACGATAAAATAAATTGTCTTCAAAATTTTCGGGACCCTATTTATTCACCAGTAAATGTACATGGAAATAAATACATACTTCTTGATAAAACTCATAATACTACTTAAGTTGTGCATGTAGATAGGCTAAAGAGAGTCAAAGTGACCTCTCCTGCAATGAACAGGTCCACTACTTAGGTCAATATACCTTAATTTATTTACTCACATGTTATTATTATTAGTATTATGTGTAATAATCTAGTATTATTAGCTTTATTATAGTATTACAGTATTAATAGTATTATCTTACTAGTATCTTATTATTCAGTTTACATTTGATATTATATTCTTAGTAGTGTGGGATAGTATAGTTAGCAAGTGCAGCTTGGCAACCTTGCGCCACCAGCACGCCACCTGGCAACCCTAGTGGTAGCCACTGGGTAGACAGTCACACCCGCCGCCTTTGGCTTGTAAAGGCGTTCCCTATTGTTCTCACTGTAATTTGTACTGCTACCACTAGAATATAACCTACTTAAAGTAACTTGTGTTTCTGTGATCCCACTGAACTTAGACTGATCACATACACAACGAACATGGCGCAGTGAGTCACTAGTGAAACAGTGACGGACAGTTTTATGGGAAACAAAAACGCCATTTAGTACAGCCATTGTGTGTGCCCCAGCTTCGTGTCACACCTCGCCCGCACCACTTGAATTTCTGCTTCCCTGTGTAATCACGGTGCTAGGAGCTACAGTGCTACTCGTGTGTGTACAGTGTTGTGTGTGTGCAGTGTCGTGGTTACGCTTGTGTGCAGTACAGTGTGGCTAAGTTTTGAGTTGGTCAATGGTCAGTCCCCCCCTGCCGGCCGCATGGCCTTATGGAGCGCAGACCGACAGACCCTCTCTTCAGCAGCCACGGCGCACGTCTGTGGTTCAGTCCAACGCACCTGCGACGCATGTC
>JACEEZ010013525.1:0-47169 GCA_016584305.1 Chionoecetes opilio | reverse complement strand
GCTTTTTAATTTGCTACAACTAATTTACAAAATTAATAGCTAAAAATATGTATTTTCATGAAATTAGATATCAATTTTAATCTTAAAAATAATTTTTTTTCAAGTATTTTAATGTATTTTTAAAGGGGCTAAAAAAAATCGAAATAGACATTATGCAGCACTTTTACACAACTATTTTACAAGTTATGAGCTAAAAAATATATATTTTTCATGAAATTTAGGTATCAATTTTAATCTTAAAAACAACGTTTTTCCTAGTATTTTAATGTATTTTTGAAAGCCTAAAAAATGTCGAAATTTGACATTATTCAGCACTTTTCCCACAACTATATTTTACAATATTATGAGCTTAAAATGTGTATTTTTCATGAAAATTATGTATCAATTTTAATCTTAGAAACAACTTTTTTCAAGTGTTTTAATGTATTTTTGAAGGGCAAAAAAATGTGAAAATTGACATTATTCACCCCTTTTTTTGATAGATAAATTCAAAATGTGGAATTTAGTGTTTTCATTAGAAATTGCTATTTTAATCTACTGTAAGTTTATAATAGGATTTTGAGACTCTAATATTGTGATACAATTGGTATATTATACGTGTTTTTCATAGTTTCTTCTTAATTGTAGTGTTATATCATTAATAGAAGGAATTTACCTTATGATAATGCTTTATACCCTCAAAATATGTTCTTTTCAAAGATTTTAGCTAGTTATCGGTGATATATAGTTGTTTTTCCTACAAATTGAAGTATACAATCCTTTTTTAGAATAATTTGGAGTTATAAGTGCTTACATTTCATTAAGCTAATAAATAGAAGAGTAAGAGGGTTTTTTATTGTGATATAACGGGATATTGCAAGCCTTTTTCATAGTTTCTTATAAACTGTAGCGTTTTTTGTATATAAAAAGCAGTTTTACTTACCATATTGCTATAAACCCATAAAAGTAGTGTTTTCAATGAATTAGCTATTTACGGTGATATATAGCTGTTTTCCTACAAATTGAACTATAAAAACCCCTTTTTAGAATAATTTTCACCCATAAGTAAACTTACATTACATTAAGCTATTAAATAGAAGAGTAAGAGGTTATTTATTGTGATATAAAGGTATATTGCAAACGTTTTTCATAGTTCTTGTAAAACTGTAGCGTATTGTATATATACAAAGTGGTTTTACTTATTTATATTGCTAATTACACCATAAAATGTAGTGTTTTCAATAATTTTAAGCTAGTTATCAGTATATATGGCTGTTTTCCTACCAAATTGAGTATAAAATCCTCTTTTCGATATTTGCACCTAGTAAGTGCTACATTACAGTAAGCTATTAAATAGAAGAGTAAGAGGTTAGTATTTTGATATAACGGTATATTGCAAGCGTTTTTCATTAGTTCTTGTAAACTGTAGCGTTATGGTATATATTACCAGTAGTTTTACTTAAAATATTGATATAACCCATATACATGTAGTGTTTTTAATTATAATAGCTATCTTCGTTGATATATAGCTGTTTTCATACAAATTGAAGTATAAAATAATCTTTTAGATAATTGCACATAAGTAGCCACCAATTTACATTAAACTATTAAATAGAAGAGTAAGAGGATTTATTGTGATATAACGGTATATTGCAAGAGTTTATTTTTCATAGTTTCTTCTAAACTGTAGCGTATTGTATAATATACAAGTAGTTTTACTTATATTATTGCTATAAAACTCATTAAAATGTTTGTTCAATGATATTAGCTATTATCGGTGATTATAGCTGTTTCTACAAAATTGAGTATAAAATCCTCTTTTTAGATAATTTGCACCTTAAAAGAGCTTACATCATTAAGCTATTAAATAGAAGAGTAAGAGGTATTTATGTGATCTAAACGGTATATTGCAAGCGTTTTTCATAGTTCTTCTAAACTGTATAGCGTTAATGTATATATACAAGTAGTTTTACTTATTATATGCTATAAACACATAAAATGTAGTGTTTTCAAGATTTTAGCTATTTATCAGGATATGTAGCTGTTTTCCTACAAATTGAAGTATAAATCCTCTTTTAGACTAATTTGCACCTATAAAGTAGCTTACATTACGTTTAAGCTATTAAATAGAAGAGTAAGAGTATTTATTGTGATATATTGTTGTATATTGCAAGCGTTTTCCTGGTTTTCTTGTAAACTGTAGCGTTATTGTATATATACAAGAAGTGTTTACTTATCATATTGCTTATAAACCATAAAATGTAGTGTTTTCAATGATATTAGTTATTTATCCGGTGATATATAGCTGTTTGGCCTACAAATTGAAAGTATTACAATCATTTTTTAGGAATATTTGCACCTATAAGTATCTATATTACATTAAGCTAAATAAATAGAAGAGTAAAGGTTATTTAGTGTGATATAACGGTAATTGCAAGCGTTTTCATAGTTTCTTGTAAAAACTGTAAGCGGTATTGTATAATAGAAGTAGTTTTACTTAACATATTGTTAAAACCCATAAAATGTAGTGTTTTTAAATGATATTAGCTATTTATCGGTTGATATATAGCTGTTTCTCTACAAATTTGAAGTATAAAATCCTCTTTAGAATAATTTGCACCTATAAGTAGATTAATTACATAAGCTATTAATAGAAGAGTGTAAGAGGTTAGTTTATTGTGATATAACGGTATATTGCAAGCGTTTTTCATAGTTTCTTGTAAACTGAGCGTCATTGTATTATACAAGTAGTTTTACTTAATTATATTGCTATAAAACCCATAAAAAGTAGTGTTTGCAATGATTTATTTTGATTTTAGGTAGTTATCAGTGATATATTAGCTGTTGTCTACAAATTGAAGTATTAAAATCCTCTTTTTAGAATAATTTGACCTATATGTAGCTTACATTAAATTAAGCTATTAAATAGAAGAGTAAAGAGGTTATTTTATTGTGATATAACCGGTATATTGCACGCATTTTTCATAATTTCTTGTAAACTGTAGCCGTTTATTGTAATATACAAGTAGTTTTACTTAACATATTGCTATAAACCCATATAATGTAGTGTTTTCAAGATATTAGCTATCTATCGGTGATATATAACCGTTTTCCTACAAATGAACCAAGTATAAAAATCCTCTTTTAGAATAATTTGCACCTATAAGTAGCTTACATTACAATAAGCTATTTAAATAGAAGAGTAAGAGGTTATTTATTGTGATATAACGGGTATAAGCAAGCGTTTTTCAAGTTTCTTCTAAACTGTAGCGTTTTTTGTATATTACCAAGTAGTAGGTAGTTGTACTTTTATATGCTATAAAAAACCATAAAATGTAGTGTTTCCCAATGATTTTAGCCTAGTTATCGTGTTATATAGCTGTTTTCTACAAAATTGAAGTAAAAATCCTCTTTAGAAAATTTGCACGATAAGTAGCTTACATAATTAAGCTATTAAATAGAAGAGTAAGTAGGGTATTATTGCTATATAAAACGGTAATATTGCACGCGTTTTTCATTTTAGTTCTTGTACAACATGTAGCGTATTGTATATATACAAATAGTTTTACTTATCATATTGCGATTAAAATCGATAAAATGTAGTGTTCACGATTTCAGCTAGTTATCAGTGAAAAGTAAATTTTTTTCTTACTAATTGAAGTATATTTCTATATTATCTGTAGCTAAATAGCTTTATATATTTGCTACAACTATATTTTACAAAATTAATAGCTAAAAATATGTATTTGTCATGCAATTGAGGATTTCAATTTTAAATTCTTAAAAAACAACGTTTTTCAAGTATTTAATGTATTTTTTGAAAGCCTAAAAAAATGTCGAAAATTTGACACTGAAGCAAACTTTTAACACAAACTATATTTTACAATATTCAGAGCTTAAAATATGTATTTTTAATGAAAATTATGTATTCAATTTTAATCTTAGACAACCAACGTTTTTCAAAGTGTTTTAGTGTATTTTTGAAGGGCTAAAAAAGGTCGAAAAAATTGGGAACAGTATTCAGCCCTTTTTTTGACTACAGAAAATTCAAAATGTGGTATTATGTGCATTCGTTAGAAATTGCTATTTTAAACTACTGTAAGCTTATAATAGGAGTTTGAGACTATATTAGTGAGACAATTGTATATTACACGTTTTTTTGATAGTTTCTTGTTAATTGTTTAGTGGTTATATCATTATAGAAAGAATTTACCTTATGATAATGCTTTAGACTCAAAAGTGTTCTTCAATGATTTTTAGCTAGTATTCGGGATATATAGCAGTTTTCCTACAAATTGATGTATACAATCCTTTTTTTAAAATAATTTGCCACTATAATAGCTTACATTACATTAAGATAATAAATAGAAGAGAAATAGGTCTTATTATTGTGAATAACGGTATATTGCAAGCGTTTTTCATTAGTTCTTGTAACTGTAGCGTATTGATATATTAACGTAGTTTTACTTATCATTTGCTATAAACCATAAAATGTAGTGTTTTCAATGATTTTAGCTAGTATCAGTGAAGATGGTTTTTTTTTCTACAAATTGAACCTATATTTCTTAGATCTGTAGGTAAATAGCTTTTTATATTTGTTACAACTATAGTTTTTCAAAAATTAATAGCTAAAAATATGTATTTTTCATGAAATGTAGATATCATTTCCAATCCTAAAAAACAATGTTTTTTCAAGAAGTTGAATGTAATTTCTGAAATGCTAAATAGTCGAAATTTTACATTATTCAGCACTTTACAATACTATATTTAAATGTTATGAGACTAACAATATGTTTGTTTCATGAAATTTGGTATCAATTCTATCTTAAAAACAATGTTTTTTCAATTTTTGTATGTATTTGAAAGCCTAAACAAATGTCGAAATTTGACATTATTCAGCACTTTTAAATTAAACCAACCTATATCTTACAATATTATGAGCGAAAAATATGTATTTTTCATGTAATTTAGGTATCAATTTTATTCTTAGAACAACGTTTTTTCAAAGTGTTTAATGTATTTTTGAAGGGCTAAAAAATGTCGAAAATTGACATATTCAGCCATTTTTTGATAGAGGGAAAAAATTTTTTTCAAAATGGGAATTATAGTTGTTTGTTAGAATTGCTATTTTTAAACTACTGAAGCGTATTAATAGGAGTTGAGGACTCTATATTGTGATACCAATTGTTTATATAGTGTTTTTAATAGTTTCTTTTTAAATTTTAGTGTTATTCATTAATAGAAGGAATTATTCTTAGATATGCTTTATACCTCAAAATGTGTTTCTTTCAATGAATTTTAGCTAGTTCTCGGTGATATATAGCTGCTTTTCCTACAAATGAAGTTACAATCCTTTTTTTAGAATAATTTACACCTATAATAGCTTACATTACATTAAGCTAATAAATAGAAGAGTTAGAGGTTCTTTATTGTGATTATAACGGTATATTGCAGCGTTTTTAATAGTTTCTTTAAAATGTAGCGTTTTGTTATAATACAAGTAGTTTTAATTCTTTATTGCTATAACCATAAAATGTAGTGTTTTCAATGAATATTAGCTATTTATCGGTGTATATAGCTGTTTTCCTACAAATTGAAGTATAAAATCCTTTTTTTTAGAATAATTTGCCCTATAAGTACTACATTACTTTAAAGCTATTAATAAAAGGAGTAAGAGGTTATTTATTGTGATATACGGTATATTGCAAGCATTTTCATAGTTTCCTCGTAAACTGTAGCGTTATTGTATATATACAAGTAGTTTACTTATCATACTGCTATAAACCAAATATAGGTAGGCTGGTTTCAATGATTCTTAGATAGTTATCATGAAGAGTGTTTTTTTTTCTACAAAATTGAAGTTATATTTCTTTATATCGTAGCTTAAATAGCTATTTATCTTGCTACAAACTTATTTTACAAAATTATAGCTAAAAATAGATTTTTCATGAAATTTAGATATCAATTTTATCTTTAAAATAATGTTTTTCAAGTATTTTAATGTATGAGTTGAAGGGCTAAAAAAAATCGAAATTAGACATTAGCAGCAACTTTTACCACAACTATATTTTGATATGTTATGAGCTAAAAATATATATTTTAATGAAAATTTAGGTAGCAATTTTAATCTTAAAAAACAAACGTTTTTCCTAGTATTTTAATGTATTTTGAAAGCTAAAAAATGTCGAAATTGACATTATTCAGCAACTTTTAGCAAAAATATTATTTACAATATTATGCGCTTAAAATCGTGTATTTTCATTGAAAAATTATGTATCCCCAAATTTTAATCGTAGACAAACAACGTTTTTGCAAGTGTTTTAAGGTATTTTTGAAGGGCTAAAAATGTCGAAATTGACATTATTAGCACTTTTTTTGATAGAGAAATTCAAAATGTGGAATTATAGTTGTTTCATTAGAAATGCTATTTTAATCTACTGTTAAGCTTATAATAGGAGTTTGAGGACTCTATATTGTGATACAATTGTATATTAGACGTGTTTTTCATAGTTTTCTTCTGTAATTGTAGTTGTTATATCATTAATAGAAGGAATTTACCTTATGATAATGTTTATACCCTCAAAATGTGTCTTTTCAATGATTTTAGCTAGTTATCGTGATATATAGTGTTTCTACAAATTGGACGTATACAGTCCTTTTTTTAGAATTAATTTGGAGTATAAGTAGCTTACATTCATTAAGCTAATAAAGGAAAAAAAAAAGAGGTAATGAGGGTATTTATTGTGATATAAAACGGTATATTGCAAGCTTTTCATAGTTCTTATAAACTGATAGCGTTATGTAGTATATACAAAGCAGTTTTGACTTAACCCCAATGCCAAAAAACCATAAAATGTAGTGTTTTCAATGATATTAGCTATTATCCCCCCCCCCCCCCCCCGGTTATATATAGCTGTTTTCCTACAAATTGAACTATAAAATCCTTTTTTTAGAAAATTTGCACCTATATTAGCGTACATTACATTAGCTATTAACTAGAGGAGTAAAAGGTTATTTATTGTGAATAACGGTATATTGCAAGCGTTTTTCATGTTTCTTGTAAAACTGTAGCGTTATTGTATATATAACAAGGTGTTTTACGTATGATTATTGCTATACAACCCATAAAAATGTAGGTTTCAATGATTTTAGCTTAGTTACAGTGAGTATATGGCTGTTTTCCTACAAATTGAAGTATAAAATCCTCTTTTTAGAATAATTTGCACCTATAAGTAGCTTACATTACATTTAAGCTATTAAATAGAAGAGTAAGAGGTTATTTATTGTGATATAACGGTATATTGCAGGTTTGTCATAGTTCTTGTAAACTGTTAGGTTATTGTATATATATCAGTACGTTTTACTTAACATATGATATAAACCCATATAAGTAGTGTTTTCAATGGATAATAGTATCTATCGGTGATATATAAGATGTTTTCCACATATTGCAGTATAAATAATCTTTTTAGATAATTTGCACCATAAGTAGCTTACATTACATAAAACTATAAATAGAAGAGTAAGCGGATATTATTGTGATATAACGGTATATTGCAAGGAGTTTTTCATAGTTCTTCTAAAAAATGTAGCGTTAAATTGTCCTATATACAAGTAGTTTACTTGATGTATATTGCTATAAAACCATAAAAGTAGTGTTTAATGAGATTGCTATTTATCCCCCCCGGTGATATATAGCTGGTTTTTTCCTACAAATTGAAGGATAAAATCCTCTTTTTAGAATAATTTGCACCTATAAGTAGATTACATTACATTAAGCTATTAATAGAGAGTAAGAGGTTATTTATTTGGATTGATAACGGTATATGCAATCGTTTTTCATAGTTCTTCTAAACTGTAGCGTAATTGTATATATACAAGTAGTTTTAATTATTATATTGCTATAAACCCATAAAATGTAGTGTTTCCATGATTTTAGCTAGTTATCAGTGATATATAGCTGTTTTCCTAAAAATTGAACGTATAAAATCTCTTTTTAGAATATTTGCACCTATACGTAAGCTACATTGATTTAAGCTATAAATAGGGAGTAAGAGGTTATTTATTGTGATATAACGGCATAATGCAAGCGTTGTTCATAGTTTCTTGTAAACTTTAGCTTTATTGAGATATATACAAAATAGTTTTAACTTATCATATTGCTTTAAACCCTAAATGTAGTGTTTCAAGATTTCAGTAGTTACAGTGAAAAGTAATTTTTTTCTACAAATTGAAGTTATTTCTTTAACATCTTAGCTAAATAGCTTTTTATATTTGCTACAACTATATTTTACAAATTAATAGCTAAAAATATGTATTTTTCATGGAATTTAGATATCAATTTTAAATCTTAAAAACAACGTTTTTCCAAGTATTTTAATGTATTTTGAAAGCTAAAAAATGTCGAAAGTTGACATTAGCAGCACTTTTACACAACTATGTTTACAATATTATGAGCTTAAAAATATGTATTTTTAAATGAAAAATTATGTAATCAATTTTAATTTAGAAACAACGTTTTCCAAGTGTTTTAATGTATTTTTGAAGGCTAAAAAAATTACGAAAATTGACATTATTCAGCCCTTTTTGATACAGAAATTCAAAATGTGGGATTAAGTTGCTTCGTTAGAAAATGCTATTTTTAGCTAATGTAAAGCTTATAATAGGAGTTTGAGACTCTATATGTGAACAATTGTATATTACACGTTTTTTGATAGGTTCTTGTTAAAATTGTAGTGTGTATATATTAATAGAAGGAAGGTTACCTTATGATAATGCTTTATACCTCAAATGTGTTATTTTAATGATTTTAGCTAGTATTCGGGATTATATAGCAGTTTTCCTACAAATACAAGTATAATCCTTTTTTTTTAAACTAATTTGCACTATAAGTAGCTTCAAATTAACATTAAGTAATAATAGGAAGAGCAATAGGTTATTTATTGTGATATAACGGTATATTGCAAGCGTTTTTCATAGTTTCTTGTAAACGTAGAGTTATTGTATATATTACAAGTAGTTTTACTTATCATATGCTATAAACCCAAAAGTAGTGTTTCACTGATTTTAAGCTAGTATCAGTGAAGGGATTGGTTTTTTTTTACAAATTGAAGTATAGTTCTTATATCTGTAGGTAATAGCTTTTGATATTGTTACAACTATATTTTACAAAAATTAATAATAAAAATCATGTATTTTTCATAAAATTTAGATATCAATTTCAATCCTAAAAAACAATGTTTTTCAAGAATTTTAATGTTATTTTGAAAGGCGAAAAACGTCGAAAATTTTACATTATTAGCCTTTTACAAGACTATATTTTACAATGTTATGAACTAAAAAATGTATATTTTTCATGAAATTTAGGTCTCAATTTTAATCTTAAAAACAATGTTTTTTCACGTGTTTTATGTATTTTGAAGCCTAAAAAATGTCCGAAATTTGCATTATCAGCACTTTTACACAACTATATTTACAATAATTATGAGCTTAAAATATGTATTTTTCATGTAATTTAATTTTATCAATTTTATTCTTAATACAACGTTTTTTCCAAGTGTTTTAATGTATTTTTGATGAGGGCAAAAAAATGTCGAAAATGACATTATTCAGCCCCTCTTTTTTTGATAGCGATTTTCAAAATGGGGAATATAGTTGTTTTCTTTAGAAATTGCTATTTTTAACTACTGTAAGCTTAAATAGGGAGTTTGAGACTCTATATTGTGATACAATTGTATATTATAGTGTTTTTCATAGTTCTCTTAATGTAGTGTTTTATCATTAATAGAAGGAATTTACACTTATGATAATGCTTTATACCTCAAAATGTGTTCTTTTCAATGATTTTAGCTAGTTATCGGGATATTATATAGCTGTTTGCCTACAAAATTGAAGTATACAATCATTTTTTTAAATAATTTTACACCTATAAGTAGTTAATTACATTAAGCTAATAAAATAGAAGAGTACGAGGTTTTTATTGTGTATAACGGTATATTGCAGCGTTTTTCATAGTTCTTCTAAAATGTAGCGTTATTGTATATATACAAGTAGTTTTACTTATTAATATTGCTATAAACCCATAAAAAATGTAGTGTTTCAATGATATTAGCTATTTATCGGTGAATATAGCTGTTTTCCTGACAAATTGAAGTATAAATCCTCTTTTTAGAATAATTTGCACCTATAAGTGGATTTACATTACATTAAGTAGTTTAATAGAAGAGTAAGATATTATTTAATGTGGATATAACGGTATATTGCAAGCGTTTTCATAGTTTCTTCTAAACTGTAGCGTTATTGTATATATACAAGTAGTTTTACTTATTCATGCTATAAACCACAAAATGTAGGGTGTCAATGATTTTAGCTAGTGATCAGTGATTATATAGCTGTTTTCCTAACAATTGAAGTCTAAAATCCTTTTTTTAGAATAATTTGCACCTATAAGTAGCTACATTACTTTAAGCTATAAATAGAAGAGTAAGAGGTTATTTATTGTGATATAACGGTATATTGCAAGCGTTTTTTCATAGTTTCTGAATGTAGCGTTATTGTATTATATACAAGTAGTTTTACTTATCATATGCTATAACCAATAAAATGTGTGTTTCAATGATTTTAGCTAGAGTTATCATTGAAGAAGTTTTTTTTTTCTACAAATTGAGTATATTTCTTTATATCTGTTAGCTAAATAGCCTTTTTATATTTGATTACAACTATATTTTACAAAAAATTAATAGCTAAAAATATATGTATTTTCATGAAAATTAGATATCAATTTAATCTTAAAAAACAATGTTTTTCAAGTATTTTAATGTATTTTTTGAAGGGCTAAAAAATGTCGAAAATTGACCATTATTCAGCACTTTTACACAACTATATTTTACAATTTATGAGCTAAAATATGTTAGGTTTCATGAAATTTAGTATCAATTTTATCTTAAAAACAACGTTTTTTCCAAGATTTTTAAGTTTTTTTGAAAAAACTAAAAAATGTCGAAATTTGACATTATTCCGCACTTTACAAAACTATATTTACAAATATTATGAGCTTGAAAATGTGTATTTTTTCATTGAAAATTATGTATCTATTTAATCTTAGAAGAAAACAACGTTTTTCAAAGTGTTTAATGTATTTTTGAAGGGCTAAAAAATATGTCGAAAATTGACATTATTCAGCTCTTTTTTTTTATAAGAGAAATCAAAAAAATGTGGAATTATAGTAGTTTCATTAGAAATTGCGATTTTAATTAATGTAAGCTGGTAAATAAGGAGTTATGGAGACTATATTTTGATACAATTGATATTATACGTGTTTTTCATAGTTTCTTCTTAATTAGTGTTATATCATACTAGAAGGTATTACCTTATGCTAATGCTTGTGCTTTATATCCTCAAAATGTGTTGCTGTCAAGGATTTTAGCTAGTTATCGGTGATATATAGTTGTTTTCCTACAAATTGAAGCATACAATCCTTTTTTTTTAGAATAATTTGGACGTATTATAAGTAGCTTAAATTACATTAAGCTAATAAAAGAAGAGTAGGAGGGTATTATTTGATATAACGGTATATTGCAAGCGTTTTTCTAGGTTTTTTCCCTTTATTTTTTTTTTAAAAAAAACAAAAAAAAAAAACAAAACCCTGTAGGTGATTGATTATATACAAGCAGTTTTACTTACCAATTGCTATAAACCATTAAAACGTAGTGTTTTCAATGTATTAGCTATTATCGGTGATATTATCGCTGTTTTCATACAAATTGAGTAAAAATCCTCTTTTTAGAATTAATTTGCACCTTAAGTAGGCTTAATTTCATTAAGCTATTAAATAGAAGAGTATGAGGTTATTATTGTGATATAACGGATATATTGCAAGCGTTTTTCATAGTTTCTTGTAAACTGTGGCGTGATTGTATATATACAAGTAGTTTTACTTATTATTATGCTATACACCCATAAAATGTAGTGTTTTACAATGAGTTTAGTAGTTTATCAGTGAATATGGCTTGTTTCCTACAAATTTCAGTGTAAAATCCTCTTTTTAGAAATAATAGGCACCTTAATAAGTAGCTTACATTACTTAAGCGATTAATAGAAGAGTAGAGGCTATTTATTGTTTTTTTATGATATAAGGTTATTGCAAGCGTTTTTCATGGTTTCTTGTTAAACTGTAGCGTATTGATATATACAAGTAGTTTACTTAAACATTTTGAGTATAAAACCCATTAATAATGTAGTGTTTTCAATGATATTAGTATCTATCGGTGATATATAGCTGTTTTCTACAAATTGAAGTATAAAATAATCTTTTTAGATTAATTTGCACTATAAGTAGCTTACATTACATTAAGCTATTAAATAGAAGGTAAGAGGATATTTATTTTGATATACGGTATATTGCAAGCGTTTTTTCATGTTTCTCTAAACACTGTAGCGTTATTGTATAATATACAAGTAGTTTTACTATTATATTGCTATTATAACCCATAAAATGTAGTGTTTTCAATGATATTAGCTATTTATCGGTGATATATAGCGTTGTCCTACAAATTGAAGTATAAAATCCTCTTTTAGAATAATTTGCACCTATAGTAGTTACATTACATAAGTATTAAATGAAAGAGTAAGAGGGTACTTTATTGTGATATAACGGTATTGTGCAAGCGTTTTCATAGTTTCTTCTAAACTGTAGCGTTATTGTATATATACAATTAGTTTTACTTATTATTTGGCTATAAACACATAAAATGTAGTGTTTTCAATTATTTTAGCTAGTTATGCAGTGATATGTTAGCTGTTTTCCTACAAATGAAGTATTAAATCCTCTTTTAGAATAATTTGCCACCTATAAGTAGCTTACATTACGTTAAGCTATTAAATAGAAGAGTAAGAGGTTATTTATGTTATATAACGGATTTGCAAGCTTTTTTCCTAGTTCTGTAAACTGTAGCGTTATTGTATATAATAAAAGTAGTTTTACTATCATATTGCTATAAAACCCATAAAATGTAGTGTTTTTTCCCCAAGTATTAGCTATTTATCCGGTGATATATAGCTGTTTTCCTACAAATTGAAGTATTACAATCCTTTTTTAGAATAATTTGCACCTATAAGTATCTTACATTACATTAAGATAAGAAATAGAAGGAGTAATAGGTATTTATGTGATAAAACGGTATATATTGCAAGCGTTTTTTCATAGTTTCTTGTAAAACTGTAGAGTTATTGTATATATACAGTAGTTTTACTTAACATATGTTATAAACCCATAAAATGTAGTGGTTTTCAATGATATTAGCGGGGTATTTATCGGTGATAGATAGCAGTTTTTCCTACAAATTGAAGTATAAAATCCTCTTTTTTAGAATAATTTTCACCTATAAGTAGCTTACATTGCATTAAGCATTACTAGAAGAGTAAGAGTAATTTCATTGCGATGATAACGGCATAAGCAAGGGTTTTTCATAGTTTCTTTCAAACTGTTTTTTTCTTTTTTTTTTCTTTTCTTTCTAAGCGTTATTGTATATAACAAGTAGTTTTAAGTATTATATTGCTATAACCCTAAAATGGAGTGTTTCAGAATTTAGATAGATCCAGTGATATATAGCTGGTTTCCTACAAATTGAAGTAAAAATCCTCTTTTTTAGAATAATTTGCAACCTATAAGTAGCTTCACAAATTAAGCTATTAAATAGAAGCGTAGAGGCCTATTTATTGCTATATAACGGTATATTGCAAGCGTTTTCATATGGTTTCTTGTAAAATTAGCGTTATTGTATATACAATAGTTTACTATCATATGCTATAAAACCATATCAATGTAGTGTTGTCAATGATATTAGCTATTTATCGGTGATATATAGATGTTTTTCCTACAAATGAAGTATAAATCCTCTTCTTTGATAATAATTTGCACCTATAAGTTGGATTACATACTTTTAAAGCTATTAAATAGAAGAGTAAATATTATTTAATGTGATATAAACGGTATATTGCAAGCGTTTTTCATAGTTTATTCTAAACTATAGCGTTATTGTATATATACAAGTAGTTTTACTTATATATTGCTATAAAAACCCATAAAAGTAAGTGCATAGTGTGTTCATGATTTTAGCTAGTTTCAGTGATATATAGCTGTTTTCTACAAAATTGAGTGTAAAATCCTTTTTTTAGAATAATTTGCACCTATAAGTAGCTTTACATTACTTTAAGCTATTAACTAGAAGAGTATAAGAGGTTATTTATTGTCATATAACGGTACGATTGCAGCCGTTTTTCATAGTTTCCTGGTAAACTGTTTTTTAGCGGTTATGTATATAGACAAAGTAGTTTTACTTATCATAAGCTATAAAAACCCTGAAAATGTAGTGTTTCAAGGATTTTAGCTAGTTATCATTGAAGAGTTGTTTTTTCTACAATTGAAGTATATTTCTTTATATATGTAGTAATATAGCTTTTGTATATTTGCTACAATATATTTTACAAAATTAATAGCTAAAAATATGTATTTTTCATGAAAATTAGATATCAATTTTAATCTTAAAAACAATGTTTTTTCAAGTATTTTAATGTATTTTTGAAGGGCTAAAAAATGTCGAAATTAGACATTATTCAGCACTTTTACACAACTATATTTTACAATGTTATGAGCTAAAAATATGTATTTTTCATGAAATTTAGGTATCAATTTTAATCTTAAAAACAACGTTTTTCCAAGTATTTTAATGTTTTTTTGAAAGCCTAAAAAATGTCGAAATTTGACATTATTCAGCACTTTTACACAACTATATTTTACAATATTATGAGCTTAAAATGTGTATTTTTCATGAAAATTATGTATCTATTTTAATCTTAGAAACAACGTTTTTTCAAGTGTTTTAATGTATTTTTGAAGGGCTAAAAAATGTCGAAAATTGACATTATTCAGCTCTTTTTTTTTATAGAGAAATTCAAAATGTGGAATTATAGTTGTTTTCATTAGAAATTGCTATTTTAATCTAATGTAAGCTTATAATAGGAGTTTGAGACTATATTGTGATACAATTGTATATTATACGTGTTTTTCATAGTTTCTTCTTAATTGTAGTGTTATATCATTAATAGAAGGAATTTACCTTATGATAATGCTTTATACCCTCAAAATGTGTTCTTTTCAATGATTTTAGCTAGTTATCGGTGATATATAGTTGTTTTCCTACAAATTGAAGCATACAATCCTTTTTTTAGAATAATTTGGACGTATAAGTAGCTTAAATTACATTAAGCTAATAAATAGAAGAGTAAGAGGGTATTTATTGTGATATAACGGTATATTGCAAGCGTTTTTCATAGTTTCTTATAAACTGTAAGGTTATTGCATATATACAAGCAGTTTTACTTACCATATTGCTATAAACCCATAAAACGTAGTGTTTTCAATAATATTAGCTATTTATCGGTGATATATAGCTGTTTTCCTACAAATTGAAGTATAAAATCCTCTTTTTAGAATAATTTGCACCTATAAGCAGCTTACATTACATTAAGCAATTAAATAGAAGAGTAAGAGGATATTTATTGTGATATAACGGTATATTGCAAGCGTTTTTCATATCTTCTTCTAAACTGTAGCGTTATTGTATATATACAAGTAGTTTTACTTATTATATTGCTATAAACCCATAAAATGTAGTGTTTTCAATGATATTAGCTATTTATCGGTGATATATAGCTGTTTTCCTACAAATTGAAGTATAAAATCCTCTTTTTAGAATAATTTGCACCTTTTAAGTAGCTTACATACAGTAACTATTAAATAGAAGAGTAAGAGGTCTTTATTGTGATCTAACGTATATTGCAAGCGTTTTTCATAGTTCTTCTAAAATGTAGCGTTATTGTATATATACAAGTAGTTTTACTTATTATATTGCTATACAACCCATCAAAAATGTCGTGTTTTCAATGATATTCGCTATTTATCGGTGGTATATAGCCGTTTTCTACAAATTGAAGTATAAAATCGTCTTTTTAGAAATAAATTTGCACCTATAAGTTGCTTACATTACATTAAGCTATAAATAGAAGAGTAAGAAGATATTATTTAATGGATATAACGGTATATTGCAAGCGTTTTTCAAGTCTAATAAAACTGTAGCGTATTGTATCGATACAAGTAGTTTTACTTATTTATTGCTATAAACCCATAAATGTGTGTGTTCAATGATTTTAGCTAGTTATCAGTGATATATAAGCTGTTTTCCTACAAATTGAAGTATAAAATCCTTTTTTTAGAATAATTTGCACCTATAATGTAGCTACATTACTTAGCTATTAAATAGAAGAGTAAGACGGTTATTTATTGTGATATAACGCTAATATTGGCAAATGGTTTTTCATAGTTCTTGTAAACGTAGCGTATTGTATATATACCATGTAGTTTTAATTATTATATGCTATAAACCATTTAAAATGTAGTTGTTTCAAGATTTTAAGCTAGTTATCAGTGAATCTGGCCGGTTTTCCTACAAATTGACAGTATCAAAATCCTCTTTTTAAGAATTAATTGCAAGCTTAAGTAGCTTACATTACATTAAGCTATTAAATAGAAGAGATTAAGAGGTATTTATTGTGATATAACGGTATATTGCAAGCGTTTTCATAGTTTTTGTAAACTGTAGCGTGTATTGTATATATACAATTAGTTTAACTTAACATATTTGATATAAAACCCATAAAATTGTTAGTTGTTTTCATTGAATTAGCTATTATCGGTGATATTAGCTGTTTTCTCAAATGAAGTAAAAAATCCTCTTTTGTAGAATAATTTGCACCTATAAGTAGTTTACATTACATTAAGCTATAAATAGAAGAGTCAAGAGGTTATTGAGTGTGATATAACGGTTATATTGCAAGCGTTTTTCATAGTTTCTTTCTAAACTGTAGCGTATTGTTATATACAAGTAGTTTTACTTATTATATTGCATAAACACATAAAATGTAGTGTTTTCAATGATTTTAGCTAGTTATCAGTGATATGTAGCTGTTTTCCTACCAAATTGAAAGTATAAAATCTCTTTTTAGAATAATTTGACCTATAAGTAGCTTACATTCACGTGAGCTATTAAATAGAAGAATAATAGGATATTTATGTGCTTATATTGTGTACTATTGCAGCGTCTTCCTGGTTTCTTGTAAACTGTAGCGTTATTTTATATATACAAGTTAGTTTTACTTATCATATTGCTATAAACCCATAAAATGTAGTGTTTCAAGGATATTAGCTTATTATCGGTGATTGATATATAGTTGTTTTCCTACAAATTGAGTATAACAAAATCCTTTTTTAGAATAATTTGTACTATAAGTTACTACATTACATTAAGACTAATAAATAGAAGAGTAAGAGTTATTTTATTGAGATATAACGAGTATATTGCAAGCGTTTTTCATAGTTTACTTGTAAACTGTAGCGGTATTGTATATAGTACAAGTAGTTTTTACTTAAACATATTGTTATAAACCCATATAAATGTAGTGTTTTCACTGATATAGCTAATTTATCGGTGATATATAGCGTTTTCCTACAAATTGAGTATAAAATCCTCTTTTTAGAATAATGTGCACCTATAAGTAGCTAACATTACATTAAGCTATTAAATAGAAGAGTAAGAGGCTATATT
This sequence comes from Chionoecetes opilio, assembly GCA_016584305.1. Taxonomy (NCBI): domain Eukaryota; kingdom Metazoa; phylum Arthropoda; class Malacostraca; order Decapoda; family Majidae; genus Chionoecetes; species Chionoecetes opilio. The sequence continues at coordinate 29,530 of JACEEZ010013525.1, read as the reverse complement.
GCTATATAATGGTATATTTGCAAGCGTTTTCATCAGTTTCTTGTAAACTTTAGCGTTATTGTATATGTACAATAGTTTTACTTATATATTGCTATAAACCCATAAAATGTAGGTTTCAATGATTTAGCGAGTTATCAGTGAAAAGTAATTTTTTTCTACAAATTGAAGTATATTTCTTTATATCTGTAGCTAAATAGCTTTATTTTGCTTACAAATATATTTTCACAAAATTACTAGCTAAAAATATGTATTTTTCATGAAATTTAGATATCAATTTTAATCCTTAAAAAACAATCGTTTCCAAGTATTTTTAATGTATTTTTGAAAGCCTAAAAAATGTCGAAATTTGACATTATGCAGAACTTATAACAACATATTTTCCAATATTATTGGCTAAAATAGATTTTTAATGAAACTTATGTATCACTTTTTAATCTTAGAAACAACGTTTGTTCAAGTGTGTTAATGTATTTGGGAAGGCTAAAAAAGGACGAAAATGGACCATTATTTCAGCCCTTTTTTTGATACAGAAATCAAAAATGTGGTATTATAGTTGCTTTCGTTAGAAAATGCTATTTAAAATTACTGAAAGCTAATAATAGGAGTTTGAGACTATATATTGTGATACAATTGTATATTACACGTTTTTTTGCTAGTTTCTTGTTAATTGTTAGTGTTATATCATTAAAGAAGAATTTACCTTATGAGAATGCTTTATACCTCAAAATGTGTTCTTTTCAATGATTTTAGCTAGTATTCAGTGATATATAGCAGTTTCTGACAATACAAGTATAATCCTTTTTTTAAAATAATTTGCAACCCTATAAAGTAGCTTACATTACATTAAGCTAATAAAAGTAGGAAATAGGTTATTTATTGTGATATAACGGTATATTGCAAGCGTTTTTCATAGTTTCTTGTAAACTGTTAGCGTTTTTTTGTATACTATACAAGTAATTTTTACATTATCATATTGCTATTAAACCCAAAAAAGTAGTGTTTTCATGATTTTAGCTAGCTATCAGTGAAGATTGGTTTTTTTCTACAAAGTGAAGGATATTCTTTATATTCTGTAGGTAAATAGCTTTTTATATTTGTTTACAACTATATTTACAAAATTAATAGCTCAAAAATATGTATTTTTCATGAAATTTAGATATCAATTTAAATCCTAAAAACAATGTTTTTTCAAGAATTAATGTATTTTTGGAATGGTAAATAATGTCGAAATTTTACATTATTCAGCATTCTTACAATACTATATTTTACAATGTTATAAGCTAAAACTATGTACTTTTTCATGCAATTTAAGGTATCAATTTTTAATCTTAAAAACAACGTTTTTTCAAGTGTTTTAATGTATTTTGAAAGCCTAAAATAATGTAGAAATTTGACATTATTCAGCACTTTTACACAACAAGTATTTTACAAATTATGAGCTTTAAAATATGTATTATTGTTTCATGTAATTTATGTATCAATTTTATTCTTAATAACAACGTTTTTCAAGTGTTTTAATGTATTTTTTGAAGGGCTAAAAAATGTCGAAAATTGACATTACTTCAGCCCTTTTTGATAGAGAAATTCAAAAGTGGGAATTATAGTGTTTTCGTTAGAAATGCTATTTTAAACTAGTTGTAAGCTTATAATAGGAGTCTGAGACTCTATATTGTGATACAATTGTATATTATAAGGGTTTTTCATAGTTTCTTTTTAAGTGTAGTGTTATATCGTTAATAGAAGGAATTTTACCTTATGATAATGCTTTACTACCCTCAAAATGTGTTCTTTTCAATGGAGTTTAGCTAGTTATCGGTGATATATAGCTGTTTGCCGCAAATTGAAGTATACAAGTTCCCCTTTTTTTTAGAATAATATCACCTATAAGTAGCTTACATTACATTAAGCTAATAAATAAGAAGAGTAAGAAGTTCTTTATTGTGATATAACGGTTTATTGCAAGAGTGTTTCATAGTTTCTTCTTAAAATGTAACGTTATTGATTATACAAGTAGTTTTACGTATATATTGCTATAAACCCAGAAAATGTAGTGCTTTTTCAATGATATAGCTATTTCGTGATATATAGCTGTTTTCACAATTGAAGTATTAAAATACTTTTTAGAATAATTGCACCTATAAGTTGATTACATTACATTAAGCTATTAATAGAAGAGTAAGATATTTATTTTAATGTGATATAACGGTATATTGCAAGCGTTTTTCATGTTTCTTCTAAAATGTAGCGTTATTGTATTATACAAGTAGGTTTTACTTATTATATTGATATAAACCATAAAATGTAGTGTGGTTCAATGATTTTAGCTAGTTATCAGTGATATATAGCGTTTCATCCCAAATGAAGTATAAAAATCCTTTTTTTTAGGAATAATTTGCACCTATAAGTAGCTACATACTTTAAGCTATTAAAAATAGAAGAGTAAGAGGTTAATTTAGTGTGATATAACGGTATATTGCAACGAGTTTTTCAATAGTTTATTGTAAACTGTAGCGTTATTGTATATATACAAGTAGTTTTCTTATCATAATGCTATAAACCCATAAAATGTATGTTTTTTTAATGATTTTAGTAGTTATCATTGAAGAGTTGTTGTTTTCACAAATTGAAGGATATTTCTTTATATCTGTAGCTAAATAGCTTTTTATATTTGCTAACAATATATTTTACCAAAATTAATCGCTTAAAAATATTTATTTTCATGAAAATTACATATCAATTTTATCTTAAAAACAATGTTTTTTCAAGTATTTTAATGTTATTTTTGAAGGGCTAAAAATGTCGAAATTAGACATATTCCGCACTTTTACAAACTGTATTTCTACAATGTTAGAGCTAAAAATAGTATTTTTCATGAACTTTAGGTATAATTTTAATCTTTAAAACAAACCGTTTTTCCAAAAGTATTTTAATGTTTTTTTGAAAGCCTAAAAAATGTCGACATTTGACATTATTCAGCACTTTTACACAACTATATGTTACAATATTTATGAGCTTAAAATGGTGTATTTTTCATCTGAAAAATTATGTATCTATTTAATCTTAGAAACAACGTTTTTCAAGTGTTTTAATGTATTTTTGAAGGGCTAAAAATGTCGAAAATTGACATTATTCAGCTCTTTTTTGATAGAGAAATTTTACAAAATGTGGAAATATAGTTGTTTTCATTAGAAATTGCTATTTTAATTAAGTAAGCTTATAATAGGATGTTTGAGAGATATGTGATACAATTGTATATATATACGTGTTTTTAATAGTTTCTTCTTAAGTGTAGGTTATATCATTAATAGAAGGAATTTACCTTATGATCATGCTTTATACTCAAAATGTGTTCTTTTCAATGACTTTAGCTAGTTTCGGTGAGATATAGTTGTTTTCCTACAAATTGAAGTATACAATCCTTTTTTCGAATAATTTGGATGTATAAGTAGCTTACATTACATTAAGCTAATAAATAGAAGGAGTAAGAGGGTATTTAGTGTGATAAACCCCCCCCCCGGTATATTTGCAAGCGTTTTTTCATAGTGTCTTATAAAACTGTAGCGTATTGTATACATACAAACAGTTTTACTTACCATATGCTATAAACCATAAAATGTAGTGTTTTTCAATGATAATAGCTATTTATCCCCCCCCCCCCGGTGATATATAGCTGTTTTTCCTACAAATTGAAGTATAAAAAATCTCTTTTTAGGAATAAATGCCATCCTATAAGTAGCTTACATTACATAAGCTATTAACTGAAGAGTAAGAGGTTAATTATTGTGGATTAAACGGTATATTGCAAGCGTTTTTCAAGTTTCTGTAAACTGCAGCGTTAATTGTATATTATAAAAGTGTTTTACTTATTATATTGCTATAAACCCATAAAATGTAGTGTTTTCAATTGATTTTAGTAGTTATCAGGGTATCTGGTGTTTCCTACAAATTGATGTATAAATCTGTTTTAGGAATTAATTTGCACCTATAAGTAGCTTACATTACAATTAAGCTATTAATAGAAGGAGTAAGAGGTTAATTTTATTGGGATATAACGGTATATTGCAAAACCGTTTGTCATAGTTCTTGTAAAACTGTAGCGTTATTGCTAATATATACAAGTAGTTTACTTAAACATATTAATTATAAACCATATAATGAGTGTTTTCAGATGATATTAGCTATCTATCGGTGATATATAGCTGTTTTCCTACAAATGAAGTATAAAAATAATATTTTTAGATTATTGCAACCTATAAGTAGCTTAAATTACATTAAGCTATAAATAGAAGAGTAAGAGATATTTATTGTGATATAACGGTATATTGCAAGCGTTTTTCATAGTTTCTTCTAAACGTTTCTAGCGTATTGTATATATAAAGTAGTTTTACTTATTATATGCTATAAAACCCACAAAATGTAATGTGTTCAATGATTTTAGCTAGTATCAGGATATATAGCTGTTTTCCTTACAAATTGAAGTATAAAAATCCTTTTTTTAGAATAATTTGCACCTATAGGTAGCTTACAGTACTTTAAGCTATTAAATAGAAGAGTAAGAGGTTATTTATTGTGATATAACGGTATATTGGCAAGCGTTTTTCATAGTTTCCTGTAAACTGTAGCGTTATTGTATATATACAAGTAGTTTTACTTATCATAATGCTAGTAAAACCCATAAATGTAGTGTTTTCAAGATTTTAGCTAGTATCATTGAAGAGGTGTTTATTCTACAAATTGAAGTATATTTCTTTTATTCTGTAGATAAATAGCTTTTTATAATTGCTACAAACATATTTACCAAAATTAATAGCTAAAAAAATAGGTATTTTTCATGAAAAATAGATATCCATTTAGTCTAAAAACAAGTTTTTTTCAAGAATTTAATGTATTTTTGAAGGGCTAAAAATGTCGGGAAATTAGACATTATTCAGCACTGTTTACACAACTAATTTACAGTTAGGAGCTAAAAAATAGGTATTTTTCATGAAATTTAGGTATTCAATTTTAATCATTAAAAACAACGTTGATTCCAAGTATTTTAATGGTATTTTTGAAAGCCTAAAAAATGTCGAAATTTGAACATTATTCAGCACTTTACAAACTATATTTTCAAATATTATGAGCTTCAAATGTGTATTTATTCATGAAAATTAATATCAATTTAAATCTTAGAAACAACATTTTTTCAAGTGTTTTAAGTATTGTTGAAGGGCTAAAAAATGTCGAAAATAAACGTTTATTCAGCTCTTTTTTGATAGAGAAAATTCAAAATGTGGAATTATAGTTGTTTGCATAGAAATGCTATCTTTAATCTATGTAAGCTTATAATAGGAGTTTGAGACTATATTGTGATACAATGTATATTATACGTGTTTTTCATAGTTTCTTTTAATTGTAGTGTTATATCATTAATAGAAGGAAGTTACCTTATTGATAATGCTTTATACCCTCAAAATGTGTTTCGTTTCAATGATTTTAGCTAGTTATCGGTGACTATATTGTTGTTTTCAAAATTGAAGTATACAAATCATTTTTTTAGAATAGTTTGGACGTATAAGTAGCTTACATACATTAAGCTAACTAAATAGAAGAGTAAGAGGGTATTTATTGTGATATAACGGTATATGCAAGCGTTTTTCATAGTTTCTTATAAACTGTAGCGTTATTGGATAGATACAAGCAGTTTTATTACATATGTGCTATAAACCCATTAAAATGTAGTGTTTCACTGATTTTAGATAGTTATCGGTGATATATAGACTGTTTTCCTACAAATTGAAGTATAAATCCTCTTTTTAGAATTAATGCACCTCTAAGTAGCTTACATACATTAAGCTATTAAATAGAGAGAAGAGGCTTTTATTGTATATAACGGTATATTGCAAGCGTTTTTCATAGCTTTTTGTTAAAACTGTAGCGTTATTGTATAGATACAAGTAGTTTTACTTATTATATTGCTTATAAACCCATAAAATGTAGTGTTTTCAATGATTTTAGATAGTATCAGGGATATAGGCTGTTTCCTACAAATTGAAGGTATAAAATCTCTTTTTAGAATAATTGCACCTATAAGGTAGCTTACATTACATTAAGTATTAAATAGAAGGAGTAAGAGGGTTATTTATTGTGATAAACGGTATATTGCCACCGTTTTTCATCGTTTTCTTGTAAACTGTTAGCGTTATTGTATATATAACAAGTAGTTTTACTTAACATATTGAATCAACCCATATAATGTAGTGTTTTCAATGATATTAGCTATCTATCGGTGATATATAGCTGTTTTCCTACAATTGAAGTATAAATAAATTAATCTTTTTAGATTAATTTGCACCATAAGTAGCTTACATACATTAAGCTATTAAATAGAAGAGGTAAGAGGATATTTATGTGATTTTATAAACGGTATATTGCAAGCGTTTTTTCATAAGTTTCTCTAAACTGGAGCGTTATTTGTATTAGATACCAAGTAGGTTTTACTTATTATATTGCCTATAAACCCATAAAAATGTAGTTTTTTCAATGATATAGCTATTTATCGGTGATATATAGATGTTTTCAACAATTGAAGTCTAAAATCCTCTTTTTAGAATAATTTTGCACCTATAAGTAGTTTACCATACATTAAGTATTAAATAGAAGAGTAAGAGGTTATTTATTGTGATATAACGGTATATGAAAGCGTTTTTCATAGTTTCTTGTAAAAAATGTAGCGTAGTGTATATATCCAAGTAGTTTTACTTAACATATTGATATAAAACCCATTATAATGTAGTGTTTTCAATGATATTAACGCTATCTATCGGTGATATATAGCTTGTTTCCTACAAATTGAAGTATTAAAAATAAATCTTTTAGATAATTTGCACCTAATAAGTAGCTTACATTACATTAAGCTAATTAAATAGAAGAGTAAGAGGGTATTTATTGTGAGTTAACAGTATATTTGCAAGCGTTTTTCATAGTTTTCTTATAAACTGTAAGTTATGTATATATACAAGCAGTTTTACTTACCATAGACTATAAAACCCATAAAAATGTAGTGTTTTCAATGATAATAGCTTATTATCGGTGATTATATAGTGTTTCCTACAAATTGAAGTGTATTAAAATCCTCTATTGGAATAATTTGAACCTATAAGGTGCTTAATTACATTAAGCTATTAAATAGAAGAGTAGAGTGTTTATTGTGATATAACGGTATATTGCAAGCGTTTTCATAGTCTTGTAAACTGTAGCGTTATGTATATATACAAGTAGTTTTACTTAACATTCATTGATATAAACCCATATAATGTAGTGTTTTCAATGATATTAGCTAATCTATCGGTGATATATAGCTGTTTACTACAAATTGAAGTATAAAATAATCTTTTTAGATAATTTTGCACCTATAAGTAGCTTACATAATTTAAGCTATCAAATAGAGAGAAGAGGTTATTATTGTGATATAACGTATATGCAAGCATATTGTCATAGTTTCCTGAAACTGTAGCGTTGTTGTATATTACAAGTGTTTTACTTATCATAATGCCAGAAACCATAAATGTAGTGTTTTCAATGATTTTAGCTAGTTATCATTGAAGAGTTGTTTTTTTCTACAAAATTGAAGTATATTTCTTTATATCTGTAGCTAAATAGCTTTATATTGCTTACAACTATATTTACAAAATTAATAGCTAAAAATATGTTATTTTTCATGCAAAATTAGATATCAATTTTAATCTTAAAAAACAACTGTTTTTTCAAGTATTTAAATGTATTTGAAGGGCCAAAAAATGTCGAAATTAGACATTATTCAGCACTTTTACACAACTTATTTGACAATGTTATGAGCTCAAAAAAAAAATTTTCATGAAATTTTAGGTATCAATTTTTAATCTTAAAAAAAAAACAAAGTTTTCCAAGTATTTTAATGTTTTTTTGAAAGCCTAAAAAATGTCGAAATTTGACATTATCCAGCACTTTTACACAACTATATTTTACCAAATATTATGTAGCTTAAAAGTGTATTTTTCATGAAAATTATGTATCTATTTAATCTTAGAAACAACGTTTTTTCAAAGTGTTTTAATGTATTTTGAATGGCTAAAAAATGTCGAAAATTGACATTATTCAGCTCTTTTTTTGATAGAGAAAATTCCATATGTGGAATTATATGTGTTTTTTCATTAGAAATTTTTGCATTTTCAATCTACGTAAGCGTATAATAGAGTTTTAGACTATATTGTGATAAATTGTATATTATACGTGTTTTTCATAGTTTCTTCTTAAATTGTAGTGTAATATCATTAATAGAAGGAATTTACCTTATGATAACTGCTTTTATACCCTCAAAAAATGTGTTCTCACTTTCAATGATTTTTTTTAGCTAGTCATCGGTCCTCATATATAGTTGTTGTGTCATACAAAATTGAGAATACAATCCTTTTTTTAGAATAATTGGACGTATAGTAGCTTACATTAATTAAAGCTTAATAACTAGAAGAGTAAGAGGGTATTTATTGTGATTATAAAGGTATATTGCAAGCGTTTTCATAGTTTCTAATAGAACTGTAAGGTTATTGATATTATACAAGCAGTTTTACTTACCATATCGCTATACCCCCTAAATGTAGTGTTTTCAATGATATTAGCTATTTATCGGTGATATATAAGCTGTTTTCCTACAAATTGAAGTATAAAATCCTCTTTTTAGAATAATTTGCACCTATAAAGTAGTTACATTACATTAAGCTTTAAAATAGAAGAGTAAGAGGTTATTTATTGTGATTTATTAAGGGTATTATGCAAGCGTTTTTCATAGTTTTCTAAACTGTAGCGTTATGTATATATACAATAGTTTTACTTATTATTTGCTATAAACAATAAATGTAGGGTTTCACTGATTTTAGTAGTTATCATGATATGTAGCGTTTCCTACAAATTGAAGTATAAAATCCTCTTTTTAGAATAATTTGCCCTATAAGTAGCTTACATTACATTAAGCTAATTAAAAGAAGAGTAAGAGGTTATTTATTTGTGATATAAACGGTATATTATTTGCAAGCGTTTTCATAGTTTCTTGTTAAACTGTAGCGTTATTGTATATATACAAGTAGTTTTACTTATCATATTTTAGGGTTTTTATATAAACCCATAAAATGTAGGTTTTCAATGATTTTAGCTAGTAATTCAGTGAAGAATTTGGTTTTTTTCTAACAAATTGAAGTAGATTTCTGTATATTGTAGGTAAATAGCTTTTTATTTGTTACAACCTATATTTTACAAAATTAATAGCAAAAAAATATGTATTTTTCATGAAATTAGATATCAATTTCAATCCTAATAAAAACAATTGTTTTTGCAAGAATTTAATGTATTTTTGAAATGCTAATAATGTCGAAATTTTACCATATTCAGCACTTTTACAATACTATATTTTTTACAATGTTATGAGCTAACAATATGTATTGTTCATGAATTTAGGTATCCAATTTTAATCTTAAAAACAACGTTTTTTCACGTGTTTTTGTATTTTTGAAAGCTAAAAAATGTCGAAATATGACAATATTCAGCACTTACACAACAATATTTTACAATATTATGATCTTAAAAATATGTACTTTGCATGTAATTTATGTATCATTGTATTCTTAATAACACGTTTTTCCATGCGTTTTAATGTATTTTTGAAGGGCTAAAAAATGTCGAAAATGACATTATTCAGCCCTTTTTTGATAGAGAATCAAAATGTGGAATTTAGTTATTTTCGTTAGAAATTGCTATTTAAACTACTGTAAGCTTATAATATGAGTTTGAGATCTATATTGTGATACAATTGTATATTATACGTGTTTTTTTCATAGTTTATTTTTAATTCGTAGTGTTATATCATTAATAGTAGGAATTTACCTTATGATAAGGCTTTATACCCTCAAAATGGGTTCTTTTCAATGATTTTAGCTAGGTTAGCGGATATATAGCTGTTTGCCTACAAATTGAAGATACAATCCTTTTTTTAAGAATAATTTACAACCTATAAGTAGCTGACATTACATTAAGCTATAAATAGAAGAGTAAGAGGGCCTTTTTATGTGATATACGGGGATATTGCAAGCGTTTTTCATAGTTTCTTCTAAACTGTAGCCGTATTGATATATACAAGTAGTTTTATTATATATGGCTATATAAACACATAACATGTAGTGTTTTTCAATGGATTTTCGCCTGAGTGATCAGTGAAGTAGCTGTTTTCCCTACAAATTGAAGTATAAAATCTCCTTTTTAGAATAATTTGCACCTATAGGTAGCTTACATTACGTAAGCTATTAAATAGAAGAGTTACGAGGTTATTTATTGTGATATTATTGTGTTATTGCAAGCGTTTTTTCATAGTTTCTTGTAAAACTGTAGCGTTATTGGTGGGGTGGGTTGCCTATATATACAGTAGTTTTACTTATTCATATTGCTATAAACCCATAAAATGTAATGTATTTCAATGATATTAGCTATTTATCGGGATATAACTGTTTTTCCTACACAAATTGGAAGTATACAAGCCTATTTTAGAATAATTTGCACCTATAAGTAGCTTACATTACATTAAGCTAATAAATATAAACGAGTAAGAGGTTATTTATTGTGAATAACGGTATATGCAAGCGTTTTTCCTAGTTTCTCTGTAAACTGTAGCGGTTATGTATATAACAAGTAGTTTACTTAACATATGCTATAAACCAATAAAATGTACTGGTTTTCAATGATATTTAGCTATCTATCGGTGGATATATAGCTGTTTTCCTACAAATTGAAGGATAAAATAATCTTTTAGATTAATTTGCCACCTATAGTAGCTTACATTACATTAAGGCTATTAAATAGAAGATTTAGGAGCGATATTTATTTTGATTTAACGGTATATTGCAAGCGTTTCATAGTTTCTTGTAAAAACTGTAGCGTCATTGTATATATACAAGTAGTTTAACTTAAATATTGATATAAACCCATAAAATGTAGTGTTTTCAATGATATAGCTATTTATCGGGATATATAGCTGTTTTCTACAAATTGAAGTAAAAAAATCCTCTTTTTAGAATAATTTGCACCTCTAAGTAGCTACATTACATAAGCTATTAAATAGAAGAGTAAGAGGTATTATGGATATAAACGGTATATTGCAAGGCGTTTTTCATAGTTTCTCTAAAATTGAGCGTTATTGTATATATACAGTTAGTTTTACTTATTACTATTGCTATAAACACATAAAATGTAGTGTTTTCAATGATTTAGCTCGTATCAGGTTATAGGTAGCTGTTTTCCTACAAATTGAAAGTTATATAAAATCCTCTTTTCGAATAATTGCACCTTAATTAGCTACATTACGTAAGCTATTAAATAGAGAGGTAAGAGGTTATTTATGTGATTATATTGTGTATATTGCAGCGTTTCCTGGTTCTGTAAAACTGTAGCGTTATTGGTATATAAAAAAGTAGTTACTTATCATAGTGCTATAAACCCATTAACATGTAGTGTTTTCAATGATATAGCTATTTATCGGATTATATATAGTTGTTTTCCTACAATTGAAGTTTTATAACAATCCTTTTTTTTTAGAATAATTTGTACCTATAATTTACTTACATTACATTAAGCTAATAAATAGAAGATTAAGAGGTTAATTTATGAGATATAACGGTATATTGCAAGCGTTTTCATAGTTTTGTAAATGTAAGCGGTATTGTATATATACAAGTAGTTTACTTAACATATGTTATATAACCCATATAATGTAGTGTTGTCAATGATATTAGCTATTTAATCGGTGATATATAAGCTGTTTCCTACAAAATGAAGTATAATCCTCCTTTTTAGAATAATTTGCCACCTATAAGTATCTTACATTACATTAAGATATTAATAGAGAGTAAGAGGTATTTATTGCTATATAATGGTTATTGCAAGCGTTTCTTCATAGTTTCTTGTAAACTTTAGCGTTTTGATATAAACAAATAGTTTAATTATCATATTGCATAAACCAAATTAAAATGTAGGGTTTTGCAATGATTTCAGCTAGTTATCAGTGAAAAGTAATGGTTTTTCTACAAATTGAAGTATATTTCTTTATATCTGTAGCTAAATAGCTTTTTATTTTTGCTACAAACTATATTTTACAAAATTAAATAGCCTAAAAAATATGTATTTCATGAAATTTAGATTATCAATTTAATTAAAAAACAACTTTCCAAGTATTTTAAATGTATTTTGAAAGCGAAAAAAAATGTCGAAAATTTGACATGATGCAGCACTTATACAACAAACTATATTTTACAAATTATGAGCTTTAAAATATGTAAGTTTTAATGAAAATTATGTATCAAATTTTAATCTTAGAAACACGTTTTTTCAAGTGTTTTAATGTATTTTGATAGGGCTAAAAAGGACGAAAATTGACATTATGTCAGCCCTGTTTTGATACAGAAATTCAAAATGTTGTATTATAGTGCTTTCGTTAGAAAATGCTATTTTAAACTAATAAGCGTATAATAGGAGTTTGAGATCATATTGTGAATTTGCAATTGTATATACACGTTTTTTTGAAGTTCTTGTTAATTGTAGTGTTATATCATTTAATAGAAGGAATTTACCTTATGATAATGCTTTATACCCTCAAAATAGTGTTCTTTCAATGATTTTCGCTAGTATTCCAGTGATATATAGCAGTTTTCTTACAAATACAAGTATAATCCTTTTTTTTAAAAATAATTTGCCACCTATAAGTAGCTTACATTACATTAAGCTAATAAATAGTAGAGAAATAGGTTATTAGTGTGATTATAACGGTATATTGCAAGCGTTTTCATAGTTTCTTGTAAACGTAGCGTTTTTGTATATATACAAGTAATTTTAAATATCATATTCGATAAACCCATAAAATGTAGTGTTTTCAATGATTTAGCTAGCTATCAGTGAAGATTGGTTTTTTCTACAATGAAGTATATTTTTATATCTGTAGGTAAATAGCTTTTTATATTTGTTACAACTAATTTTACACAAATTAATAGCTAAAAATATGTATTTTTCAGAAATTTAGATATCATTTCAATCCTAAAAAACAATGTTTTTCAAGAATTTTTAATGTATTTTTGGAATGGTAAATAATGTCGAAATTTTACATTATTCAGCATTCTTACAATACTATATTTTTACAACGTTATAAGCTAAAAAATATGTATTTTTCATGAAATTAGGTATCAATTTTAATCTTAAAAACAAACTTTTTTCAAGTGTTTTAATGTATTTTGAAAGCCTAAAAAAATGTCGAAATTTGAATTATTTCAGCACTTTTACACCACAATATTTTACAATATTATGAAGCGTATAAAATGTATTTTCATGTAATTTATGTATTCCAATTTATTCTTCAATAACAACGTTTTCCCAAGTGTTTTAATGTATTTTTGAAGGGCTAAAAAATGTCGAAAATTGACATTATTCAGCCTTTTTTGATAGAGAAATCAAAATGTGGAATTATAGTTGTTTTCGTTAGAAATTGCTATTTTAAAACTACTGTAAGCTTATAATAGGAGTATGAGAATCTATATTGTGATACAATTGTATTTATACGTGTTTTCATTAGTTTTCTTTTTAATTGTAGTGTAGATCGTTAATAGAAGGAATTTACCTTATGATAATGCTTTATCCCCTCAAAATGTGTTCTTTTCAAGATTTTAGCTAGTTATCGGTGATATATCAGCTGTTGCCTGCAAATTGAAGTATACAATCCTTTTTAGAAAATTATCACCTCCTAAGTAGCTACATTACATTAAGTAAAAATAGAAGAGTAAGAGTTCTTTATTGTGAGAAAACGGTATATTGCAAGTGTTTTATAGGTTCTTCTAAAATGTAACTTATTGCTATAGATACAAGTAGTTTTACTTATATATTGCTATAAACCCAGAAATGTAGTGTTTTCAATGATATTAGCATATTTATTCGGTGAGATATAGCTGTTTTCCTACAAATGAAGGATAAAATCGTCTTTTTAGAATAATTTGAACCCTATAAGTTGGATACACATTACATTAAAGCTATTAAATAGAAGAGTAAGATATTATGAATGTGATATAAACGGTATATTGCAAGCGTTTTCATAGTTCTTTCTAAACTGTAGCGTTATTGTATATATACAAGTAGTTTTACTTATATATTGACTATAAACCCATAAAATGTAGTGTGTTCAATGAATTTTTAGCTAGTTATCAGTGGATATATAGCTGTTTTCCTACCAAATTGAAGTATAAAATCATTTTTTTAGATAATTTGCACCTATAAGTAGTTACATACTTAAGTATTAATAGAAGAGTCAAGGGTATTATTTATTTGTGATAGAAACGGTTATATTGCAAGCGTTTTTTCATAGTTTGTCCTGTAAACTGTAGCGTTATTGTATATTACAAGTAGTTTTACTTATCATAATGATATAAACCCCATAAAATGTAGTGTTTTTAATGATTTTAGCTTAGTTAATCATTGAAGAGTTGTTGGTTTATACAATTGAAGTATATTCTTTATATCTGTAGCTGAAATAGCTTTTATATGCTACAACTATATTTTACAAAATTAATAGCTAAAAATATGTATTTTTCAGCGGAAAATAAATTATCAATTTTAATCTTAAAAAACAAGTTTTTTCAATATGTTTAATGTATTTTTGATAGGGCTAAAAAATGTCGAAGTAGGACATTATTCAGCACTTTTTACACAACTGTATTTACAATGTTATGAGCTAAAAATATGTTATTTTTTACATGGAAATTTAGTTATCAATTTTAACTTACAAAACAACGTTTTTCAAGTATTTTAATGTTTTTTTGAAGCCTAAAAAAGTCGAAATTTGACATTATTCAGCAACTTTTACACAACTATATTTTACAATATTATGAGCTTAAAATGTGTATTTTCATGAAAATTATGTATCTATTTTAATCTTAGAAACAACGTTTTTTCAAGTGTTTTAATGTATTTTTGAAAAGGGCAAAATAATTGTTCGAAAATTGACATTATTCAGCTCTTTTTTTGATAGAGAAATTCAAAATGTGGAATTAAAGTTGTTTTCATTAGAAATTGCTATTTTTAATCTAATGTAAGCTTATAATAAGAGTTTGAGACTATATTGTGATACAAGTGTATATTATACGTGTTTTCATAGTTTCTTCTTAAATTGTAGTGTTATATCATTAATAGAAGAATTTACCGTATGATAATGCTTGTATACCCTTAAAAAGTGTTCCTTTTCAAGACTTAGCTAGTTTCGGGATATATAGTTGTTTTTCCTACAAATTGAAGTATACAATCCTTTTTTTAGAAATAATTTGGACGTATAAGTAGCTACATTACATTAAGCTAATAAATAGAAGAGTAATGAGGGTTATGTATTTATTGTATTATAACGGGATATGCAAGACGTTTTATAGTTTCTTATAAACTGTAGCGTTATTGTATTACATACAAAAAAGTTTACTTTACCATATTGGCTATAAACACATAAAATGTAGTGTTTCTCAATGAATAATAGCTATTTATCGTTGATTATATAGCTGTTTTCCTACAAATGAAGATAAAATCTCTTTTAGAAAATTTGCACCTATTTAAGTAGCTTACATTTACATTAAGCTATTAAAATAGAAGAGTAAGGAGGTTATTTATTGTGATATAACTGTATAATTGCAAGCGTTTTTCATAGTGTCTTGTAAACTGCAGCGTTATTCGTATATATACAGTAGTTTTACTTTATTATATTGCTAGATAAACCATAAAATGTAGTGTTTTCAATTGATTTAGCTATTATCAGGATATATGGCTGTTTTCCTTACAAATTGATGTATAAAATCCTCTTTTTAGAATATTTGCACCTCTAAGTAGCTTACATTACATTAAGATATTAAATAGAGAGTAAGAGGGTTATTTTTGTGGATATAACGGTATATTGCAACCGTGTTTTCATAGTGTCTTGTAAACTGTAGGTTATTGTATATATACAAGTAGTTTACTTAACAATATATATAAACCCATATAGTAGTGTTTTAAATGATATTAGCATCTATCGGTGATATATAGCTGGTTTTCCTTAAAATGAAGTATAAAATAATCTTTTAGTTAATTTGCAACCTATAGTATCTACATACATTAAGGATTAAATAGAAGAGTAAGAGGATATTTATTGTGATATAACGGTATATTGCAAGCGTTTTCATAGTTTCTTCAAATGTAGCGGTTATTGTATATATACAAGGAGTTTACTTATTATATGCATATAAACCCACAAAATGTAATGTGTTCAATGATTTTAGCTAGTATCAGTTGATATCTAGCTGTTTTCTACAAAATATGAAGTATAAAAATCCTTTTTTTAGAATAATTTGCACCTTATAAGTAGCTTACAGTACTTTAAGCTATTAAATAGAAAGAGTAAAGAGGTATCTTATGTGATTATAACGGTATATTGCAAGCGTTTTTCATAGTTCCTGTAAACTGTAGGTTATTGTTATATACAAGTAGGTTTACTTATCATAAGCTATAAACCCAAAAATGTGGTGTTTTTCAATGATTTAGCTAGTTATCATTGAATAGTGTTTTATTCTACAAATTGAAGTATCTTTCTTTATATCGTAGCTAAATAGCTTTTTATAATTGCTACAACAATATTTTACAAAATAATAGCTAAAAATAGTATGTTCATGAAAATTAGATGTCAATTTTAAGCTTAAAACAATGTTTTTTCAAGAATTTAATGTATTTTAAGGGCTAAAAAATGTCGAAATTAGACAATCAGCACTTTTACAAACTATATTTTACAAGGTTATGAAGCTTAAAAATATGTATTTTTCATGAAAATGTAGGTATCCAATTTAATCTTAAAAAAAAACGTGGTTACAAGTATTGATGATTTTGAAAGCCTAAAAAATGTCGAAATTTGACATTATTCAGCACTTTTACACCACTATATTGTCAATATTATGAGCTTAAAATGTTGTATTTTCAATGAAAAATTATATAATCAATTTAATCTTAGAAAACAAAATTTTTTCAAGTGTTAATGTAATTTTGAAGGGCTAAAAAATGTCGAAAATAAACTTTATTCAGCTCTTTTTTTGATAGAGAAATTCAAAATGTGGAATTATATATAGTTGGTTCATAGAAATGCCCTATTTTAATCTACTGTAAGCTTAATAAATAGGAGTTTGAGACTATATTGTGATACAATTGTATATTATACGTGTTTCATAGGTTCTTCTTAATTGTAGTGTTATATCATTAATAGAAGGAATTTACCATGATAATGCTTTATACCCTCAAAATGTGTTCTTTTCAATTGATTTTAGAATAGTTATCGGTGATATTGTTGTTTTCCTACAAATTGAAGTATACAATCCTTTTTTAGAATAGTTTGGACGCTATAAGTAGGCTTACAGACATAAGCTAATAAATTAGAAGAGTGAGAGGGTATTTATTGTGATATAAAACGGTATATTGGCAAGCGTTTTTTCATAGTTTCTTCTAAACTGTAGCGTTATTGTATATTACAAGCAGTTTTTTAATTACCTATTGCCTATAAACCCAGTAAAATGTAGTGTTTTCAATGATTTTAGCTAGTTATCGGGGATATATAGCTGTTTTCCGACAAACTTGAATATAAAATCCTCTTTTAGAATAATTGCACCGTAAAGTAGATTCATTAATTAAGCTATTAAATAGAAGAGTAAGAGGCTATTTATGCTATATAAAAGGTATATGCAAGCTTTTTTTAGCGTTTTATAGTTCTTGTAAACTGTAGCGTTATTGTATATATACAAGTAGTTTTATCTTATTATATTGCTATAAACCATAAACATGTAGTCTTGTTTCATGATTTTAGCTAGTTATCAGGGATATATGGATGTTTCCTACACTTGAAGTATAAAATCATCTTTTAGAATAATTTGCACCTATGAAGTAGCTTACATTACATTAAGCTATTAAATAGAAGCGGAAGAGGTTTATTTATTGTGATATAACGGTATATTGAAAGCGTATTTTCATGTTTCTTGTAAACTGTAGCGTTATTGTATATTATACAAGTAGTTTTTTACTAAAACATATTGATAAAACCCCATATAATGTAGTGTTTTCAAGGAATTAGCTATCTATCGGTGATATATAGTGGGTTCCTCAAATTGAAGTATCAAATATCTTTTTTAGATTAATTTTGCACCTATAAGTAGCTCTACATACAATAAGCTATTAAAAGAGAGAGGTAAGAGGAATTATTGTGATATAACGTATTATATTGCACGCGTTTTTCATAGTTTCTTCTAAACTGTAGCGTTATTGTTATAATATACAAGCCCGTTTACTTACCATAATTGCTTATAACACCCATAAAAGTAGTGTTCAATGATAATAGCTATTTATCGGGATATATAGCTGTTTCCTAAAATTGAAAGTATAACATACTCTGTAGTAGAATTAATTGAACCTATAAGTTGCTGACATTACATTAAGCTATTAAATAGAAGAGTAAGAGGTTATTATTGTGATATAACGGTATATTGCAAGCGTTTTTCATAGTTTCTTTTTAAACTGTAGCGATTGTATATATACAAGAGTTTTACTAACATATGATATAAACCCATATATGTAGTGTTTTAATGATCTTAGCTATCATCGGTTATTATAGCGGTTTTACTACAAATTGAAGTATAAAATAAATCTTTTAGATTAATTTGCACCTATAAGTAGCTTACATATTTAAGCTATTAAATAGAAGGAGTAAGAGGTTATTTATTGGGATCTAACGGATATTGCAGCATTTTCACGTTTCTGTTACACCGTCGCGTTATTGATATAGTACAAGAGTTTACTTATCTATGCTATAAACCCATCATAAAATGTAGTGTTTTCAATGATTGTAGCTAGTTTTATCATTGAAGAGTTGTTTTTCTACAAATTGAAGATATTTCTTTATATCGAGCTAAATATCTTTTTATATTTGCTACAACTATATTTTACAAAATTAATAGCTAAAAATATGTATTTTTCATGAAAATTAGATATCAATTTAATCTTAAAAACAATGTTTTTCAAGTATTTTAATTATTTTGCAGGGCTAAAAATGTCCGAAAATAGACATATTCATCACTTTGAACAACTATATTTTACAATGTTTATGAGCTATAAAAAAAAAAATTTCATGAAAATTTAGGTATCAATTTTTAATCTTAAAAACAACGGTTTTTCCAAGTTATTTTATGTTTTGAAAGCCTAAAAAATGTCGAAATGTGACATTTATTCAGCACTTTACACACCCCCTATATTTTACAATATTATGAGCTAAAATGTGTATTTTTCATGAAAATATGTATCATTTTAATCTTAGAAAAACGTTTTTTCAAGGGGTTTTAAAAATTGTAACTTTTTTTTTTGAATGGCTAAAAAATGTCGAAAAAATGGAACATTATTCAGCTCTTTTTTGATAAGAGAAATTCTAATATGGGAATTATAGGGTGTTGGGGTTTTTTTCATTAGAAATTGTATTTGAATCTACTGGAAGCTTATAATAGGAGTTTTAGACTATATTGTGATACCAATGTATATTATACGTGTTTTTCATAGTTCTTCTTAATTGTAGTGTCTATCCATTAATAGAAGAATTTACCTTATGATAATGCTTTATAACCTCAAAATGTGTTCTTTTCAATGATTTAGATAGTTATCGGTGAATATGTTGTTTTCACTACAAATTGAAGCATACAATCCTTTTTAGAATAATTTGGACGTATTAAGTAGCTGACATACATTAAAGCTAATAAATAGAAGAGTAAGAGGGGTATTTAATTGTGATATAACGGTATTATTGCAAGCGTTTTTCATAGTTTCTTAGAACTGTAAGGTTATTGAATTATTACAAGCAGTTTTAGTTACCATATTGCTATAAACCACATAATATGTAGTGTTTTCACTGATAGTAGCTATGTATCGGGGATATATAGCTGTTTTCATACAAAATTGAAGTATAAATCCTCTTTTAGAATAATGCACCTATAAGGAGCTTACAGTCATAAGCATTAAATAGAAGAGTAAGAGGTTATTTATTGAGATATAACGGTATATTGCAAAGCGTTTTTCATAGTTTCTTCTAAACTGTAGCGTTATTGTATATATACAATTAGTTTTACTGTATTATTTGATGATAAACAACATAAAATGTAGTGTTTTCATGATTTTAGCTAGTTATCCAGTGCTATGTAGCTGTTTTCCTACAAAATGAAGTATAAAAATCCCTTTTTAGACTAATTGCACCTATAAGTAGCTTACATTACATTAAGCTAATAAATAGAAGGTAAGCGGTTTATTATGTGAGATAAACCGTTATATTGCAAGCGTTTTCATAGTTTATTGTCAACTGTAGCGTATTGTATATATACAAGTAGTTTTACTTATATATTTTAGGGGTTTTATATAAAACCCAAAAATGTGTGTTTCAATGATTTAGATAGTAATCAGTGAAGATTGGGTTTTTTTCTACAAAAATGAAGTAATTTCTTTATAATCTGTAGGTAAAATGAGCTTTTATATTTGTACAACTATATTTTACAAATTATAGCAAAACTATGTATTTTTCATGAAATTTAGATATCAATGTCAATCTAAAAACAATGTTTTTTGCAAAGAATTTTAATGATTTTTGAAAGGCTAAATAATGTCGAAATTTTAATTATTCAGCACTTTTACAATACTATAGTTGTTACAATGTTTATGAGTAAAAATATGTATTTTTCATGAAATTTAGTATCAATTTTAATCTTAAAAACAACTTTTTTAAAGTTTTTTAATTTTTTTGAAAGCCAAAAAAATGTCGATATAGACAAATTCAGCACTTTTACACAAAAATATTTTACAATATTATGAGTTTAAAAAATAGTATTTTAATGAAATTTTATGTATCAAATTTTTTTCTTATAACAACGTTTTTCCAAAGGGTTTTTAAAGTATTTTTGAAGGGCTAAAAAATGTCGAAATTGAATTTTTCAGCCCCTTTTTTTGATAGAGAAACAAATGTGGAATTAAGTTATTTTCGTTAGAAAAAGTATTTAAAAATCTGTAAGCTAAATATGAGTTTAACTCTTATTGTGATACAATTGTATATTTTACTGTTTTTTTCATAGTTTCTTTTTAATTGTAGTTTTTATCATTAATAGTAGGGAATTTACCTTTCTATGATAATGCTTTATCCCCTCAAAATGTGCTCTTTCATGATTTTAGCTAGTTATTTTCGGTGATATATAGCTGTTTGCCTACAAATTGAAGTATATACAATCCTTTTTTTTAGAATAATTACACCTATAAGTAGCTTACATTACATTAAGCTAATAAAATAGAAGAGTAAGAGGTTCTTTATTGTGATATAACGGTATATTGCAAAGCGTTTTTCCATAGTTTTCTTATAAACTGTAGCGTTATTGTAGATATACAAGTGGTTTTACTTATTATATGCTTTATAAACCATTAAAAGGTAGTGTTTTCAAGATTTTCGCTTAGTATCAGTGATATGTAGCTGTTTCCTACAATTTAAGTATAAAATCCTCTTTTTAGAAATAATTTGAACCTATAGGGAGTAGCTTACATTACGGTTAAGCTATTAAATAGAAGAGTACGAGGTTATTTATGGTGATATTATTGTGTATATGAGAGAAAGCGTTTTCATAGGTTTCTTGTAAACTGTAGCGTTTATTGTATATATACAAGTAGTTTTTACTATCATATGCTATAAACCCATAAAATGTAATGTTTCAATGATCATTAGCTATTAATCGGTTGATTGTATATAACTGTTTTCCTACAAATGGAAGTATTACAAGCCTTATTTTAGAATAATTTTGCACCTATAAGTAGCTTAAATTACATGAAGCAATAAATAAATAAAGAAGTAAGAGGTGATTTTAGTGTGATATAACGGTATATTGCCAAGCGTTTTCATAGTTTCTTGGTAAACTGTAGCGGGGTATTGTATTTATACAAGTAGTTATTACTTACATATCTGCTATAAACCCATAAAATGTTACTGTTTTCAATGATATTAGCTAATAGCGGTGAATATAGCTGTTTTCCTACAACTTGATAGTATAAATAATCTTGGTAGATTAATTTGCACCTATAAGTAGCTTACATACAGTAAGCTATAAATAGAGAGTAGGGAGGATATTTATTGTGATATTTAACGGTAGATTGCAAGCGTTTTTCATAGTTTCTTCTAAAACTGTAGCGTTATTTATATATACAAGTAGTTTTAATTATTATATTGCATATAAACCCATAAAAATGTAGGGTTTTTCAATGATTATTAGCTATTATCGGTGATATATAGCTGTTTTGCCTACAAAATTGAAGTATTATAAATCCTCTTTAGAAATAATTGCAACTTATAAGTAGCTTACATTACATTAAGATATTAATAGAAGAGGTAAGAACGCTATATTGCTATATACAACGGTATATTGCAAGCGTTTTTCATAGTTTTCTTGATAAAACTGTAGCGTATTGTATTCTACAAGTAGTTTGACTATTATATTGCTATAAACACATAAAATGTAAGTGATTTTCAATGATTGTAGCTAGTTATCAGTGATATGTAGCTGTTTTCCTACCAAAATTGAAGGATAAAATCTGTTTTTATACATAATTTGCACCTATAAGTAGCTGGACTTCGTTAAGCTATTAACTAGAAGAGGTAAGAGGTTATTTTATTTGAATATATTGTGTATATTTGCAAGCGTTTTTCCTATTTTCTTGTAAACTGTAGCGTGATTGTTATATGCAAGTAGTTTTACTTATATATGCCTATAAACCCATAAAATGTTAGGGTGTTTTCCAATGAATTAGCTATTTATCGGTGATTATATCAGCGTTTCCTACAAATTGAAGTATACAATACCTTTTTTTAGAATAATTTGCACCTCTAAGTATCTTACATTACATTAAGCTAATAAATAGAAGAGTAGAGGGTTATGTATGTTATATAACGGTATATTGCAAAAGCGTTTTCATAGTTTTCTTGTAAATGTATCGTTATTGTATATACTACAAGTAGGTTTACGTATTAATGCTATAAACCCATAAATAAAATGTTAGTGTTTTCAATGATTTCAGCTAGTTATCATGAAGAAAAGTAAATTTTTTTCTACAAATTTAAGTATATTTCTTTAGATATCTGTAGCTAAATAGCTTTTTATATTTGCTACAACTATATTACAATTAATAGCTAAAAATATGTATTTTCATGAAAGGTAGCTATCAAATTTTTAACCTTAAAAAACATCGTTTGTTCCAAGTATTTAATGTATTTTTGAAAGCCTAAAAATGTCGAAATGTTGACATTATGCAGCACTGTTACACAACTATATTTTACAATATTATGAAGCTGAAAATATGTATTTTAATGAAAATATGTATCAATTTTATCGTGAAACAACGTTTTCAAGTGTTTTAATGTATTTTTGAAGGGCCTAAAAAAGGTTCGATAAATTGACATTATTCAGCCCTTTTTTTAATAAGAAATCAAAATGGTATATAGGAGCTTTCGTTAGAAATTGACTATTTTAAACTACTGTAAGCTTATAATAGGTGTTTGAGACTTCTCGATTGTGATACAATTGTATATTACACGTTTTTTTTATAGTTTTCTTGTTATGGTAGTGTTATATCATTTCAAATAGAAGGAATTTACCTATGATAATGCTTTATACCTCTCAAAATGTGTGTTTTCAATGATGTTTAGCTAGTATTCGGTTATTATATCGCCAGTTTTCTTACAAAACAACCAAGTCTAATCCTTGTTTTTTAAATAAATTTGCACCTATAGTAGCTTACATACATTAAGCTAATAAATCGTAGAATAGCAATAGTGTTGGTATTGTGATCTATAAACGGTATCTTGCAAGCACCGGTTTTCATAGTTTCTTGTAAACTGTAGAGTTATTGTATATATACAAGTGTAGTTTTACTTATCATATTGCTATAAAACCCATAAAATTAGTGTTTTCAATTATTTTAAGCTAGCTATCAGGGCAAGATTTGGTTTTGTTTTTTTCTACAAATTGAAGTATATTTCTTTATATCTGTAGGTAACTAGATCTTTTATATTTGTAACAACTATATTTTACAAAATTAATCAGCTAAAAATATGTTATTTTTCCATTGAGATTTAGATATCAAATTTCAATCCTAAAAACCATGTTTTTTCAAAGAATTTTAATTGTATTTTTGGAATTGCTTATAATAATGTCGAAAAGTTCTACATATCAGCACTCTTTACAATACTATATTTTACAATGTTATTAGCTCTAAAAAAAACGTATTTTTCATTTGAAATTAGGTATAATGTTTGAATTCTTAAAAAACAACGTTTTTCAAGGGTTTGGAATGTATTTTTGAAATGCCTAAAAAATGTCGAAATTGACATTAGTCAGCACTTTACACAAACAAATTTACAATTATGATGAGCTAAAATATGTATTTCTTTCATGGTAATTTAGTGACAATTTTATTCTTTTAAGAACGCAAACGTTTTTTTTTTCCAAGGTTTTAATAATTTTTGAAGGGGCTAAAAAATGTCGAAAATTGACATTTTTTCAGCCTCCTGTTTTGATAGAGAAATTCAAAATGTGGAATTTATAGTGTTTTCGTTAGAAAATTGCTATTTTAAACTACTGTAAGATTATAATAGGAGTTTTGAGACTTATATTGTGATACAATGTATATTATACGTGGTTTTCATAGTTTCTTTTAATTGTAGTGTATATCATTAATAGAAGGAATTTATCTTATGATAATGATTTATACCTCAAAATGTGGTCTTTCAATGATTTTTAGTAGTTATCGGTGATATATAGCTGTTTGCCTACAAATTGAAGTTATACAATCCTTTTTTTAGAATAATTTACACCTATAGTAGCTACATTACAATTAAGCTAATAAAATAGAAGAGTAAGAGGGCTTTATTGTGAATACGGTATATGGCAAGCCGTTTTTCATAGTTGCTTTAAAAATGAAGCGTATTGTATATATACAAAGTAAGTTGTACTTATTATATTGCTATAAACCCAGAAAATGTAGTGTTTCAATGATATTAGCTAATTTATCGGTGATTATATAGCTGTTTTCCTTACAAAGTGAAGTATAATAAATCCTCTTATTAGAATAATTTTGCACCTATAAAGTTGATTTACATTATCATTAAGCGATGAAAATAGAAGAGTAAAGATATTATTAATGTGGATTTTATAACGGGTATATTGCAAAGCGTTTTTCATAGTTTCTTCTAAACTGTAGCGTTATTGTATATATACAAGTAGTCTTACTTATTATATTGCCTATTAAACACATAAAAATGTAGTGTGTTCATGATTTTAGCTAGTTATCAGTGATATATAGCTGTTTTCTACCAAATTGAAGTATAAATCCTTTTTTTAGACTAATTTGCCCTATAAGTAGCCTTACATTACTATGATGCTATTAAAGTAGAGGAAGTAAGAGGTTATTTATTGTGATATAACGGATATTGCCAAGCGTTTTTCATCATAGTTTCCTGTAAAAACTGTGAAGCGTTATTGTATTATACAAGTAGTTTCTACTTATCATAATGCTATAAACCCATAAAATGTAGTGTTGTCAATGATTTTAGCTAGTTATCATGAAGAGTTGTTTTTTTCTACAAATTGAAGATTATTTTCTTTATATCTGAGCTAAATAGCTTTTTATATTTGCTACAACTATATTTTTACAAAATTAATAGCTTTAAAAATATGTATTTTTCATGAAAAACTAGAACAATTTGAATCTTAAAAAACAATGTTTTTTTCAAGTATTTTAATGTATTTTTGAAGGGCTAAAAAATGTCGAAATTTAGGACATTAGTCAGCCTTTACACAACTATATTGTACAATGTATGACGCTAAAAATATATATTTTCATGAAAATTTAGTTACTCAATGTTAATCTTAAAACAACGTTTTCCAAGTATTTTAAAAAAAAAATGTATTTTTAATGTTTTTTTGAAAGCCTAAAAAAAATGTCGAAATTTGGACATTATTCAGCACTTCTACAATACTATATTTTACAATGTTATGAGCTAAAAAAATATGGATTTTTCATGAAATTTAGAGGTATCAATTTTAATCTTAAAAAACAATGTTTTTTCAAGTTTTTTAAGGTATTTTTGAAAGCCTAAAATGTTCGAAATTTGACATTATTCATCAATTTTACACAAATAATTTATAATATTATGAGCTTTCTAAAATATGTACTTTCATGTAATGTATTATCAATTTTATTCTTAATAACAACGTAGATTTTCAAGTGTTTGCTAATGTATTTTTTGAAGGGCTAAAAAATGACGAAAAATGACATTATTCAGCCCTTGAAATTCAAAAATGTGGAATTAAAGTTGTTTTCGTTACGAAATTGCTATTTAAAATACTGTAAGTTTATAATAAGGAGTTTTGAGACTATAATTGTGATACAATTGTTTATTTATACGTGTTTTTCATAGTTTCTTTTTAATTTAGTGTTATATAATTAATAGAAGGAATTTATCTATATGATAAGCTTTTATACCTCAAAAAATGTGTGCTTTCAAGTGAATTTAGCTAGTTTATCGGTGATCTATAGCGTTTTCCACCAAACTTGAAGTATACAACCTTTGTTAGAATAATTTACACCTATAAGTAGCTGACATTACATTAAGCTAATAAATAGAAAGTAGAGGTTATTATTGGATATAAGGTATATGCAAGCGTTTTTCATAGTTTCTTCTTAAATGTAGAGTTATTGTATATATACAAAGTAGTTTTACTTATTATATTGCTATAACCCATAAAATGTAGTTTTTTCAATGATATTAAGCATTTATGTGATATAAGCTTGTTTTTTCCTACAAATTGAGTATAAATCCTCTTTTTAGAATAATTTGCACCTATAAGTAGATTACATACATTAACCTATTAAATAGAAGAGTTAAGAGATTATTTAATGTGATATAACGGCATATTGCAAGCGTTTTTCATAGTTTTCTTCTAAACTGTTAGCGTTATGTATATATACAAGTTAGTTTTACTTATTATATTGCTATAAACCCAGATAATAAAATGTAGTGTGTTCAATGATTTAGCTAGTATCAGTGATATATAGCTGTTTTCTACAATGAAGTATAAAATCCTTTTTTTTTTTTAGATAATTTGCACCTATAAGTAGCTTACATTACTTTAAGCTATTAAATAAAAGAGTAAGAGGTTATTTTTGGGATATAACGGTATATTGCAAGCATTTTTCATAATTTCTTGTAAACTGTAGCGTTATTGTATTTATACAAGTAGTTTTACTTAACATATTGCTATAAACCCATATAATGTAGTGTTTTCAATGATATTAGCTATCTATCGGTGATATATAACTGTTTTCCTACAAATTGAAGTATAAAATCCTCTTTTTAGAATAATTTGCACCTATAAGTAGCTTACATTACATTAAGCTATTAAATAGAAGAGTAAGAGGTTATTTATTATGATATAACGGTATAATGCAAGCGTTTTTCATAGTTTTTTATAAACTGTAAGGTTATTGCATATATACAAGCAGTTTTACTTACCATATTGCTATAAACCCATAAAATGTAGTGTTTTCAATGATATTAGCTATTTATCGGTGATATATAGCTGTTTTCCTACAAATTGAAGTATAAAATCCTCTTTTTAGAATAATTTGCACCTATAAGTAGCTTACATTACATTAAGCTATTAAATAGAAGAGTAAGAGGTTATTTATTGTGATATAACGGTATATTGCAAGCGTTTTTCATAGTTTCTTGTAAACTGTAGCGTTATTGTATATATACAAGTAGTTTTACTTATTATATTGCTATAAACCCATAAAATGTAGTGTTTTCAATGATTTTAGCTAGTTATCAGTGATATATGGCTGTTTTCCTACAAATTGAAGTATAAAATCCTCTTTTTAGAATAATATGCACCTATAAGTAGCTTATATTACATTAAGCTATTAAATAGAAGAGTAAGAGGTTATTTATTGTGATATAACGGTATATTGCAAGCGTTTTTCATAGTTTCTTGTAAACTGTAGCGTTATTGTATATATACAAGTAGTTTTACTTAACATATTGATATAAACCCATATAATGTAGTGTTTTCAATGATATTAGCTATCTATCGGTGATATATAGCTGTTTTCCTACTAATTGAAGTATAAAATCCTCTTTTTAGAATAATTTGCACCTATATGTAGCTTACCTTACATTAAGCTATTAAATAGAAGAGTAAGAGGATATTTATTGTGATATAACGGTATATTGCAAGCGTTTTTCATAGTTTCTTCTAAACTGTAGCGTTATTGTATATATACAAGTAGTTTTACTTATTATATTGCTATAAACCCATAAAATGTAGTGTTTTCAATGATATTAGCTATTTATCGGTGATATATAGCTGTTTTCCTACAAATTGAAGTATAAAATCCTCTTTTTAGAATAATTTGCACCTATAAGTAGCTTACATTACATTAAGCTATTAAATAGAAGAGTAAGAGGTTATTTATTGTGATATAACGGTATATTGCAAGCGTTTTTCATAGTTTCTTCTAAACTGTAGCGTTATTGTATATATACAATTAGTTTTACTTATTATTTTGCTATAAACACATAAAATGTAGTGTTTTCAATGATTTTAGCTAGTTATCAGTGATATGTAGCTGTTTTCCTACAAATTGAAGTATAAAATCCTCTTTTTAGAATAATTTGCACCTATAAGTAGCTTACATTACATTAAGCTAATAAATAGAAGAGAAAGAGGTTATTTATTGTGATATAACGGTATATTGCAAGCGTTTTTCATAGTTTCTAACTGTAGCGTTATTGTATATATACAAGTAGTTTTACTTATCATATTTTAGGGTTTTTTATATAAACCCATAAAATGTAGTGTTTTCAATGATTTTAGCTAGTTATCAGTGAAGATTGTTTTTTTTTTGGTTTTTTTCTACAAATTGAAGTATATTTCTTTATATCTGTAGGTAAATAGCTTTTTATATTTGTTACAACTATATTTTACAAAATTAATAGCTAAAAATATGTATTTTTCATGAAATTTAGATATCAATTTCAATCCTAAAAACAATGTTTTTTGCAAGAATTTTAATGTATTTTTGAAATGCTAAATAATGTCGAAATTTTACATTATTCAGCACTTTTACAATACTATATTTTACAATGTTTATGAGCTAAAAATATGTATTTTTCATGAAATTTAGGTATCAATTTTAATCTTAAAAACAACGTTTTTTCAAGTGTTTTAATGTATTTTTGAAAGCCTAAAAAATGTCGAAATTTGACAATATTCAGCACTTTTACACAACAATATTTTACAATATTATGAGCATAAAATGTATTTTTATGTAATTTATGTATCAATTTTAAATTCATGTCCCTTTATGTATTTTGAAGGCT
>JACEEZ010013523.1:0-36079 GCA_016584305.1 Chionoecetes opilio | reverse complement strand
TCTCGCCTACTTTCCCTTCCTTTTTGCATTCAATGCATTTCCCACTTCTGCCCCTTTTGACCTAGTGCCATGCCCGCCATCTTCCTGCCACTAACGGATCTCACAGGCTCACCATCATAAACCTTCTCACGCCCACACTATCCTCTCTAACTACTTCAAGCTATTCGCCTGTGCACCTTTTGCCTCACCCGACAATGCCTATCTAGCTAGGGATCCCTTATCCCTCTAACTTCCTGAAAAACAAACCCTCAAAACTACCCACTTTTACACGTTGATGTGACGTGACGACGAGGCCCCTTTCGTGACCCATGCTTCGGCTTGCAACACTAAAATTGGGTCTCGGGCTGAGTCTGGGGAAGCCAACTTTTTTTTATTTTTTTTTGTTTGTTTGTTTACCGTAGATAACAATAATAAAAAAAAAGGCGTTTTCTGCGGGGAATTTTGGTTGCAATCGGAAAATTTGGTTGCAAACGGTCAAAACAACAACAACAAATGATTGCGGGTCGGGCCAATCATCTCCTGGATGGTTGAACAGGGATCGAAATTTGAGCAACCCGAAAATTTTTCGGTTGCAATCAGGATCCCCCCAGAAAACGCCTTATTTGGTTTGCTAAAATTTTCGACCCCTGTTCAACCACCCAGGGAAGATGATTGGCCCGACCCGCAATCATTTTTTTGTGATTGCTGGATATCTGTTTTGTTGACCTTGGAGGAGGAGAGAGGCCAGTCCGTGTTCATAGACCCAGGACGCCAACAGACTCTGGGGTAGAAGAGAGGCCAGGTAGGAGAGAGGCCAGTCCGTGTTGTGTGCTACATCACAGCCACAGGTAGGAGAGAATGGCAGGTTTGTAGGAGAAGGCTGCGCAATAACAAGGGAATGAGAAAACAAGGCTTGGGTGTGGATAGAGGAGCAAGATCTAAGGAACGTAAACCCGAAGGGATGATGAAGACACAGGAGGCAGACGTGCCGGAGGGCGAGGTGGATGCACATAAGTGCGGAAAGTGTCAAGTAGAGGTGACGGATTTGGATATGCACTTGCATGTGAGGTATGTGATGTTTGGATTCACATTGAAGTGATAATATACCTGAAGCTGTGTACGATTTATGAACGAGAACGAAGAGGTAAACAGCTGAGTTACAGCTGCAGTCGTTGTCAACTGGGAAGTGTCAAGCTACATAATCAGCTTCAAAGAATCAGTGAACAACTGAAAGAAATGATAGGTAAACATCAAGTTTGGAAACATACAGTGGACGGGGATTAGAGCCGATAGGGTTAAAAGGCGGACAAGGAGAAGAAGTTGATGACCGACTGAGTCACATGGAGGCAAAATCCGTCCATTTAAATGAAGTAGTAGAAAGAAACTCGGAAGGCACCCCTAGCCTGATGAATAGGCTCGGAAAACCTTGGAAGAAAAAAATGATAAGCCTCGAGGAAAAGATAGGGGTCACATATCAAGGATAATGTAATGGAAGTTGGGGAGAATATTGCTGAACTGAAAACCAAGGTAGCTACAAGATGAAATGAAAGAACACGTTAGTTCCCAAAATAAAGGATGTTCTATTGGCTGAGGCAAGGAAAATTTTATGAGAACATAAGAATGACACGAGCAAACAAGCAAGTGGGGATGAAGTGATTCAGAAAAACAACTCAACAGATCCAGAGCAGACTGGATCTGACAAGCAAGACGCAGACGCAAGACGCAAGACAATATAATTATGTATGACGTACAGGAGGAGATTCTGACGGGTATGAACTTACAAATCAGAAAGGAAAAAGAAAAGCATGACAGAATGGTGTTTATTGAAATATGTAATGAGTTTGGGGTTTGACCTGTTATGATAGTGATCTAATCCACATCAATAGAATTGGAAGATACAATGGACGGGTTGATGAAAAAGGTGAGGCAATAAGAGCCAGGCCCCTACTTGAGAAAGTAAACAGTGGACTGAAAGAAAGGATCATGAGAAATGGATTTAGGTTAAAGCAAGCAAAGAAAGTGGGTACAGAACGTTAGGGTGGCACCCGACAGGGTCAAAGGAGGAGATCACAATGACAAGACACTGAGGGAGGAAGAAAAAGCCAGAAATGAAGCTTGAAAAGAACACAGAAATTTTTACATAATCAGGGGAAATCTTGGGAGCGACGAAAACTAAGAGTGAAGAGGAGAGAGGTGACCCGAGCCAATAACAGCACCGAGGAATGCGGCAGAAGGGGGCCGCACAGCCCAACAGGAAATAGCCGGAAATCAAAACACCTGAGGAGCGAGGACAGACAAAAGACACCACCCAGGCGAGGGGAAAAAAACATGAAGTTTGGATGATAAAGTGAGGGGTTGGGGTGTTGGTAAATATGAGGGTGTTTTGCAAGGAATTGAATGAATGGAAATTCGAACTAGTTGGTGTGACTGAAACCCATTTAAAAGACGATGTACGAATGCATGATAGTGAGTATGGAGATGATTGGAAAAGGACGAAGAAACAAGAGAAACTAGGAGGAGGGGTTGCCTTTCTTTATAGAAAGGAAGGAAACCTTAAAATAGATGAGATAAGAGGTGGGTAACAGGCTTGCTATGATGAGGATGTTCTTGCTGCTAGAGTAGAATGTTTGGGTCAGAACGACAAGGAAAAAAAGTTTTATAGTGATTGTGGTAACATGACGGTTTAAGGTGATAGAGCAGGGAGAGAGAATAGAATGAAGTACAACATTATAAAGAAGATTTTTAGAGACCATGCCGGAGAGAGTGTGATGGTTATGGGTGATATGAATGCACATCTGGTATGCTAGGAGAGCAAATAAATCAAAATGGAGAAATGCTTGCTGGAATTTATAGATGAGTTGGAGTTTAGAAAACCTGAATGAGACTGTGGCAGAGGGTCGCGGGGACGTGGAATGCAAGGAACCAAGAGAGTGGGAATTGTTTTGTGTTGGTGAATGGCAAAATGCGAGAGAGGGGTTGCTCGAATGTGGATAGATGAAGAGGAAAAATTGATATTGTGTCTGATCATAAAGTTGTAGTGGACTGTATGAAGTGGAATAAAAAATGAGCCAAAAGGGAAGGACGGTTGAAGAACAAATGGAGGTTGAGAGATGCAAAAATGGGAAGATTTTCAAGTGTGTCTGAGTGAGAGTGGGACAGGAGAAAGAGTACAGGGGCCAGATGCTGAGAGTGAGCCCAGGGCGCCCTATCCACTAGGGCGCCTGTGGTAAGGACGAAACGCCCCTCCCACCGCAATGCTCAGTCGAGATTGCTGCCTTAGTGGCACCGCTAAAGCGCTGAAAACTAAGGCATGGTCAGGGCCCTGACTTAGTGAGCTGCTGGGGCCTTTTACAGACATTCATCTTCTGTTTATAAAGCAAATACAGCCTTGTTTCAGTTCCTACAACGTAACAATGGTGTTTACATATTAATATGTTGCCCAAAGGGGTGTATGAATTGATCGTGCAAGACTAATGCGGCATTATAGGGTGTTATATGCTGGTGATAAGAAATGTTGTGTTGTGTGTTGGTTAGGGGTGGGCGGGGGGGCGGCGGGCGGCAGGTGCTCCGCCCGCACTAAAATGTTGTACTATTACACGGTATTATCATACTACCAGATGATATTTAGGACAGCTGAACATACCATCATCTTCACGAGAAATTAGTGCATATCATGAATGCATAAAACTTGCAGTAAACTATACCTATAATAAGATAATGAAGCAAAATGAAATCGTGTATAAACTTTTTTTCACCTTTTTTATTCATCTTCTCCTTATTCCTGGAATGTTGCTTGCATTAAATTTTCACTCACTGTCCCGGAATCGGCACACCTTAACGATTATCATGGTGTATGGCACGTCCCTATGCAAAAATATATAAGTGGTCAAAACCTGCGTTGAACGTCAAACTTGTGATGAAACAGCTTTTGGCGGGGGAGAGCGGTGTGTCCTTGCCATAAGTGCTTGGTTAGGGAGGGAGGGACAACATTCCTTGCTTCAGCAGAGACGTGTTCAAGCCTTGTGATGGTCGAAGCTGCCTAAGCAGCGCTCAGATAGGCAACGTGATTGGCTAGTAGGATTCTCGGACCACGCCCACGCCATAGGCTTTGGAGTGTGTAAGGCAGTGCAAAAGCGCCTGAACTTTGACTGTACATGGGCTTTAGTCGGTGCCTTAGCCGGGCCGTTACAAAGCGCCTGAAGACGGGTAAGGCGCTCTTTTCGCCTTACCTCTATGGCACTTCTCAGCATCTCCCCCCAGGAGGTGAATGAGCTAAATGAGAGACTAACGGAAAATGTGAGGACGCTGCACTTAAAAAAATAGGGTATATTAGAACAAATGGAAGGAAAGAGATGAATAAACCATGGTGGAATGAGGATATTAAAAGAGGCAAGGAAGGAACGAAAAGGTTAACAGGAAATGTAAGGGTTAAAGAAAAGGAGGCAAGAAAGTGAAGAAGCGGAGGATGAATACCAGAATGCATGGACAGAATTGGAAACAGCAGCGACTAAAAAAACAAAAGATAGAGATGCGAAAGTTATGTGTGACAGGAGTAAGATCCGATCCCTGAAAGAAAAGGACTTGCAGGTGGGCGTGAGTGGTACAGATTCATGAGGTGGAAAAGATGGCTGGGAATGAAGATGTGTGAAAGCCTTGAAAGAAAATGCTGAATGTGTAACAGATGAGCCCAAAAATCAAAGAGGTTTATAAAAAAACTTTTGGGAAGACATAGGAGGCGTGGGTGAAATCTTGACGTAAGACCAGAATGTAAAAACGGTTGGAAAAGAAAAGATGCGGAAGAGTTGAATGAAATGGATTAGAAAGGGATGAAGTAGAGAAGTGTGTAAGGAGGCAAAAGAATGAATAAGCAGCAGGCCCGGATGAAATACCATATGAGATTTTACAAGAAGGGGGGTGAGGTGGTGATTGACAGGATGACTTGACCTTTTTAACCGTGTGTGGGAAGAAGAAAGGGTGCCTAGAAAATGAATGAATGTAGAGTGACCCTATTGCATAAGGAGGATACAAGAGTAAGAGTGAATTGAAGAACTATAGACCAATAGCCCTAATGAATACAGTAGGTAAAGTTTAGTGCAGTGTTGAAGGAAAGGTTGTGTAAATGGTTGGAGAGAGCTATGGTGTTAGGTGAGGAGCAAAATGGTTTTCGAGTGGATAGGAGGGCAGAGGACAACATGTTGTGGGAATGAAAATAATTGAAAAGAAGGAAAGGGAGGGAAAGACACTGTACCTTGGGTTCCTAGACATTGAAAAAGCCTATGATAGAGTAAACAGAGAAATGTTATGCAAGGTTTTGGGAAAAAAGGTTGGGTTGAGCCAAAAGATAGTAAAACTAGGAGAAGCATGTATGAAGACACTAGAGCAAAATATAGGCTAGGTAGTATAGAAACAGAATGGGTAAGGAGTGAGAGAGGTGTTGGGCAAGGATGCACTCTGTCCCCAACCTTGTTTAGTCTGTATACTGAGGAACTGGCAGTAAGGATGAGAAGAATGGATGCAGGAGTGAGAGTGGGAAAAATGAAAAAAATAAGCTTGTTAAATGTATGCAGATGATATGGTAGTTATGAGTGAGTGGGCCCGAGGAACCCAGAGCCTGTTAGATGGGGTAAATGAATATGGGAGAGACTTTGGAGTAAAATTAGCCTGAAAAGATCAGCCAGGCCAATCGTGGGTTGGTTTGACTTGGAGGTGGAAAGGATGAGGGAAAGCAAGTATGATGTGTTGAGGGAAGTGTGGAAAGTGTGGCTGTCCCAAGCATTATGTATGGTATGGAGGTGATTGCATGGAATGAGAGTGAAATAGAATATTGGAAGTGGGGACAAAATAAAGTAGCAAGAATGGCACTGAATGCACCCAGGTATGCAGCGACTGAAAGGTTTAAGAGGTGACATGGGATGGGGGTACATTTAGGGGGAGACATTCGAAAAGCAAACCTCAGGTATAAGATCAGACTGGAACGAATGGAGGACACAAGATTGGCACGAAAAGTTTATTTGTGGAGTGAATGGGAGTAGTAAATGGGGAAACGATGCCAAAAAATGGTAGAAAGAAGTGGATTGCGATTTTGGTGGATGTATCAACTGTAGATGGAAGACCGAATGTAATTGAATGGAAGATGTTGAATGGGATGAAGAAGGCCTTGAGTGGGATGTGAGAAAGTGGAAAACTGAGATCGATAGAGTATTTAAGGTATTGGGGCTGAGTAAGTGGAAGAATGAGATGGATCAAAGAAAACACTAGAATGGTGTAAGGAAAGAGGCACCAGCGTATGAAAGTGTGTATGATGGAACCCGGGGTGGCGACCTTCTCTTCCAAACCAGAACACAGTGCTTAGATGTAAATGCAAAGGGAAATACAGATGGTCCGAGTCAGGCAGCAAAGTGTGCCAATGTGTGACATGGGTGAGGATGAAACAGTGGAACATGTGATACTAGAATATGAGAAGTATAGCGGGGAGAGATGGAAATGATGCGTGTGGGTTTTTTACTGAAATGGGAGGTGACATGAACGAGGTGGGTTTAAAAGGGCAGGAAGAGAATGGATGTTATTACTGCTGGGACTGTGTGGTGAGACAAGTGGACGGATGATTGAGACAGTGAAAGAGTTTTGGAAAGAATGTGGTATATGAGAAATAGACAATAGACTCTACAGCCCTAAAACAAGAACAAGGAACAAGACTACAGGAGCACCGGTTTAAAGGCCTCTGGGCCCATGAAGAAAAGGCCACCTGTAACATCAAGATCAAGATCAAGTTGTGACCGTTTGCAACCGAAAATTTTCCGATTGCAACCAAAATCCCCCCCAGAAAAACGCCTTTTTTTTGTAAAATGTTATCTACGGTAAAAAAACAAACAACTAAAAAAAAAAAAAAAAAAACAGTTGGCTTTGTACAACACCTAATAATTTACCCTGGATGGCGGCTATTTTCCTTTCTGATCCAATGGACCCGTTTACTCCCCACCCAAAACACGGAATTTTGTGAAGCTTTGGATGCAATATAAACTACTTATCACTGTACTCATACTCATTTTGCTTAAAAAGCACCATGAATGAGATATATGCAGTTTTTTTGGGGCCAAAATATGGGCGTGGCCGCGGAACGCGCTGTGATTGGTTGTGACGTAGTCAGCGCAGAAACATCCCTTCCACTTCGATGTCTACCCCGCTTCCTCGCCTATACGTATAGCTGGACCCAAAAAGAACACACTGTTTGTTTTTTGCCAAACTGCTAAACACCACGGTTAAAACACCAGAGAGTGTTCATATCTGTGTCCAAAGACAAGAAAAAAAAGTAAACAGTGGTGGATGTCTACTTAGGCGTGTTTCCCCCTGGGGGAAAACACAGGGGGTTACTCGTGTGTGTGTGTGGGGTGTTGGGTTTTGGTGTGACACTGTTTTGGTGTGTGGTGTGTGTATAAACATAGACTACGTCGGTTTGGGTTTGGGGGTGTTTTCTGTGAAATGCAGTGTTTAAAATGTAACAATTAAACGCCTACACACCCCATGCACACACAAAATAAAAACCCCACACGCGCGTTTTTGGTATTGGGACAATGCTGGGGGGCAGGGGAAAGGGCCATCCAAAAGAACATAATAAATAAGAAAAAAAGGGAAGCTACAAGAGGCCGGGGGAACCTACACGAGGTATTTCCTGTAGTTTGGGGGGGGGAAATTTTTCCCCCTTCATCTAGGGCCCTAGGCGTTTCTTAAATTTTACTCTTGACGAAAACCCTAGAAAAACAGGGTTTGAGTGAGAGCGCCTTCCACCCACCCACACACAAAAACCCCCACACACACATCTTTCAAAAGCACCTTCCGCCTTCCCCCACAACACATATTTTATATAATGTGTGTGTGTGGGGGTATTTACCCCAGGTTTTTTTATTTTTCCTATTTTTAATATACAGGAAAAAGCTATATATATATTTAATATTATTATATATATTATTAAATATAAAATATATATATATAATATCATATATAATATATATTTTATTTTATATATATAATTTATATTTTATATATATAATATAATATATAAAATATATATATATTTATTAATATTATATTATCTTTTATTTATATATATTTTATATATATATAATATTTTATTTTTATATATTAAAATATATATATATATATATTATATATATATATATTTTATATATATATTTTATTATATATATATATTAATATATATATATATATATTTTATATATAATTTTGCTCGTTTGTCCCGTCTCCTAATCTAAAATTTCCAGCTTGCCTTTGAAATCCTGAAAAATTTTTTTTGCATTGTGTGTGTGTGTGGGGTGGGAAAGGGGCAGTGTGCTCTTAAGGATGTTAGGGATGTGTTTTTTTGGTGTAAGGCGCTCTCTTCCCACCCGTTCTTCTATAATTCGTCTATGATGTGTTGCTGTGGTTTTGGGGGAAGGCGCTCCCTTTATTCTACCCCGTTTTTTTCTATGAATTCGTCTATGAAATTTTTATATATGTGTATTGGTGGGAGGCGCTCTCATTCTACCTGTTCTTCTATGAATTCGTCTATGATGTGTATATATGTGTATTGGTGGGAGGCGCTCTCATTCTACCTGTTCTTCTATGAATTCGTCTATTGTCAGTCAGTTATCACTCCTAACATATATATTAACTTGCATAACTATTACTAGTGAATTAACACCTAATTATCAAACAAGGGTCACACGTATTATAACTTCCATACAGGATAGGTGCATGTAATTAACATCAAAAGAATCAGTGTAATTTTTAGAAACATTATAAACATATACTTATATATCTATGTAGTATATATAATTATACGTTTATCTTTCCTCCTCTGTTGCACCGTGAGACCCATGAACACCTTGCACTCTCAAAGTATGTCACAGGACAAATGCCTAGTTGTCAGCATAAAGTATAGATCAACAAGAAGTGATAAGAAGCCAGAATCACGAGGAGGAGAGGAGGAGAAGACCTCGGACATCGACGCTACAAACACGCTCTGCTCACTCGCCCCATCCGACACTCCCTGGCTGTGCTCAAGACATTCATTGTACTTGATTCCTGTAATGTTAACAGGCGCAGGATAAATACCCACTAACGAGGGATCTTCAAACTCTAAGGGTGGCTGATATAGCTGATTACCCTTAAGTGTAACAATATTGATCTCCCTGTGGGGGTTCCTGCTCAATACCTTGCAAAATTTGGGTTAAAGAAGCTTTAGCTGTTGATGGAATATGACCACACTCCAGTAATCCCTCATATTAAATTACTTTATCGAATATCTTTGACACTGTTCTTCATATTGATAACACATTGGTGAATCATTTCTTTATTCCAGCTTGTCTTAATTGAACTACTTATAAGACGTATGCCTCCTCATATTTATTCCATTGCTCATTTAACAATGGTAGACCTGTCTTTAAATTAATATAATCAATAGGTATTGCCTTAATTGCGTCCTCACACTTATTATTATTCGTGTGAGCATTGCTAATTTTAGCCGATAATAATTTTTTAGCAAATTTCGCCATGATTTAGTTAATAACTAAGTCAATAGAATATTAAATGCAAGATTACGTCACTAAAAATAATTGCTAGTTGATAATTAATTATTATATCCGAAGTGCTGGAAGCGCCGTTGGCTGGCCTGTCAAGAGCAGAACCAGGCCTATGACCAACCAGCACTTAACTATTCCCACTAACTAAGACTACGTAGCTTCTGATGTTATCTACTACCTGGCGTATGGTAGTTGTCCGGCTGTTGAATCGTTCTCGACGCCGCAAAACACCTCCCTTCCGCTCTCATAACCAGCAGTTGGTGATAGGCTCATAATTACGCCTCACAACGACCACTTTGAATCACATGTACACCAATATTCCTCACTCAGGGCACTCACTCGGGGCACTCGGGGCACTCACTCGGGGGTCAATGACTTCCTCCAAAGCCTCCCTGTGGCGTCTGCCTATGCTGACGACTGCACCGTGTCCCACACCTACACCATAGAGGAGACGGCGAACGTGATAGATGCCCCCAACCGTCAACTTTTTTGGTGACATCACGGCCTGGGGAAGACGGTGGCAAGTCAAGTTTGCTGCCGAGAAGACCCAGGCCATGGTTATATCACGTTGAGGGAGGACCCCAGGCTACTCGGGGGAAGCTGAAGTTTGGGGACGATACCTGCCATCAAGAACTCCATCAATATCCTGGGGATGGAGTTGACTCCAGGCTCCACTTTTGGGCCGCCACCTGGAACGTGGCGCGTCGAGCCTCCCTGAGGTGACTCTCCTGCGCCGATAAGGCCCCTGCTCGACGCTGACGGCCTCATGCGGCTCTATAGGCCCAAGTGAGTTCCGTCATGAAGTACAGTCCTCTCTCCTGGATGAGTAGTGCCCAGTGCCACCTGTCACTGCTTGATAAATTGCAGAGGCGTGCTGAGCGCCTCAAACACCCAACCGACGACCAATATCACATGGACGTCGCCCGCGGCACCATTTGGGACAGCAGCAGCGACGACAACAACACCAACATCAGCTGCCCGCTCCAACAACACCAGCAACAACAACAACTACAGCAGGAGCAGTGGCGGGATGATCCCCGCTCCCAGCTTGACAGCCTGGGGCACCGGAGAGAGTCGGTGCCCTCACAGTGCTGCACAAGGCCCAGGTGCAACACGCTTCCCACCTTGCAGGACTTCGGGTCCCGTGGAGGAGTTCAGAGCGCGCTACGAGGACGGTAGCGTCAGGTGATCTCCTCCCTGAGCCCCCAGGACCCACAAACCCTGAAGGGCCAGCGAGCCTTTACTTGGGCCCCGGCGACACTGTGGAACACCTTTACGGTTGAGGTGGATGTCGTGGCCATAACACCCAAGGTGAAGGTGGCGGCCCACAGATGGTGCCGCTTACACCCCTCTTAAATGCCCGTAAGGCGGACACAGGTCGTGTCAAAAGTGACACACAATGACACACACATAGTGACACACACATATGACACACATTGACACGTGTACGTGTAAAATAGTGCGCCTGAAAAGTGCCTGTGACGGACAGCGACCCTCAGCCTGTAAAATTCTATATTTAGTTATTATCCTATAAGGCATAGCTTTCGGATAGATGTCCCCGGGACAGGGGACTCTTTTGCTTTTGCCACTCATTGCCTTCACCAACCTCTTTGCTATTTGATTTGTAGCCCATGTATACCATGATGTCAGTTGTTTAAATAAATAAAGAAAAAAATAAAGATATATATATATATATATATATATATATATATATATATATATATATATATATATATATATATAATGAAGAGAGAGAGAGAGAGAGAGAGAGAGAGAGAGAGAGAGAATGAGAGCGAGAATGGAAACAAGCATACCCAAAACAAACCGAGATACTCAAATGTTCTCTCTCTATATATCTTTCTCTCTCCCTCTCTCTCTCTCTCTCTCTCTCTCTCTCTCTCTCTCTCTCTCTCTCTCTCCTCTCTCTCTCTCTCTCTCTCTCTCTCTCTCCTCCTCTTCTCTTGCATCTTTATTTTCCATCAGCTCTCCTCGTTCTCCTCCTCCCCTTCCATCTTCCCCTTTCTTTCCCTCCCTCACCCCTGAAATTTGTCTAAGGACTTGTCTCTAGAGCCCCTTTCACATATTCTAGAGTACCGCGCCGAATTGTGGCGACTCGTTCGTTACCCGTGAAATTCCGTTTGCGCACGCTTAAGTACTCGTGGATACTCGGTATCAACTCGTGATAGTCGTGGCAGGGTCGTGATGTGTCAAGGGTATGCGTGGGAGGGATTAGACATTTTAGAAATGTTCAAAATCTGGCCGCGCAACGGTTACGACTTTTAGATGCGTAGTGGATGTGTAGCCGGGTCGTAAGTACTAGTAAAAACTCGTAGCGGGCTCGTCGTTTATAGTACCGATTTTTGCCTATTCGTTATGACTCAGCCACCCCACGAGTTGCCACGCATTGCTACGCGCTGGCAAGTGTTGCTACGAATTACCACGACATATCGGAGCAACTCTTGGCAAGCGCACAAGTCGATGTGTGGACAAGTTGCTACGAATATCGAAAGTCGCAACGAGTAGGTAGATGAGTAGCTACGACTTGCAGGAGTAGTCAATATTAGCCACGAATTATGTCCACGAGGTCAATCTTTGGCGTCGATAAAATGCCAAGAGTAGCTACGACTACCACGCATTGTTACGAGTAGTCACGCATATAGTCACGACTTGTTACGAGTAGTCACACATCTTTAGTTAATATTTGCTACGAGTTTGCAAGATTCCACACGAGTCGCCATGAATTACCAACTCAGCGGCAGGGTTGCCAGCCAACGCTACGAGTTTACACGCATATAAAGAGGTGTCGGCAGGCATATACTTTAAGTTATATGTATTTCTCTATATACATATACTTATATGATACCATGTTTTATAATGTTTGTCTACCCGCGTGTCTATATGTTTGTCTGTCTGTATGTATATCTCATTGTCTGTCTGTCTGTCTGTCTCTCTGCTTGTCTGTCTCTCTGTCTGTCTGTCTGTCTAAGCCAAGTACCATTTATATGTACCAAATTTCCGTAGCACCTTCGCTCTTATTACTTCACAGATTATTAGGGGAAGGTGTAAGACCAGAACACAATAAATAGGTCACTGAACTACATGGCAGGACACGTAAGGCCAAGGAACAGGACTCGAACCCAGGTACACTTGAATGGGCCCCAGACATAACTACGCCGGTTTTTTTTACATCGGTGCTTTGGGGGGATAGGCGGGTCCCCGGGGGGGCCTACGAAGGGAAACACGGCGATGGAAGAATTTCGGTTATTTTGCGCAATTGA
Source organism: Chionoecetes opilio (assembly GCA_016584305.1). Taxonomy (NCBI): domain Eukaryota; kingdom Metazoa; phylum Arthropoda; class Malacostraca; order Decapoda; family Majidae; genus Chionoecetes; species Chionoecetes opilio. The sequence continues at coordinate 23,244 of JACEEZ010013523.1, read as the reverse complement.
TATTCCAGGTGCATATTACTGTCTCTGTTCCGCGACAACACATGGAAACCTGGGGAAAGGTTTATGTCAGAGGCTTCAAAACCAAGAAACAACTAACAGGCCTCGTAAAAAAGGAAAAGCAGCGGGAGTCTAGGTCCCTACTACTTGCTTATTCTTAATGAACTCTGCTGTGCTGTTTTCCTGGTTTAGAACCCTCTGCACATAAAACCATCACCTCAGGTCTTCTCTATGTTGTCAGCGAGCAGGGGAATATACACTTGAATTAAATTTCCCCAAAAACTCAAAATTTTTTTTCATCGTCGGTTTTCTTTTTTGTATTTTGTACATATTCAGGGTTTATGATGTATTAAAATCCCCTTAAAAATTGAGTTCCTTTTTTTGTCTTTTCTCTAATAAGTAGGGTATTATTCTAGTGTTTGCCATACTCCCCCTCTCCCAAAAACAATTTGGGGGACCGGGGGAATGCGGGATTTTTGGCGGGGGTAAAATATCGTCGCCCCCAAAGTTTTTAGTTGGGGGTGTTGAAAAAAATTGCCTAATCAGGGAAATTCATTGGATTTCTTCGGGTCCAGAGACGTTGAACCTGACGATCCTCACAAATGATGACCGAAGTGTCGAAAACCCCCCCCCCCCCCCTAGGAGGTTGGGCTAATTTGGTTGGGTTTTAAGGTGGGTTTAAATTTTTGGGTTTAGGTTAAGGTAGGTTATATTTGGTTAGGTTATATTTGGTTGGGTTACTTTGGTTAGGTTGGGTTTGGTTAGTTTTGGGTTTTGGGGTTAGATTTGGGTTGGATAGATTTGGTTGGTTTAAACTTGGGTTTAAATTTTTTGGTTAGTTAGGTTAATTTTGGTTGGGAAAATTTCTCTAGATAAAAGGAAATTCCCTAATCTGGGGAATTTCCCCCCCATACCAAAATTTTTAAAAATGTTTTTCCGACCATAATTTTTCCCCCACCCGAAAACCCCGCATTCCCCGGTCTCCAAAATTTTTTTGGGGGAAAATTGGGGAAAAGGGAAAGTTTGGCAACACTATAATTTTTTTATGTGGGGTTTTTAAAATTTTTGTGTTTGGGGTTTTCGGGTGGGGAAAAAATTTTCGTCGGAACACATAATTAAGAGTTGTTTATGGGTGGTAAAATTTTTCCCGGGTCTAGGGGAATACCTTTTATCTAAAAATTTGCCAAACCCAAAAATTCCTAAAAACCCCCAAAATAAAACCCAAGCTAAACCCAACCCAAACTAATCAAACCAACCCAACCAAATCTAACCTGCCCTAACCAACCAATCTAAACCCAACCCTTTTAGCGGGGGGTTGGGGGGGTTCTCGCACTTCGGGCACATTCTGTGAGGGTCGTCTGGGCCATGTCTCGGACTCGAGAAATCCCAAAGAATTTTTTCCCCAGATCTAGGCAATTTTTACAAACCCCTAACTCAAAAAATATGTGGTTGCGACCTTTTTGTACCCCACCAAAAAGCCCGCATTCCCCCAGCCCCCCCGTATTCCCCCACAGTCCCCAACTTGTTTTGTGGGAGAGGGGAATATGGGGAAACGTGCACTAGAATAAAAACCGGAATTTTACCCCCTAACACAACTCTTTTAAATTATGTTTTCCAAAGCAAATTTTTTCCCCACCCAAAAAACCCCCCATTCCCCCAGTCCCCAAACTTTTTTGGGGAAGGGGAGAGTATGGGGGAAACCTAGAATTTTCCAAAATTCCCTAGATCTAGGGGAATTACCTTTTACTAGAGAATTTTGCCTAAACCCAAAAAAAACTAACCTAACCCAACCCAACAAAAATAAACCCAAAACTAACCCAACCAATAAACCAAACCCACCTAAACCAAATCTAACCTAACCTAAAACCTAAAAATCTAACCTAACCCCCTAGCGGGGGGTTGGGGGGGTTCTCGAACTTGGGCATCTTGTGAGGATCGCCGGTTCACACGTTTCCCCGGACTCAAAGAATCCAATGAAATTTTTCCCCAGATTTGGCAATTTTTACGAACCCCTAAAAAGAAAACTTGTGGTTGCGACCATATTTTGTACCCCAGCCAAAAAACCCGCATTCCCAAGGTCCCCAAACTTTTTTTGTGGGGGGGGGGAGTATGGGCAAACCTAAATAAAACCCCACTTATTTAAGGAAAGACAACAAAAGGAACTCAAATTAAAAACGTATTTTAATATTATCATAACCCTGAATTGTATACAAACCCACAAAAGAAGCACGACATGAAAAAATTCGAGTTGTTTTTTGGGGGAAATTGATATTTCCCGTGCTATAAATTTTCCCTGCTCCTGACAACAAGAGAACCTGAGGTGATGGTTGATGTGCAAGGCTTCTAAACCGGAAACGTCCAGCAGAGTCTCATTAAATAAGCAAGGGGAGGGACACTTTTTCGTACCTACCCGTTGCTTACCTTTTGACGAGGCTCTGTTATACTCCTGTTTTCTTGGTTTAGAAGCCTCTGCACATCGCCATTCCCCCAGGTCTTCTCTATAGTGGGGTTTTCACAGAAAAGAGCACAGTAAATATAGCACCTTGGATATCAATTTTGCGCAAAATAAATCGAAATTCTTCCATCGCCGTAGTTTTCCCTTCGTAGGTCCACCCGCGGCGACCCCGCCTTATCCCCACAATGCACCGATGTAAACAAACCGTGACGTAGTTATGGGTAGGGTCCAATCGGTAGCCACCCCAACTTCTTCTTCACCGCCACGTGTGTTAGAAATGAAGGAGATATTTGTGGTTATTAGGGCATATTGTTCTCCTCTTCATCCTCTTCCCCTTTTTCCTTCTCCTTCATTATTAGTGATTACATTACAATTTGTTATGGTAAAAAAAAATAACGCAGTTATTTTTCCTTTAGTTTTTACATCGTAATGGACTGGCCAAAAACAAAAAAAGGTTAACAAAAAGCCCTCAACTTGTGTTAACTTTTTCCAATTTTTTTTGATGTTGTTATTATAGTTGTTATTGTTCTTCTTCATTGTTATTTGTTTCATTATAATTACTAGTTACTGCTTCTACTATTACCACCACCGCCACTGCTACCATTACTACTACTAATAATAATATTACTACCAATACTTTTACCACCACCACCATTACTACTACGACTACTACTACTATTGCCACCACCATTACTGCCACCACCACTACTACTACTACTACTACTACTAACTACTACAAGGGACGAATAACCATAAAGACAAAATAATTAGGTTTGCAGACATAACGAATAAATGACAAAATAAAAGAGAAAAAAAGAAAGCATACAATGCCTTTAACTCTCCTCTGCCCTCTCCCATTTCCCTGTTTTTTACTCTCACTCTTCCTTCCTCTCTCTTTCCGTTCTCAATTTTCACACTTCTTCCTTTTTCGTCTTCTTTTCTCCAATTTATATTCTGTACTGGCGTATACTCTCTCTCTCTCTCTCTCTCTCTCTCTCTCTCTCTCTCTCTCTCTCTCTCTTCGTCTCTCTCTCTCTCTCTCTCTCTCTCTCTCTCTCTCTCTCATCTCTCTCTCTCTCTATCTTCTATCTCTTCTCTCTCTCTCTTTCTCTCTCCTTCTCTCTCTCTCTCTCCTCTCTCTCTCTCTCTCTCTCTCTCTCTCTCATCTCTCTCTCTCATCTCTCTCTCTCTCTCTCTCCTCTCTCTCTCTCTCTCTCTCTCTCTCTCTCTCCTCCTCTCTCGTCAATCTCTCCTCTCTATCTCTCTCTCTCTCTCTCTCTCCCTTTTTTTTTTTCTCTCTTCTCTCTCTCTTCTCTCTCTCTCGCATCTCCTCTCTTCTCTCTCTCCCTCTCTCTCTCTCCTCTCTCTCTCTCCTCTCTCTCCCTTCCTCTCTCTCTCTCTCTCTCTCTCTCTCTCCTCTCTCTCTCTCTCTCTCTCTCTCTCTCCTTTTAATTTTTTTTTAATTTAAACATTCATATACATGAAGCCCAAAGGTGCACTGTCGTGTGCTACCTATCTTAAGGGCAATAGGCTATACTTTTTTTTTTTTTTTTTTTTTTTTTTTTTTTTTTTTTTTTTTTTTTTTTTTTTTTTTTTTTTTTTTTTTTTTTTTTTTTTTACATCATAAGGAACTGGCCAAGGGCACAATCAAAATGGGTAACACAAAGCCTGCTTAGTTGCCAGTCCCTATAAAGAAGACTTTATATAACATATATATAAAGACCTAAAAACTAAAAACTCTCTCTCTCTCTCTCTCTCTCTCTCTCTCTCTCTGTTGTTGTGTTGTTAATATTTTGTCAACACTGGTTGACGCGAGCTTTTGCCTATAGCAGCCCGCCTGTGGAATTATGGCATTACAATAAAAAAAGACAGTGTATTGGAGCTACCTGGGGGGGGGGGGTACTCCCGTGAGAGGTGAGAGTGGTGGAGGTGAGGTGAGGTGAGGTGGAGGTGAGAGTGGCCAGAGGGACAGATCTAATTACCGCAGCAGCAGCGGCGGCGGCACCTGGATATCCGGGCTGCGGATGAGGTGAGGGGCGTTCCCTGAGGTGGGAGGTTGCCTCGCACTTCAGGAGGTAGTGTTGGAGTGCAAAGGGGGAGGTGACCTGGCAGTGATCACAGGTGATGTCCACAGCGCCTTGGCGGATTTCCTCAAAGCAGGGAAAGCCGAGGCGGAGACGGTGTAGTCGGTCCCGTACGTGTGGGCGGATGGATGGGTCTTGGGGAAGTGGGTGGTAGGCTGTTGCAGCAGCGTAGCAGGAGGCAGAGGGTGATGATAGGGCGACTGTGGCCTCGTGTTGCTGGCGGGACAAGGCGTGCGAGACAGACTTTATTTTAAGTAGAGTTTGGGAGAGGATGGGCAGAACAGCCGTGGTGGGGCTGGGGAGGGCAGCGGCTGATTTTGCAGCTCTGTCAGCTGCTTCGTTGCCACTAAGGCCTACATGGCTGGGAACCCAATTGAGGGTGATTTTGCAGCCACGTGCAGCCAGTCGCTGGGCCAGAAGAAGAGTGGAGGTGAGGAGGTGAATGTTATCCTGTGGCTGTGTGTCCCTGAGGGCCTGGATAGAGGATTTTGAGTCTGTGTGTATGATGACATGAGGGGTGTGACTCTCCAGGGCGTGGTGAAGAGCGCCACGAATGGCGACTAGTTCAGCCTGGAGGCAGCTGGCGCCATCTGTTAGACGCCATTGTTTCGTGGTTTGTCCGCTCACAAAAGCTGCTCCCTCTGCTCCTGTGGCAGGATCTACTGACCCGTCTGTGAAGATAGTGAGGGAAGCAGGGGTCGTCAAGTCATCCATGACCTGTAGCATTTCCAAGCGTAAGGCAGTGGGGAGCCAGTGTGCCTTTGGGCGCTCAAGACTGTGGCGTGATGTGATGATTGGAGGAGGGCTCCAAGGCGGTGGCGTAGCTAAGTTCGAGTGAGGGAAGTCCTCGCCCTTACTGAGGAGGGTTTCGTGAATTCCCATAGTGAGAATTGCTTCTGCAGCGCACGCTGGCCAACATTGCCGCCGAAGGTTGTTGCGGGGCCTGGCAAGATGAGTTGCAACCTTGGCGGGAGGTTCGTAGGGGTAGGGCAGGTGGGTCATTTTGGTGAGCAGGCAGGCGGTCCGTTCTTCGATACGGCGCCGAGTCGGGACTACCTGGCACTCCTGCTGCAGGTTGCAGACCTTAGTCCATCTGGGGGCGTTGATGATGACTCTCAGGGCGCTGTTTTGTGTGGCCTCTAGTTTTTGGTGTAGGGTGTTCGTGAGGGAGATAAGGCATGGAGCGCTATAGTCCAGGAGAGAGCGGATGGCGTGAATGTAAAAGGTGCACTTCACCTGGAAACTGACCCCCCCCCCCCCCTTTAAGCCAGTGATTGCCCGTAGGACGGAGATCCTGCTGTTTTCGCGCTCCTGCAGGTAAGCTACGTGTGTGCGGAGGTTGAGACGGTTGTCGAGCCAGATGCCCAGGTATTGGTGCGACGTGACCCAGGAGAGTGGTGTGTCCAGGATATAGAGCGGGGCGCGCGGCGCGTCACACCCAAAGGCCATGGCCTTGGATTTTGTCACATTCAGATTTGATTTATTCACATTGTCACATTTACTAATTGATGGTAGAATGGAGATTAATATGTAATTATTTATTTCATCTTTACCACCAGACTTGTGAATAGGAATTGCTTTAGCTATTTTCAACTTATCAGGAAAAATACCATGATATAGACCACTGTATACCTGGACTGTTCACGCGACAATGTTTTGAAATTACAAGCTGCATAGCGGGCCCGCCCGACAAAGATATATAGTGGTCTATGGACTATCATATAGACTGGTTTATCAGTATATATGATATACTGTAATCTTCGTAAATGTTTGTTCTATAATATAATCAAATAAAAAACAGTAAAACACGCTAAAGAAATGCCATTACGAGAAGTAATCAATCAATAAGTAAGGGTATCAATAGGAGCGCAATTTTATTAGCTTTCCATTGATATATTTCGTTATCTGATAAATGAATTAGAATCATGCATAAATTAGCGTTAAATAAATAAATAAATTCATCAATCGGGTAGTTTTCCCGATTGATGATGTTATTTATTTACTTATATATTTCGTTTTCTGAAAAATAAATTAGCACCATGTATAAATTAGCGTTAACTAAATTAATAAGATCATCAATCGGGAAAACTACCCGATTGATGATTTTATTTATTTAGTTAACGCTAATTTATGCATGTGGGTAATTCATTTATCAGAAAACGAAATACATCAATGGAAAGCTAATAAAGTTGCGCTCCTATTGATACCCTGCATGATAAAAGTTGACTAGCAAAGTTTTAAATGGCGAAGAGTTAAGTGAATATTAAGTTCATGCATATTTCTTCATAGTCTCGTAATGACATTTCTTTAGCGTGTTTTACTGTTTTTTATTTGATAATATTATAGAACAAACATTTCAATATCGTATCAATGCATTAGTATCAATGTATTAGTATACTTTCTTTATATTATGTGTATTAGCGTATAGTTGTTAGTATAATTTCTTAATCGCTCGTGTATTAGTATTAGTTTATAGTAGAGAATTGCTGTACTTTTTCCATATTATTTGTATAATCATTGTCATGAATAAAATATAATATTGATAGAGATAGTCCTTGGCATCCCAGCCGGGACTTTAGCACATCAACTCCCTTTCTGTTTTCAATGTATTATGTTTAAAAAAAAGAAAAAAAAGAAAAAGAGAGAGAGAGAGAGAGAGAGAGGAGAGAGAGGAGAGGAGAGAGAGAGAGAGAGAGAGAGAGAGAGAGAGAGAGAGAGAAGAGAGAGAGAGAGAGAGAGAGAGAGAGAGAGAGTATACGCCAGTACAGAATATAAATTGGAGAAAAGAAGACGAAAAAGGAAGAAGTGTGAAAATTGAGAACGGAAAGAGAGAGGAAGGAAGAGTGAGAGTAAAAAACAGGGAAATGGGAGAGGTCAGAGGAGAGTTAAAGGCATTGTATGCTTTCTTTTTTTCTCTTTTATTTTGTCATTTATTCGTTAGTCTGCAAACTAATTATTTGTCTTTATGGTTATTCGTCCCTTGTAGTAGTAGTAGTAGTAGAAAGTATTAGTGGTGGTGGCAGAAAATGGTGGGGGCCCAATAGTAGTAGTAGTTAGTAGTAGTAATGGTGGTGGTGTAAAAGTATTGGTAGTATATTATTATTATTAGTAGTAATGGTAGCAGTGGCGGTGGTGGTAAAGTAGAAGCAGTAACTAGTAATTATAATGAAACAAATAACAATGAAGAAAAAACAATAACAACTATAATAACAACATCAAAAAAAATTGGAAAAAGTTAACACAAGTTGAGGCTTTTTGTTAACTTGTTTTTTGTTTTTGGCCAGTCCCATTACGATGTAAAAACTAAAGGAAAAAAAACTGCGTTATTTTTTTTTACCATAACAAAATTTTAATGTAATCACTAGGGCCCCGGGAAGTATGCACTAAAAAACCATGAAATATGCATGCAAATATGCACTAAAAATTGGACAAATATGCACTAAAAACAGGACAAATATGCATTTATATGCACTAAAAAATGTCACTTATAAAGCCAAGAATGCAGTTATACGGAAACAAAATAGTTAATAGAAACTAATGGGTTAATGTTTATTAAGCAATATACATAAAGTATTTAACCCTATATATGTGAAAGTGCTTCAAAAAATAAATATGAACTGTATTTTTTCATTATAGACTGACATATTTTCAGTCATTACAGATTGTGGTTGCATTTGATGATGACATGGTGGGTAAGTTCTCAAAGGTTTTAAAACTCCGCCTGTTGTCTGTCAGCAAGCTTTATATTCTGAGAACACCCTTTCTACGTCACACGAGACGATTGGTGCATGTTTCATACATAGCATGTTTGACATAGGAGTGGCCGTACCGTTCATCAATAATAATAGCATCACCACACATTATCTGACTGACTTTTTCAGCTTTTCAAATCCCTTGTTTTTTGTACAACACGGACTTGAAATTTCTTGCTCGCTGTCACTGGTGCTTCACAATATTTACAAACAGTACACTTCCTCAGTAGTAAATGCATCAAAATTCCATTACATATGATCTCAGCACTTCATTTTTGGGTTTTTTTGTTTCTTTCGGCATTTTCACGAGCAGCTGAAGAGAGTAGCTCCACACAGCAGCACTGCTCCTGATGACTGCTGCAGCAACCACAGTCAGGGGGTGGTGGTAACCCAGAAATACCAAGGACCGGAAACGACAGATTAAAGAGACGTGACCTCACCTCACTTCACCAAACCACACCTCACCTCACCTCACCTCCCAGTACCACTTGTGCTCAGATGAATATTTTACCAAAATATGCATTTACATGCAGTTATCTAGGAAATATGCACTTATCATAGAAATCACGCAAAATATGCATTTGCATATGAAATATGCAAATGCATAACTATCCGGGCCCTAGTAATCACTAATAATGAAGGAGAAGGAAAAGGAGGAAGAGGAGGAAGAGGAGAACAATATGCCCTAATAACCACAAATATCTCCTTCATTTCTAACACACGTGGCGGTGAAGAAGAAGTTGGGGTGGCTACCGAATTCAAGTGTACCTGGGTTCGAGTCCTGCTCCTTGGCCTTACGTGTCCTGCCATGTAGTTCAGTGACCTATTTATTGTGTTTTGGTCTTACACCTTCCCCTAATATTCTGTGAAGTAATAAGAGCGAAGGTGCTACGGAAATTTGGTACATATAAATGGTACTTGATATAGACAGACAGACAGAGAGACAGACAGGGAGTATGAGACAGACAGACAGGGACAGACAATGAGATATACAATACAGACAGAAAACATATAGACACGCGGATAGACAACATTATAAACATGGTATCATATAATTATATGTATTAGAGAAATACATTAACTTAAGTATATGCCTGCCGACAACCTTTTTATATGCGTGTAAGCTCGTGGCGTTGGCTGGCAACCCTGCCGCTGAGTTGGTAATTCATGGCGACTCGTGTGGAATCTTGCAAACTCGTAGCAAATATTAGCTAGATGTGTGACTACTCATAGCAAGTCGTGACTATATGCGTGACTACTCGTAACAATGCTTGGTAGTCGTAGCTACTCTTGGCATTATATCGGCGCCAAAGATTGAACTCGTGGACATAATTCGTGGATAATATTGACTACTCTTGCAAGTCGTAGCTACTCATCTACCTACTCGTTGCGACTTTCGATATTCGTAGCAACTTGTCCACGATTCACATCGACTTGTGCGCTTACAACGAGTTGCTACGATATGTCGTGGTAATTCGTAGCAACACTTGCCAGCAATGCGTGGCAATAGCAATGCGTGGCAACTCGTGGGGTGGCTGAGTCATAACGAATAGGCAAAAATCGGTACTATAAACGACGAGTCGCTACGAGTTTTACTAGTACTTACGACCCGGCTACACATCCACTACGCATCTAAAAGTCGTAACCGTTGCGCGGCCAGATTTTGAACATTTCTAAAATGTCTAGACTCTAGACCCTCCTACGCTTATTCCTTATTCATGACAATAATTATACAAATAATATGGAAAAAGTACAGCAATTCTCTACTATAAACTAATACTAATACATGAGCGATTAAGAAATTATACTAACAACTATACGCTAATACACATAATATAAAGAAAGTATACTAATACATTGATACACATATATATAAATAAATTATACTAATGTATAGCATTTATCTTATAATACAAATGTTTAGTAATTATTTTTATGACATGTTTCTACTGCATTAGTTTCCGCTTTGCAGCCAGTGATTTACGCCCGATTTGAAGGCGTGCAGGGAAGTGGTGAGGTGCAGGTCGGTCTGGCGCACCAAGGTGTTCCATAGCCGACCATAGCGGGGGAGGAAGGAGCGGAGGTAATGTTCCGCCCTCGCGAAGGGCACAGTCACCTGATGGTCGATGTTGTGGGCCACACGGGTAGAATGGAGGGCCTGGCCGTGGTTGAGGCGCAGCTCTCCTAGTTGTAGGAGTTGCATCCTGTGAACCTTGTTAATGACGCACACGCCTGCCACGTCACGCCGCTGCCGGAGAGTTTGTATGATCTGTGCAGCAGCCTCAGGGGCTTCCAGCCGGGACAGCCGCTGGGCTCTGGCTTGAACCCGGTCAAGGAGGCCGAGGTATGACGGGGGGCAGGAGGAACATGCGAGGGGCGAGTATTCCATCAGGGAGCCGACATGTGACTTGTAGAGTGTGCCGACTCCCTGAGCGTCCAGGAGGTGCGCGACGCGTCGGATGCAGCTCAGTTTCCAGGCAGCATCCTTGGCGACTTTCCTGACGTGACTGGTGTATGTGAGGCCAGAGTCGAACTCCACAACTAGAATGTTGACTGACTCCTGGAGGTGTATTTTTCTGCCTTCCTGGAGAATGGCGTGTTGGTCCCAGTTGACTGCATCTTGCCTGCGGGAGATGAGGATGGTTTGGGTCTTGTCTGGTGCAAAGGTGACTTGCCATCTCTTGCCCCAGGAGGCGATGCTCTGCAGTGCCTGGTTGATGCGAATGACTGTACATGGCGGTCACACCTCTCACAGGTGAATGTGAGAGTACAGTCGTCTGCGTACGCTCTTGCCTCAGGAATCAGCTGCAGGATGTCGTTGAAGTAAACGTTCCATAGTAATGGCCCGAGTACACTTCCTTGAGGGACACTAGCTTTGATAGCATTTTCAGAGGAGGTGTGACCATTCACCACCACGCGCAGAGTTCTTTCGTGGAGGTAATCTTGCAGGAGGTGTAACAGGTCACCGCAGATTCCCACGCGTCTCAGCTTGGTAGTATTGCCCTGATGCCACACCCTATCAAAGGCACCAGCGATGTCAAGGGCGACGACGAAGGTGTCTTCGCTCCGATCTAGGGAGTGGTTCCAGGCTGCTGAGTGCAGGAGAAGAAGGTCTGCTGCGGATCTCCCCTGTCGAAAGCCGAATTGCCGTGAATTTAGCAAGCGGTGAGCGTCAAAAAATGTAGTGATTTTGAAGGCAATGATGAACTCAAGCACTTCCCAACAACGGAAAGGAGGAAAATGGGACGATAGTTCTGAGGATCGCCTCTGCTCTTCTTTCGTGGATAGCACAGACTCTCGCCACTTTCCACTCAGATGGCCACTGCTGAGATGAAAGGCACTCCCGGAAGATGGTAGCAAGAGGCACAGCAAGTTGTGAGGCACATCTTTTAAGCAGGTGAGGACTGATACTATCTGGTCCCAGCGCTTTCTTGGAATCAACTTGTTGAAGTTGTTGCAACACCTCCTCCGTGGTAATGGTGATGTTCCCTAGGGCGGCCTTGGTTAGAACCGGAACTGTAGGAGGTTCACGTTCTGGGTCAGGAACTGTCATCTTGGAGGAGAAGTGGGCAGCCAACACCTGAGCTTTACCCCGGTGACTTGTGACAACAGAGCCATCAGGTGCTGTCAACGGTGGGATGCTGTCGTCACGAGAGAAGCCCTGTTGTTGTTTGATGCTGCTCCACCAATCCTTAGTGCCCACTGGCTGGCCTGTTAGCTTTCGCTTGAGGTGATCCCTCCAGTTGTTGATCACCTCTTTCTGGACTCTTTTCATATTTTCACAGGTCATTTTGTGCTGGTGTTTATGTCTTCTTGTGGGGTGTGCCTTATATCGCAGCCAGGCCTTGCTCTTATTGTCTGCTGCTTTCCTGCATTGAAAGCCAAACCAGGGTTGGTCTCCCGGTTTAGACTTGTATGTCTGGCAGGGCACAACTCTTCTTTTGGTGACATAAGGATTTCTGTGATGTTCGTTCACTTGTGTGTCAACGTCACCTGTAAGCACGTCAGACCACACAATGTTGTTAATGTCTGTTGTTATCTCTCTCTCTCTCTCTCTCTCTCTCTCTCTCTCTCTCTCTCTCTCTCTCTCTCTCTCTCTCTCTCTCTCTCTCTCTCTCTCTCTCTCTCTCTCTCTCTCTCTCTCTCTCTCTCTCTCTCTCTCTCTCTCTCTCTCTCTCTCTCTCTCGTTTTCTTCCTCCTGCTGTTAAAATCACACCCTCTTTTAATATCCATCCTTCCTTCCTCTCTTGACGAAGTCAGAGAGGCTGTAGCAAAGTTGAAGGGTGGAAAGGCAGCTGGTGTTTGTAATATCAGTGCGGAGCTCCTCAAAGCTGGGGGTGAGGCCATGATCCGCGGGTTGCATGCTGTCCTGACTGCCGTGTGGCAATCAGGTACCATTCCTCCTGACTGGAAAAGGGGGCTGGTCGTCCCTATCTGGAAAGGGAAAGGGGACCATCAGGACTGCAACAATTACCGCTGTATTACACTGCTCAGCGTACCAGGCAAGGTGCTTGCCCATCTATTGCTGACACGAATTCGCAGTCATCTGGTGAAGCATCAGAGACCTCAGCAGTCTGGGTTCACGCCTGGTAAGTCAACAACGGACCGTATCCTAGCGCTTCGTGTCCTGGTGGAACGCCGACGTGAGTTTCGACAGGGGATGCTTGCAGCCTATGTTGATCTCAAGAAGGCGTTTGACTCAGTGCATCGTTAGTCACTCTGGGATCTTCTGCGACTTCGAGGGATTCCTGCAAGGACTATTGGTTTGATAACTGGTCTGTATTCTGGGACTGAGAGTGCTGTGAAGTGTGGGGCAGGTGTATCCAGCTTCTTTCCTGTGAATACAGGAGTGAGGCAAGGGTGCGTCCTTGCCCCATCACTTTTCAACGCTTGTATGGACTGGGTATTGGACAAGGTTGTAGATCAAAGTGATTGTGGAGCATCCGTCGGCAACACCAAGATCACTGATCTTGTTTTTGCCGATGATGCAGTAATCTTTGCTGAGTCGCTAGAGGTCCTGGTGATGGCTCTCGAGGCGCTGCACGAGTAGGCAAAGCCTTTGAGACTTGAGGTCTCCTGGCTCAAGACCAAGTTCCAGGTGTTTGGAGACTTACTAGATGAAGCAGTACAGTCTGTTCATGCGTGTGGCGAGGACATTGAGATCTTGGAAAGTTTTACATACCTTGGTAGCGCAGTTCATAATGACGGCGGGTCACGTCAAGAAGTCTTACGACGGATTGGCATAGCCCACGGTGTTATGGACTCGCTCAGCGGGAGTATTTGGCGTTGTCGGTACCTGTGCAGGAGGACAAAGATCCGGATCTTCAAGTCGCTTGTGATCCCTGTCTTACTCTATGGTTGTGAGACATGGACACTAAATAGTGACTTGAAGAGACGAATCAATGCCTTTGGTAATAAGTGTCTTCGCAGAATCATGGGGTATCGCTGGGATGATTACGTGTCAAATTAGCGATTGCACCGTGAGACTGAATCGAGGCCTATTACCTGCATAGTCCGTCAGCGCCAACTTCGGCTATATGGGCATGTGGCACGCTACCCTGAAACCGATCCTTCCCATCGGGTTGTATCTGTAAGAGACAATCCGGCGTGGAGGAGGCCAAGGGGTGGCCCACAAGGCTCGTGGCTGGGGCAAGTTGATGTTTCTTGTCGAGAGCTGCTTGGTATGGGAAAGGAGCCTGCATGGGAACTCGCGCGTGGTGACCCCCGGGAGTGGCGTCGTAGGGTGGGCGAGGCGACGCGCCCCCCGGCGTATGCCCCAATGATTGATGATTGATTCCTCCATTCCATGTCGCCTCCGTGGTGTAGTGGCTGGCGTGCGTGGCTGCGAATCTGCAGGCCCTGGTTCGAATTCGGTCCAGGGCAAGTCGGCGACCAACCAGCTGTTGTTCCTCCCTTTCGGGGTTGATAAATGGGTACCTGGGGAAACCTGGGGAAGGAAACTGTGGTAGCCCGCATGTTACACTAGCCCGGTATCCCGGGGTAATGGGTCCTCACCCACCACAAAAGGGGGCTGGTCGTCCCTATCTGGAAAGGGAAAGGGGACCGTCAGGACTGCACCAATTACCGCGGTATTACACTGCTCAGCGTACCAGGCAAGGTACTTGCCCATCTATTGCTGGCACGGATTTGCAGTCATCTGGTGAAGCATCAGAGACCTCAGCAGTCTGGGTTCACGCCTGATAAGTCAACAACGGACCGTATCCTAGCGCTTCGTGTCCTGGTGGAACGCCGACGTGAGTTTCGACAGGGGATGCTTGCAGCCTATGTTGATCTCAAGAAGGCATTTGACTCAGTGCATCGTGAGTCACTTTGGGATCTTCTGCGACTTCGAGGGAATCCTGCAAAGACTATTGGTTTGATAACTGGTCTGTATTCTGGGACTGAGAGTGCTGTGAAGTGTGGGGTAGGTGTATCCAGCTTCTTCCCTGTGAATACAGGAGTGAGGCAAGGGTGCGTCCTTGCCCCATCACTTTTCAACGCTTGTATGGACTGGGTATTGGACAAGGTTGTAGATCAAAGTGATTGTGGAGCATCCGTCGGCAACAACAAGATCACTGATCTTGTTATTGCCGATGATGCAGTAATCTTTGCTGAGTCACTGGAGGTCCTGGTGATGGCTCTCGAGGCGCTGCACGAGGAGGCAAAGCCTTTGGGACTTGAGGCCTCCTGGCTCAAGACCAAGGTCCAGGTGTTTGGAGACTTACTAGATGAAGCAGTACAGTCTGTTCATGCGTGTGGCGAGGACATTGAGATCTTGGAAAGTTTTACATACCTTGGTAGCGCAGTCCATAATGACGGAGGGTCACGTCAAGAAGTCTTACGGCGGATTGGCATAGCTCACGGTGTTATGGACTCGCTCAGTGGGAGTATTTGGCGTTGTCGGTACCTGTGCAGAAGGACAAAGATCCGGATCTTCAAGTCACTTGTGATACCTGTCTTACTATATGGTTGTGAGACATGGACACTAAATAGTGACTTGAAGAGACGAATCAATGCCTTTGGTAATAAGTGTCTTCGCAGAATCATGGGGTATCGCTGGGATGATTACGTGTCAAATCAGCGATTGCACCGTGAGACTGAATCGAGGCCTATTACTTGCATAGTCCGTCAGCGCCAACTTCGGCTATATGGGCATGTGGCACGCTACCCTGAAACCGATCCTTCCCATCGGGTTGTATCTGTAAGAGACAATCCGGCGTGGAGGAGGCCAAGGGGTGGCCCACAAGGCTCGTGGCTGGGGCAAGTTGATGTTTCTTGTCGAGAGCTGCTTGGTATGGGAAAGGAGCCTGCATGGGAACTCGCGCGTGGTGACCCCCGGGAGTGGCGTCGTAGGGTGGGCGAGGCGACGCGCCCCCCGGCGTATGCCCCCAAAGATTGATTGATTGACCCACCACAGGCTCAAAGGGAGATGGAGATGAGATGAGCACTGATGGCCACGCCCAACATAGCGTATGTCCCTATCTTTACCTTTACCTTCCTCCTTCCTTCTCTCATACCTCTTTTTTATTCTCAATCTAGAGTCATACTCTCTCTCTCTCTCTCTCTCTCTCTCTCTCTCTCTCTCTCTCTCTCTCTCTCTCTCTCTCTCTCTCTCTCTCTCTCTCTCTCTCTCTCTCTCTCTCTCTCTCTCTCTCTCTCTCTCTCTCTCTCTCTCTCTCTCTCTCTCTCTCTCTCTCTCTCTCTCTCTCTCTCTGAATTTGAAAACAATAATAATAATAAAAAGGAAAAAGAAAGAAAAACAAGACTAATAAAAGAAGGGAGGAAAACAAGGTAGAAAGAGAAAGATATACAGAAAGTAAGAAGAAAATAATGATAATAATAAAAAATTGACAAGATGGAGAAACAGTAAGCAAGAAAGATGATGGTAAGGAGGAGGAAGAAGAGGAGATGATAGAAGAAAAGGAAGACAAAGGAGAGGCCATACAAATAAGAAGAATAATTGAAGAAATTTATGCTACAAGCACATACTAATTTGATGTCTTACCTATACAAAATCCATCGTCTATCTCATCCCGACACAATACCCCAACCAGTCAACTAGCTAGGATACTTATCGGTGGATATTAGGGTTATAATTCGTGGTAGGCTTGATTAATATTGCAGTGTTTTGTTATCCGAAGTGGTCAACGTGATCGAGGCCGCCCGTGAAGGACAGAGGCGGAGGGCGGAGGCGGTGTGCTTTGATATGGGCGTCAGGCGGGTTTTCATAACCCAGTTATCTTGACGCGGCGGATATAATCACTTGTGTCGTATTTGAACACGTCCTATTGCTTTTTAACACTATGTGCAATGTGTCTATATACAATCATCTCATATATACCAATCCACGTATATATTTGATAAGAGATGTTAACTCGGTAGAGGCTGGAAGTGTACTAAATTTCTGTGGGTTCAGCGGGCAGCGGCCACAACAAATTACACGTGTCACCTTTCAGGTAGGCGGCAGGTGGACCACCACAATTGGTGCAAATTTAAAGGACGACGGGCAATGAGCAGCCGTTTCAAATTAAGGTGCTAATATAAGGTGAAAATGCTTTATACTAATGGGAAAGTTCAATTATCCTATCCCAGTACTCATCATTTACTTTAATTATCTTAAATAATACACATTACCATTATAAATATATATATATAATAATATATATATATATATTATATATATATATATATATATATATATATATATATATATATATATATATATATATATATATATATATATATATATATATATATATATATATATATATATATATATATATATATATATATATATATATATATATATATATATATATATATATATATATATATATATTATACATCCCTACGCACCCCTTAGGATAAGTGGATAATACCTCCCTCACAAGGTGGGGGGAGGTAAGAAAACCACCACTCAACCAATTATTGAGAGGGTGGTTGGTGGATAATTTCCACAACTGGGGGCCGGCGAAAACCGAAGTTCCGCTTCAAGTGACATCACCCCAGGCCACATAGCGCCGGAACATTTTAATAGAGTTTTCGGCACTTTGGTCTTTGACTATTTTGAAATGTATAGCCCTGATAGAGGTACAAGTGAATATGCAGACATATACTTGTTCGGGGGGAGAGTTATCTCCTGGAATTATGATATCCTCAGTATAGTCCTCACCATTTACCTCAATTGGTTTGAGGATCTCTCTATCAGCGGGAAGTTCAGGGGGACCTAGATAGGAGACTAGTCTACCTTCAAATCTATTAAATTTAGGAAGACTTGAGTCATTGTATTTTGTGGCGCCCTGCATATAGAGAGGAAGGAAATATATATATATATATATATATATATATATATATATATATATATATATATATATATATATATATATATATATATATATATATATATATATATACAAAAGATGAACATAATAAATACAGCAGTCATGCCTAAGACACTTTCCATAAGACAGTCAAAACGGTGATAAAGCACTAATATTAAAAAGTTAAAGCAGGGTGAAAGATAAAAGTTATTACGACATTAGTAAAGTTGAAGACATTTTTTTTATACTTTTTTATGTTTTTCATCATTTTTTTCAGTAGAAAACAGTGAAGGTCCTCAGTGGGCCTTAGTGAGACGCCTGGCCTGGCGCTTTGCCCTCTGTGCCAGGCGAATCTGTTGATCGACCTTCTTAGCGCGATTTGATTCCCGCCTTCTCTTTCTTATCTGTATGTTCCTTTCCTTCTCTTGAATCTGAAGGACTCTTCGCCGATTCTCGCGCTCCTTCTTCTTTGCCTCAGCCTTCGCCGTCCTCCTTTTGTCTTTGCCTGGCTAAAAAACATTTTGGGGCGGAGGCTCAGGCAATCCTGGCACCCTTCCCTCCTCATCCTCCATCTCACCCTTGTACTCAGCAGGGGACTGCCACAGCTTTCTCTGCATTTCGCTTTATGGAGACGCCGCCTCTACTCCTTATATCCCACCCCTCCTTCTCTTCCCCTTTTCCCTCGTCTTCCTCCTCCTCGTCTTCCTCCTCCCGCGGTCTTCGCCTCGGGGGGGACCCCAAAACCACGCCCCACACCTGCCTCCTCCGCGGCTGTTTCCCCTGGAGGAGATTAGGCGGGGACGCGGCCCCTTGCCTTGCCTTTTTTCTCTTTTTCCTTGTCATTAGGTACTTCTTCCTTAAAGTACTGTGATTATTGATACCATGTATTATGCATTTCAACTTCACCTCTACTACTAAAAATTTTTAAACTACTTTTAGATTAACTTTTGTTTTTTTTCTACGGGTACTATTATTACTACTTCACCCTAACTATTAATACTACTATAACTATTTTTATTATTATAATCTTTTTTTTTTCAAAGTTTTTGTCACTAATTGATCAACCAACTAGTATTTGCCTCGGCGAGGTTAGATTTGTGGGTTTATTTTTTCTCCACCAGTAAAACCCCTTTTTCATACTCTATAGATTTTGTTGAAGATAACCATTAAAATTTTTGTGGACGTGACTGTGGAAACTATTACTCAATTATATGGGCCGGTTTTTGACACCCTATAAGTATTATGATCTCACTATTTACAATAACCTTTTAAATGTCACAAGAGTCGCCTCAACTTAAAAAACATTAAATTCAAGCACTGCAAAAAAATTCAGATAATAAAATCTTTTTTTTAAGGTTTTCATGTATGCCTGATATAATCATCTACAGAACATGGCTGACTAGTACAATACTTTCCTTCACGAATTCTCAGGTTATCACTCTTACCACCACTAGGCCCCACGTGCTCGGGGGGTTTCCCCATTTTTAATCTGATTCTTAAACTCTGGTCAACAACGTGTTTTAAAACTTTTATTAATGACAAATAGAAATCAATAAAATTTAAGATAGCCAAAAATACAATAAATTTTTTATTATGGGGAAAATTATAGACCAAATACAAAAACATGTACCCGTAGAAATTTTTGTTGACATAATAAAAAAACACACTTTTCAGGATGGGGTAACAAAAAACAAATTTATACTCATTGGGGGATTTTAAATATTAATTTACTGGAACAACTACACCATTCCAACAAAAAATTTCTTAGAAATTTACAAACCCTACTTTTTTTTCCTCACTTGCAAGCCCCAACTAGTTTTCCAGATACCCTAAATTTAGCTGAACCACCCTTATTAGATCACATATATAAAAATTTTTCTAGAGATTTCATTTCCCGGAAAAATACACTACCCTATACCGACCCTTCCCGTTTTTTTAAATTTTTTTCTCTACCGCGATAAAAAATAAGCCCCATAAAATAGTATATAAAATTTTTACTCCTGAAAATAAAAACTTTTTTTCCGAAAGCTTCAACCATATCTTAAAACGATCTTTTTGATACGCATGATAAAAATTTTAACTATAATGAATTTCTTGCAAAATCTGCAAATAACAATGCATGTTTTCCATTAAAAAAAAAATACCTCTCTGAGAAAAGATTAAACAATCCATGGATAACATAAAGGTGTTGAAATACGTCAAAACCAAAAATAACTTTTTTAAAGATTTAAAATAGGGGCTTTAAATGAAAAAACCCTTACAAAGAAAAAGCCGTAATTTCTCACAAGACGATAAGGGAAAATTTAAAAAAACCCATTATAAAAATATATTTTCGAATTTTTAAAAAAATACAAGAAAAATTGGAAACCATAATGAACTGAAAAAAAAAAAATACAAAAAAAAGCAAATTGACAAAATTTTTCTAAACGACAAAAAAATTACCCAGCCTTTAGAAATTTTCAGAAGCTTTTAACGATTATTATGCCTATTGCACCAAAAATTTAACAAAGACTTCCCCCTGCCTCTTGTGCCCCCTCCAAATTCCTAAATGGCAATTACCCTTCTCCATGTCAGTGCTCCCGTCCTCCCACAAAGTCTCTCTGTTTTTAAAAACTTTAAAGAACAAAAATAACGATGTTACGAAATTCCGTATTTCTCATCAAAATAACAGTAAAGCTTTAGCCTTACCTTATCAATATTTTTTTAATCAACGGTCGAAAATGGCATTTTCCCGCTTGTCTTAAACACGCGACGTAATTCCCTTTACAAAAAAAGGGTCTAAAAATTTTATTGGGAACTATAGCCTATATCCCTATTGGGCTACTTTTTCAAAAATATTTTTAAAAATTATGAAAAACCCTCAACCAGTTTTTTAAAAAAAAGCCCTCCTAACAAATAAACAATTGGTTTTGACAAGGCCTGAAAACCTTTGACGCTCTTAATGAATTTCTGAAAAAAAATTTTCTCTCTCTAGATTTAAAATTTTTATTCCCGCATTTATGTCGATTTTTCAAGGCTTTTGACACAGTCAAACATGTTATTACTTCAAAAGCTAGAACATATGGTATCCGGGGTGTCAAAAAAATTGGGTTTTAAAAACTATCTTTTAACAAACGCAATCCCCAAAATCTCAAATCACTTACAACACCCCCATTAAAACGTTATTTGGGTTCCCCCGGGGAGTGTACTCGGTCCATTCTTTTTTTAATAAATAAATGATTCCCCAATTTTTCCCCAAAACTAAAATCAATACTTTTTTTCCGATGATTCAACTTTTACATCAGTGGAGGAATCCCGAAACTCTAAAAAAAAGCTAACGGACCTCAAAAATTTTTCCCTCAAAGGGGTGCATAATAGATAACAATCAAATTAGATAAAAAACCCCTATATGGTTTTACCAATAAACCAGTAAAAACATGCCCCCTTTTAAAATACGATACTTCACAATAAAAACAAAACAACATAAATTATTAGGGGGTAACCTTTGATGAGACAAAAACGTTTTAAACACACATCTCGAATTAGTCCTCAAATTATCGAGAATTGTCTCTCTATTACTTCAAGTGAAGATCTCTGCCAAATGATTTTTAAAGATATTATATAATGCCCATGTTTACCACTTTTTCAAAACTGTGCTCCCCTCTGGTGTAAAACGTATCCTACTCCTTTCTTTTCCCCCTTCTTATTACTCAAAAAAAAAATCATAAGAATCATTACAAATTTGGTTACTTTGACATACACAACCTTTTTAAGACTTGAAAAATGCAAAACTCCTTTACCCTTTAAAAAGTTACAAAATTTCAACATTCGTTAAAACATTCATACAGATAATTACCCCTACTGTTACCACAACACAATATCCTACCCGCACACGTGGGGAAAACCTAAAAATACCTCAACACCACTGACAAATTTTTCAACACTAATTGCCTATACTGGTCCCAAAAATATGGAACAATGTACCTGAGAATATAAAGTCTTACCCCCTATCCAGCATTTAAAAAAAACAATATAAAAAATAATTATTCAAAACAACTATCACTATCACTGTCCCTCCTTTTTCTTTCCCGATACAATTTTTAAAAATTTTGGTGTTTCCAAATTATGAAATTAAGGTGATTTAAAACATGGTGCCTAGTATAATAAGATATTATCATTTATGAAATTAACTATATATTTACAAATTGGTGTTAGGGTTAGGTGCCAGCATCGCATGTTACTGGCACTCTTATAATTTAAGGATGGATCTGGGCTCAATTTTGTAATATTTACTACCTTGATAAAACTGTGACTAAATTTACAAAAAAATGCTGCCTAAAAAGCTATTTATTAGCTTCTAATGGGCTGCTTATATATGTTTATTATAAAATACAATTTTTTTACTTATATGTATGACCTATATAAGTATAATAAAGTGTTTCAAGTGTTTCAAGTGTTTCATTACCACCGTCCACTCGCCCTCCCCGCACTCCAGGGTTCTTGGGATAGCCGCAGCGTAATCTTCCATCTGAAATCCACACAGATTCATCTCCCGGAGAATGATTGACAGTGACGGGGCTCGCAAAACACCATACTCTCAAAACGAAAAAATTAAACAAAATATAAAATTACAACATGACCTTATTAGGGTACTAGCCGCAAAGCCGCCCTCCGGGCGGACTTTTTGGCTAACTCCTGCGGAGGTAACCACCGGTGGGATCTTTGAATGCCTTATGGTAGCAATCGTAGAATTTATTAGTTTTGTTTTTGTCATTTTAACGCGAAACTGTGAGTCCTAGAGGAAACATTAATAGGGAGACAAATGTTCAGCTTGAGTTATTCTACGCGAAGTAATTATCGGTATCTCAAAAAACGTTAATTTTCAAGAAATAAGTTTTATTTCAAACGTTTATGTAATTTTCTCAATTAATTTCAACCTGATTTCTTTTTGCTGCAACACAAATGAAAGGCCTTGATGTACTCCATGTTTATTACTTTATACAGGGTTTACGTAACTATCATAGTTTTTTCATAGAAAAACTTATTTTTGCAAAATATACCTTAGGGCAGGGGTGTCCAAACTTTTTTCACAGAAGGCCACATGCGGAAAATATGGGTCGGGCCACTCAGTAAAGGCGAGGTGATATAGTAAAGTTAGCAAAGTCAAATCAAATGTAGGTAAATAATCGTTGATAATTGAAATTGCTTAAAAAATACAGACAAGATCACAGCTTTCCATTAATGAATTTTTATTTTTATCGAGGGTCTAGTTTCAAGTTTCACTTTTTATTGTCATTTTTATGCAGTACATAAAAATGGAAAATGTCATCATTTTCAATTGACTCATTTTATTAATTAATTGGGCTTATCTACACATGAATACTGTGTATTTTGAACTCACCTATAATGGTAACAGTGTTGCACTCAGTGGGAGCAGTGATGCTGTGCTTTGGACTGAAGGATGACTGGCAGGTCAGGAGTAAGTTTGGTGGTTGAGATGCGAAGGACATCACAGAGATGGCTGTCGGTCATTTTGGTTCTCAGTCTGCTTTTGTTCAGAGTTAACTGTGAAAATGTTTGCTCACATATATATGTGGAGCCGAACAGAGTCATCATTCTTTTTGGCATGGCTGTCGCTCATCAAGGGAAACTTGTTC
>JACEEZ010013522.1:0-10581 GCA_016584305.1 Chionoecetes opilio | reverse complement strand
TTTTTTATTATTTTTTTGTTTTTAGGGTTTATTTTTAAATTTTTTTTATTATCCCGTTTTATTATTTTTTTGTTAAAATTTTTTTTTGGATATTATTTTATTTAGTAGTATTTATCTTTAATTTTCCTTAAATTTTCAAAATTAAAAACCAATTAAATTTTACTATAATCTTATATTTTTTTTAATAAAAATTTATTAAAAATTTTATTATTAAAATTAAATTGTTTTTTTTACAAATCGTATTATTAATATAATTATCAGTTTATTATTATAAATTTTATATTATAAAAATTATCATTATTATTATCATTTACAAATTTTTAAGGGGGTCTTTTTTTTATTTTTTTTTTTTTGGAAAAAGCTCTCGCTCTCTTTCGTTTTTCCCAGTGCGGCCCGCCCCCCCAAATTTAAAATTATTGTTTTTTGCCCTACTTTATTTTTTGGCCCCTGAATCGATTTTTCGATTTCGGGGTTATTTTAAAAAATTCTTTTTGGGGAAAAGTGAAGGGTGGGCAGGGGATGCAAGGCCCCACTACTAAAGGGGGGGGGCGTGGAACCGGGGGGTTTGGGTTACAAGGGTTAAAAAAAAACCTTTTTTCTAGGCTAATCACTATTTTTTTTGGGGGACGATAATTTTTTTTTTCGTATTTCGTAAATCATCTCTTTTTCAATTAAAAATTATTGATGTATAGCAAGGGTATTTTTGTTATGGACCCAAGAAAAATAAAATAAATACATTGGGGGGGGGGGAGAAAACCCCGACCTCTACATCATCGCCTGCACTTTTTGCGAAGTTTAAAAACAGACGTACAGAACGATATTACTTTGCAGTGAGTTTTAAATTTACCTTTAGGCACCATCTTGCCAGAGGGGGTTTTTTACGGGGGGAGGGGGGGAGAAAAAGAGTCCCCAAATGGAACTGTTTTGCTCCAAAAAACCCATCGAGCCTCTTTTTTATAAGAGTTTTCTGCGCCTTCTGGGGCCCCTTTCCCCCCTGCCCCATTCATTCCCCCCCCCTCCTCCTCCTCCCCTCATTTTCCCCTCTTACCGCTTCCCCTTTTCCGCCCCTTCCCACCATGCTTTTAATTGTTTTTTGCAGGCCATGACAACACGCTGTCCCCACCCCCCCTTATTCCCTCATTAGTAACCCAGCGCCTCCAAAACGCTTTTAATTTTAAAACGTTGTTTTTTTTATTTTTGAGCAGTAAACTTACACAGGAGGTGCAATGTTGGCCCCTCCCCTATAGGGTTGGTTTTTAAAGGGGACATGCGGAAATGGTACGGGGGTGAGGACTGGGGCCTTTAAAATGGTACATACGGGTACTGGGTGAGGGCCCCAGTAATGGTACAACGGGGGTAGGGCACGCGGTAAAGATACGGGGGTGGACGGGCGGTAAATTGGTAGTACTGGTTGGGGAAAAACCGGGTTTTAATGGTAGTATGGGTGGGGGGGACCGGGGGGGGGGTTAAAATGGTAGGGAAAAACTGGGTGAGGACACTCGGAAAAATGGTTAGCTACTGGGTTAGGGGGCACCGGTTTTAATGGTAGTTTTACGGGTTTTTTGGGGGAAAACTGGGTAAGGGTTTTAGCTACGGGGGTGGGGGACAGCGGTAAGGGGTCTAGGGGGTGAGGACCCTCGGGGTAATGGTAGGGTACTGGGTGGGAACTTTTGGGGGGAATGTAGGGTTTTACGGGGTGGGGGACAGCGGTAAATGGAAAAAGGGTCTGGGGGGGGGGACACCGGGAAAAGGTGGGGTTTACTGGGGGGGGGGACCTCGGTAATGGTAGGGTTTTAGGGGGTTGAGGACAACGGGGAAAAAGGGGGTAGGGTAACTGGGTAGGACACCGGGAAAAATGGTGGGGTACTGGGTGAGGACGCGGTAATGGTGGGGGTATGGGTGGGGCCCCCGCGGTAAAAGGGGTGGGGTAAACTGGGTGAGGACCCTTTGCGGTAATGGGTAGGGTACTGGGGGTGAGGACCACGGGGGGAAAAAAGGTTGGGGTTTAAGGGGTGGGAGGACCCTCGGTAATGGTTTAGGGGTAACGGGTGAGGACCTCGGTAATGGTAGGGTACTGGGTGGGGGAAAAAAACAAGCGGAAAAATGGTGGGGCCCTACTGGTTGGGACCCCCCGGGGTAAGGGGTGGGGTTTTACTGTGGGGGGGAAAAACGCGGTTTAATGGTAGGGTACTGGGTGAGGGCCCCTGCGGTAATGGTATTTTTTCTGGGTTTTGAGGAAACCTCGGTTAAAATGGTAGGGAAACTGGGGGGAGGCCCCCTCGGTAAGGGTAGGGTCGGGGGTTAGGGGACACGGGGTAAGGGGTGGGGGTTTACTGGGTTAAAGGGGGACACGCAGAAATGGTAGGGTAGGGGGTTGAGGACGAGGTAAAATGGTGGGGTTTTACTGGGTGAGGAGAACAAAGCGGGAAATGGTGGGGGCTACGGGGGTTTGAGGACACGCGGTAAGGAAAGGTAAACTGGGTGAGGAAAACGCGGTAATGATAGGGTAGGGGGGGTGGGACTCGGAAAAATGGGTGGGTTTTACTGGGGTGAGGACTGCGGGAAAAAATGGTTGGGAAACGGGTGAGGAACCCCCGGTAATGGTGGGGGAAACTGGGTGGGGGGGACACCCCGGTTAATGAGGGAAACTGGGGGGGGACACTCGGAAAAAATGGTGGGTACCGGGGGGAGGGAAACCACGCGGTAATGGTAGGGTCGGGTTTTTGGAGGAACATCGGAAAAATGGGTGGGGGTACTGGGGTGGGGGAGGAAAAAACGCGGTAAGGGGGAGGGTCTGGGGGGGAAACAACTGGTAATGGTAGGGGTACTGGGGTTGGGCACCCCCGGTAATGGTGGGGGGTACTGGGGGGAGGACACTCGGTTGGAAATTTTAATGGGTGGGGGGGCACGCGGTAATGGTAGGGGGTCGGGGGGTGGGGGGGAAATGCGGTAATGGTGGGTACGGGGGTGGGGGGGACCCCCGCGGTAAGGGGTAGGGGTCCCCCGGGGTGAGGGAAAAATCGGAAATGGGTAGGGTACGGGGGTTGGGGGGGGCATGGGGTTTTAAGGGGTAGGGGTACTGGGGGGTGGGGGGCCCCCAAAACGCGGAAAAATGGGGGGGAAAAAGGGGGGTGGGGGGCATGCTAAGGTGGGTTAATGGGGTGGGGGACACGCGGTAATGGTGGGTACGGGGGGGGCCCCCCCCTGTTGGGGTAAGGGTACTGGGTGAGGAAAACGCGGAAAAATGGGGGTAACTGGGTGAGGAAACGCGGAAAATGGAGGGTACTGGGTTTGGGGGGGAAAAACGCGGTAATGGGAGGGTACTGGGTGAAAGGAACGCGGTAAAATGGTAGGGTTTTCTGGGTGGGGACACCGGGGTTTTAAATGGTAGGCTCTGGGTGAGGAAACCTCGGAAAATGGTGGGGGGGTTTTCTGGTTTTGGGGGGACACGGGGTTTTAAGGGGAGGGGGGTACGGTGGGGACACGGGTTAATGGTGGGGGAGGGGTGGGGGAGGGCGGTAATGGTGGGGGGTAATGATGAGGAAGAACAACGGAAAAGGGGTGGGGGCTACCGGGTGAGGCCCCACTCGGTAAGGGGTAGGGAAAAACGGGGGTGAGGCCCCACTCGGCCAATGGTAGGGTACGGGGGGTGAGGGAAACACTCGGTAATTTTGGTTTGGGGTTTTACTGGTGAGGCCCCACTCGGTAATGGTAGGGTTTTTATTTGGGTGGGGAACCCCCGGGGGTAATGGTTAGGGTTTTCCCGGGGGTGAGGACCCCGCGGGTAAAGGTTTTAAAGGGTAAACGGGGGAAAGGAAAACCATGCGGAAAAAATGGTAGGGTACGGGGTTTGAGGACACGGGGAAAAATGGGTGGGGGTTTTTTACGGGTGAGACACAAAGGTAATTGGTAGGGGGTACTGTTGGGGGATGCGGTAAATGGGGGGGGGAAAAACTGGGGAGGACAACTCGGTAAGGGAAAGGGAAAACTGGGTTGGGACCCCCCGGTAATGGGGGGGGTACTGGGGTGGGGGGACACGCGGTAATGTGGGGCTACGGGGGGAGGCCCACCCCCGGGAAAAATGGTGGGGTTTTACGGGGGTTAGAAAAAAACAAGGGGGTAATGGTAGGCTAAGGGGTACTACGGGGGGTGAGGAAAAAAAAAGAAAGGGTAGGCTACTGGTAAACGGGGGTGGGGGGAAACCCCAAAAAATGGGGGGGCTTACTGTAGGGTTTTTTGAGGACAAGGGGGTAAGGAGGCTACTGGTACTGGGTTTTGGGGAAAAGGGGGAGTAATGGGGTAGGTTTTTACTTACACTGGTAAAAAAATAATAAAAACACCTCAAGCTGAAGTTTTTGGGCCCAGTCCCCTCGGGGCTCCGGTCAAAACCCTTCTCACATAAAACGCCTTAAGGGATGTTTCTTTACCAAAAAGCGTAACACCATCTCTCGGGGGCCCCTTTCTTTCACATGGCTTTTTTTTTTTGGTTTCGCGGCTGCAGTGCAGTCAAAAAAAAAAGAACGGGGTTTAAACGGCAAAAATTTTTCTATTCACTTTTTAAATTCTTTTTTTATTTTTTCACCCCAAAGGTCCCTCGGTGAGAATTTTCCCAAATGACTCCCTTTAAAAAAAATCTAAAATCTTTTTTTGGGTCCCCCTTTTTTAAAAAATCCCCAAAAAATTTCTTTTTTAAATCTACTCAATCTAATCGGTTTTATTTAGAAAACCATTTTTTTTTCATCTTTTTTTTTCAGGGGTTTTTTTTGGAAAATTTTTTCAATGAAAATCAGCGGACCGGGGTGTCCCCCCTTTTTGGGAAAATTTTAAATGGCAAATTTTTTTTTTTTTCCCTTTTTCCCAGGGGGGAACCCAAAAGAATCACGAAAAAACCCAAATTGGGGGCCCCCCCCCCCCCCTCTCCCCCCGCCCCCCCAGATTTTTTTTGGGGGGCCACTGTTACCCCCCAAAAGGTAAAACATAAAGAAAGGGTCCCCCTTTTAGTTTTTTTTAAAAGTACTCCCCTACCCAACCTTAATCATTTTTTTTGGAAAATTTTTTTTACTACCCGTCTTGATAAATCATACTGAAAAAAACTCTCACTACTTTTAAAAGGGAAAAACCCCAACCAAAAAAATTTTTTTTTCCCCAAATTTTTTTTTTTTTCCTTGGATCCGTTTTTTTCCAGGGTTTCGAAATATCGGCCGTATGTTTTTTTTTTTTTTCGGGCCCCAGTTTTTTTAAAAGAATTTTTTTGGGGTCAAAGGGTTTTTTGGGGGGGGGGAAGGTTTTTTTTTAGCATTTGGTTTTTTTCCCCCCCCCTTTGTTTTCCAAAAGAGAAAAAAAACTGGGAACTTTTGATCCTTAGGGGCTTGGGGAGGCAGGAGGGGGTTTTACTTGAGGGGGTGGAGGGTTTTTTGGGCCCCCCCCCCGCCCGTTGGGGGGGGGCGCAAAAAAAGATGTTTATTAAAAACCCCCCGGGTGAAATTGGGGGGGGGCTCATGCCGCCCCCCTTGTTGTCCCCCGTTTCAACTGCCCCGCCCCAAAGGGGTTAGAGTTAAGGGGGGAAAGAAGTAGGTGTTTTTTTAGGCCACCCGATGGTTTTTTTGCCCCTAAAAAAAATTTTTTGGAAAACCTGGGGGGGTTTCCCCCCAAAACTCGTACCCACCGAGCTTTGGGGCCCCCTTCCCAGGGCTTAAAAAAACCCCGGCCCCCACCGCCCCCCCGCGAACTTTTCGGACCTTCAGAATTCCCCCCCGTTTTCGTAAAACCGAGCGGGGCTAATTTTTTTTTTGTCCCTCCAAAAACGGGAATTTTTTGGGGGGTTTTTTTTTGAAAACCAAAAAAAGCAAAAAAAATTTAAAAATTTTTTCTTTCCCCGTTAAAGGGGGGGAAGGAAAAAAACTGCAATAAAAACAGGGAAAAAAAAAAATAAATTTCAAAAAAACATGGTAAAAAATTTTTTAATTTTTTTTTTTTTTCCCTTCGACTTTTTTCTTTAAAAAAAATCAGGAAAAAAAAAACCCGGTAAAAACTTTTTTTCTTTGTCATGAATTTTTTGGTTTTCGAAAAATTTTCCCAACTACCCCCATTTTTTTTTTTTGGGTTTTGCGTAAGGGGCCCCCCGGGGGGTGCCACGGCCCCCCCCCCCAAGTTTGCCCCCCTCCCCTGGCCCCCCCCCATGCCAACCCCTCCCCCCCAAAAAAAAACAGAGGCGTTTAGGGGCTGAAAATGGGGTGGGGGGGGCCCCAAGGCTACTGTAAACCCCCTTTTTTTTCCTTTGTGGTGAACACCAAAAAAAGCAGGGGGGCCCGTTTTGGGGCGGCCGGCCCCCCAAAAATTTTTTTTTTTTTTATAATTTTTTTTGCTGTGGGTTTTTTTTTTTTCCCCTTCCCCCCCGAAAGGGCCCCCGGGGGGGGGGAAAAAGTTTTTTTTTTTATTTCCCCGGTTCCTTTTAAAAAAACCCAGGCCCCTTTTTTTTTTGGAAAATCTCCCTTACAACCCATCAGTAAAACCAGGCCGTTAAACAGCCTCATCCCCTGCCCTTCGCCCACCCACAACCCCCAAACCATCCACTTCTTCTCTCCCTCCCCGGCCAAAAGGTTTTCCTGTAAACCCCCACAAAGCCCAGCCCCCCCTTTGTCTTGAAGAAGGTTAGCGAGGAAGTATAGCAAGGGTGACCTTTAAGGGGTGTTAATATAAAAACTGAAATAAAAAAGCCAACCCCATAATGAATGAAGCCGGGACCACCAACACAAATATTTTTTAATTATTACACTACTACTTAATAAATTATAACTATAACTATATATGCTATAAATAACCCCTTATAACCCTTTTTATTTGGCAATCAGGAGGGGGGCCCCCCTGAGCTTCCGGCTTTGCCTAGGGGCCCCCCCCAGGTAACTGGGGGGCCCCTAGTAATTTGATTATATACCCAGCCTACGGGCCCACTGGCAACCAAAGCAATCCCAGCCCCCCTTTAACGACTCACAAAACCCTTACTTTTTAGCAACAGAAAAAAAAGATTATACCCCTCACCACAGCCCTTCCCTGGGACTTTTTTTGTTAACGAGTTCGAGTACTAAAACGAACCCAAATCAATATATAATTTTAAAAAAATTACTAAAAAAACTATACCCAAATATTTATTACTTAACCTCACATTTTTTAAAACATTTAAACATTTAAACATTTTTTCAGTAAAGAATTATTGGTTCAAAGGACAATAAAAAGTCAGGGGGGTGGAAACGAAAAAAAAAATGGTTAGTTTTTTGAAGCATGTGTTGAGCTTTTTTTGATTATTTCCGGTAAACCGGCCCGGGGTTTTAAGTCGAGGGCGAAGCCAAGCGAGTGGTCAGGCCCGGTGGTGGGCAGGCCCAGTAGGGGGAGAAAGAAGGAAATTGATTCTTGGCCAAACAAACCCTTTTTTTTTTTTTTTCTCCTTCCCTTCCATATTTCTGCAAAAATAAGGGTATAGTAAGAGAGAGGGAGGGATTTGGGGGAAGGGGGGAGGTGAAGAGGAAAATAAGTTGGGGAAAGTGGTGGATGTTGGGCCCTTTAATTGTAAGGGGGTGGCCACGGCCCACCCCGGGAAATCCTCATTGACCGGCCCCCTCCAGTTTCCTGAGTTCCAGAAGGTTCTAATAAAATTCCAACCATTTTTTTTTTTAATGGCTATGCCATGGGCCACCCAACCACTAGATGTGCAAATCTAACTTTGGGAAAACCCAGCCCCCCCAAATTTTTTTTTTCGGCGGGCCCCCCCCCTTTACGGGGGGGGGGGGGGAAAAAAGGGGGGAAAGGGGGAAGGGGGGGGGGAAGGTGGAAGGCTTTTTCTTTTGTGAAATTTTTGGGGGTTTTTTTTGGGTTCCCCCTCCCTGGCACTTTTCCCCCCCCCCCCCCCCCCCCCCCCCCCCCTGAGAAATTCGGGGGAGTCCCCCCGGGTTTTCCCCCCCCCCCTTTATTTGGCCATGGGCCCCCAAAAAATCTGGTTGGGGGAAACCTTTGTTAAAGGGGACGTTTAATGCCCCCCGTAAAAAACCCTTTTCCTATGTGGAAATGGGGAAAAAGGGGCCCCCTTTGATTTTTCCGTTGCCCTAGTGCCCCCCCCCCCCCCCCCCCCCCCCCCAAGTGCCCCCCCCCTCACAACCAAAAGTTTTGTGGGCCCCCCCATTGATAGAAAAAACTCCCTAGGCCCCCTGTTTTAAACTACAAATTTACTTTTTTCTGAATTTTAAACCTAATAATTTTTTATGTGGCCCCCAGGGTTTTTGGGGTAGGGTTTTTAAAATTTTTCGGGGTTTTTTTGGTCATAAAAATTTTTTAGATTAAAAAATAAAAACAACGACTGTTCTTTCATTTATCCCCCTTTTTGCTAGCTATCCCAAACGAAACTTGATTGGGGGGGGTAACTAGAAAACTCACACGAAAAAATTATGAAACCACTTTTTTTTCCCCCTCCTTTCTATGCCCCTTCTTTTGCTTTGTTTTTTTAGCCCCGGGCCCCCCCCCCCCCCATTTTTAAAGGGTTTTAAAAGCAAACTGGAAAAAACCAAAAAGGGGGGGCCCCCCCCCCTTCCCCCCCCTGCTGTTTTGCCAAAAACCCCCGGGGTCTTTTTTTTTTCCACCCCCATTTTTCGGGGGGGTTTTTTTATCCTTGTTTTTTTTGGAGTTTTTTGGGCCTTTTTTTTTTCCAATTTAGGTTTTAAAATAGTTTGGGGGCTTTTTTTTTCCCTTTTTCAGGGCCAGATTTTTTTTTTTTTCTCTTTTTAAAAATTTTTTGCAATTTTTTTTTTTTTTTTGGAACGTAAACGGAAAAACACCCATTTGGACCGGGTTTTTTTTTGCCGTCGGGGGGGGGAATCGCGGGGGCAAAGGTTCCTTTTTTCTCTTTTTTTTTTTTTTTTTTAAACCAAAAAAACCCCTCAAAAAAAAAAAAAGTTTTTCCCCCCCCAAAGCTCTATTAATAGGTGGAAAAAGCCCCCCAACACCAAGTTATCACAGAAAAAAAAAGATATACACTTTAAGTTTTTGCATTTTTTTTTTTTAAATAAATATTATAAATAAAATGTGAAAAAAAAAAAAATAAAACCCTGCCTCCCCCCCTAAAACCCCCAGTTTCTACACGAGGGTTTAATACGTACATGTCAAAAAAAAAATTTTTAAAAAAAATAGAGTTTTACAAAAAAATTTTTCCATTTTGCTTTTTAGGGTTTTTGGGGCCCCCTTCGTGGGCCACAACCCCGTTAAAAACCCCAAAACCACAACCCCCTAAAATAAAATTTTACCCCTTTCCTTTTTTTTTAAAAAGGTAGACACCCCAACATCCCAACGGGTTTTTTTTAAAATAAATTTTCTTTTTTTTTTAAAAGGCCCATGGAGGATTTTCCTCTTACTAAAAAGGGGCCCCCATTTCCCCCCTCTGATCCCAGAAAAAGAAATTTGAGGGGTTTTTTTATGCCCCCTCACCAAGAATTGGAAAAGCCACTGTAAAAAATTTTGTACCCCCCAAGAAACTGAAAAAAAACCCTTGACTGAAAAAATTCCCCACCATTAGTTAAAAACGGGTTTGGGGTTTTTGGGGGGTGGTGCCGAAAAATTTTTTTTTTTTTTACCATAGTATTTTTTTTTTTTCCTTTTTTTTTTTTGTAATTCTTAAGGGGAAAAACGGGGGACGCGCGCAAATTAAAAATTTTTTTTTGTGTAACCCCCAATTTTTCCCCTTTTTTTATAACGGTTAAAATTTGGTGTTTTGTTTTTTTTTTTTGGGGGGGGCCCCAAAAAAAAAAGCACCCATAATAATATTCCATTTTAACTAAAAAAACTTCAGAGTGGCCGGCCCATCCCAGACAAAAGTCTATTTCCCCCCCCAAAACCACTTTTTTCCCCCCTTTTTTTTTCCTTTTTTGATTTTTCCTTAAGCCCCGCCCCCACACTACCACTCCACCCCAACCGCCCCCCCGGGGGCTTACCGTGGGGAAAAGCCCCGACGGGAAGCCGGGCCGACGGTTTTGGGGGGGGGGTTTTTGGGGGGCCCGGGGCTTTTAAAAAGGGGGGGGGCCGAGGTTGGGGATTTTCCCCCCTTTTTTTGCCCCTTTTTCCCCTACCCCCCTCACTCTTTCACATCCTTTAAGGGGGCCGTTCCCAGACTGGGGGGGGCCCCGGGGAGGCTTGGCCGGTGGGGGGCTGGGGGAAAATTTTTTAAAAAAATCGGGGGGGTTTTCCAACACACCGCGGCCCCTGGGCCCCGGGGACAAAATCCCCCAACCCCCCTTTTCCCCGTTTTCCCCCAAAAAGGGGGGGGACGGGGGTTTTTTGAAAAAGGCTTCCCCAGGGGGGTTTCCCCCCCCAGGAATTTTTTATTTTCAAACTACCCAGGGGATAAAAAAAATTAATTTTTTTTTTAAAAAGACTAAAAACTCCTCACCCCTTACAAACCCCTTTTTAAATTTGCGTGTCAGGGGAAAATAAAAAAATTTAAATTTTTACAGTAAAACTAATCAAGAAAATAAAAAAAAATTAAAACCAAAGCGAAAAAATTGGAAAATAAAAAAAAAATCCCCTTCCCCTTTTTTTTTTTAT
>JACEEZ010013521.1:0-111431 GCA_016584305.1 Chionoecetes opilio | reverse complement strand
TTTTGGAAATTTATGAACTTTTGAAGGACTTTTGTTATCTGCTGTTTAAATATAAAGAACATCAGTGGAAATCTGTGGGGGGAAACCTGAAGCTCACCTTGCTTCTAGGACTCCAGTTGGGTTTTTACACTAAGCACATGTGTTTTCTTTTTTTTTGTGGGACTCTAGAGCGGACAGCAAACATTACAACAAAAGGAATGGCCAGCACGACCGAAAGGCTCACCTGGAAAGGTTCAACTGCATGTAAAAACCTCTTGTTGACAGTGAAAAAGGTGTATTTTAAAAGTCAAAATTTTACTGGGATTTGGCATATTTTCGGATATTTCCAAGATGTGGCACATTTTTCGGATATATTTGGAACATAATTTAAGTATATTTTTTGGCAGATATGTACATTAGGTCCTAATAAACCCCGCAGCACCACCAAAATTTTTTAATTACGAGTAATATATATTAACATAGGGGGGATTGTTTCGTTTTAATTATATAATTATATATTCCTTATAATTATAATAGCTATTAAAATTTAAAATGCCGATTATTTCAAAAACTATACTCCCTAGAGAAAAATCAATCCCAAATTTTTTAAATCAGCAGCGAAAATGCTTTCCAACCCACACAAAATGACTCAGAACCATTTTTGGTGTCGACCAGTGTAAAATTTTACTTTACTAATTACTTCCAGTTCTTTCATCAATAGTAGGTCTAGTCTTGATGGTTCTTCGCTACCTCTGAATCTTGTTTTTTCTCTTTAATCCCTGAGTCATGATGGTTATTCATTACCAAATCCAACAATATCCCAAACCCCATGGTTTTTCCCCTCCTTCAGTATTACCATTCTTCCCAGAAAACTTCCTTGCAGTTAAAATCTCCCATCAAAATTATGTTCCCCACTATTTTCCATCGTATTCTTTTAAACATTTTGCTTGTGTCTCTTATCATCAGTCGTGGGGCGTTGCGATAAGTAAAGCGATAATGCGATAAAGCGATAATATCGCTTTAAACCAAAAATTTTCCCGCTTATCGTTTATCGCAAGACCGGAAAAAATTTATCGCTTATATTTATCGCTTTCAATTTCCTGCGATAATCCAGCGATAAAGTAGAAGACAAAAACCCGTTACGGCGGGAGGTTTACAGGCTCATTGTTACGCGGCAAACAGATGCGGCCCAGGCCCTGGCGGCCCGCGCTTCTGTTGTCCATTTTTTCTTTGAATAGCCCCCCAAACTGGACCATCTGATCTCAGCTCTGTGTTTCATTGTGCTACCAGCGATCAAAGCTTCTTTTGTGTTTTATAATTTTATATATACTTAATTCTTTATTGTAATTGCTATTCTTAACTAAATATCTAATTAATATATATTAGTTTTATATATTTTTTGCGTTTTGGGGGTTTGCGCCTCGCGCGTGCTCCCCTTTTCGTTACGAACGCCCGCGTGATTTTGTGTTTTAACTTTTCCTTTTCAGGAAATCGTTTAGGTTTTTTTGCGTTTTATATTGCTTTTTATTAATTAGTGGTCGCGGCGGGCGCGCTTCATTGTTCGAGAATAGTGAATTTAGTGATTAGTGAGTGTCAAAAATGTCAGGCCAAGAGGACATTTGGAGGAACTTTTTTCCCGTGGAGGCCAGCAGCAGTGAATGTGACTCAGGAAAGGGAGCGGAACTTTTTCCGGGAGTTCGGGATCTGTGGACATTCCCACCTCTCCCGCTCGAGCTCCCTCATGTCCCCTGGGCATGAGCCAGAGGACAGCCGCCCTGGCACCCCAGGCCAGTGACCAGGTAGACGTTTGTGATTGCGGGTGGCTGCAGAAATTTCGAGCCAGGAGCTGCAGACCATCAAAGACAAGATAGCCCGTCTGACAAACTATTACAATTTTGTCCCAAACGTGATCAAGTCTAAGAACGCACCAGACCACTTCTTCCAAGGGTCCGGGGAAAGGGACAATCAGAATCAAGGTCTAAAAACTTGAAGGCCAAGTGCCAAAAGTGTTTTCGCGGAGGTGCCCCTTTTTCTGGAACAACACCACTGGCAACCTGGTCTCGCACTACAAGACCAAGGTACTATTTAAAAACTTTTTCAGTTTTCAATGGCTAGATAACAAAATGAGCTCATACCCAAAAGCTTTTTAGTTTCATGTAAATTAAAGATTTGATAAGTTGAACTTTTACTTACAATTCTGTTAATTGCTACACTTGTTACAAAATGTTTATAGACATGGTAACTTTTTAATTTTTTTCCTTTGTGGTGCAGGATAAGGGTAAGGAGGCAATGACCAAGTGGTTCGCGAGGTGCCTCATCCCTCTCAGCAACACGGGACCCCCAAGCCCCAGGGGATTTTTTCCAAGTCTTCCAGCCTGAGTTCAGGGTGCCCAGCCGCCGCACCCTGACTCGCGACATCAAGGCCATGGGGGAGGAGGCAAGAGAGGAGATAAAGAGCATTCTCAAGGACCTGCCGCATGTTGCGAAAAACAAGCGGGACAGCTGACGGCCACAACAGGTAAAGCATTTTAAAAAATTCTTAAAATGTAGGAATTATATGTTAATAATTGTTGAAATGTCTATGTAATCTGATTAAAAGACATACATTACATACATACAAACTATATGCAGGTCCCTCATTGGGTCGACAGTCCACTGGATCGACCCCACTGACCTGTCCCAGGAAGATGGCCACCCTGGCGATCAAGGAGATCAAGGTGAGTCAAATTTGAACATAAAAGTGAGACTTGCATCAAAAAACTAATTTTAATAAAAATATACTTTATTATTTTATTAAACCACATTAAAATAAGAAAAACTAAATATAATAAATATTAATTTATATTTATTATATAAAGCATCTCCCACTTTAATTCATTTAATAATATAATAAACTTAAAATGTTAATGGTACTATATGTTATTAAGTTGTCCTTATAATCTATCAGGTTTAGCCCAGACCAAGGGCATCATCGCCACCAAGCTGGACCAGGTTCAACCGCACCTTTCAACATCTCGCGGAAGGTTTCCCCCCACCACCACGGACAACGGGGCGAACTACGTCGCGGCCTTCAGCAACTATGGCTCGGGATTGGCCGAGGCAGAGGAGGCGCCACAAACCCTGACGTCAAGGAGGTGATCAACAGCCCAGAGGAGCAGGAAGGGGGGGCCCTTTTGACATCATCAGCGTCACCATGGCCTTGCTGCAGCAGCTGCAGTGGCAGGACCCCACCCCAGGCTGCCCAAGCATCAAAGATGCAGGCAAGTAAAAGCAAAGTTTATTTAAAGATTTAAGTTGTCATGCTAAACTAACAAAAGTTGAAATGTATTTTTTGTTTTTTTAAATTACTAAAACTTTTTTTTTTATTTCAGCGCGCCACACTGTCAACTTGCTGGCATCCATAGATGTCCCCCCAAGTTCACCACTGGAACTATGGAGGGCCGCCGCCCCCTTTAAGAAGACCCTAGCCGGGCCCCCGGGCCTGTGGAACCTACAGAACAGGTCCTCCACATCAGCCAACACCATCAAAACAAGTGGGGAGGGAAAAGCTTCCAACACCTGTGGTCACAAGGTGAGCCAAAAGAACTTTTTTTTTAAAATAATTTTAAAAAATTTTGATAAATTAATTTTAAATATTTTATACTTTTATTTAAATATTTTTTACAAGGGAACAAAACAAAACTATTTCTTGGTCTGTTTTTTTTTTTTCTTTTTGTCCTTGTCCTTCATGTTGCTCACTTTGCCCAACAGGCGGAACTCACTGTATGACGCCTGCAGTGTGCTGCTTCGCGCGTCATGGACGACGACGCCCGCCTGGAAGCAGTGAACGAGGTTTTGAGGAATGAGGGTTGCACCAACAGAACAGGACCTCCTACTATGGCTTTTGATGACCAGGACAAAGCAGGTAAAGTCCAAAGCAGTTAGATGTGAACTTTTTTTTCTTTTTTTTTTGATACAGTTCTGTTGTTGCTTTTTAAACTTTAGCATTAAACCCTTTTTTGCCTTTTTTTGGGCACTTTTGTTTTGCCATCAGGTTTCTGCAGGAGTACTGCAAGGTCATGAAGCCACTCGCTAACTGCCTGGACCCCCCTACAGACTGAGGAGAACGCATACCTGGGAGTATTGCTGCCCACCCTCACCCTCATGAGAGTGGCGCTGGAGCGCATGGAGGAAGCCTCGAGGGACCAGGCCCTCACCTACGCCAAGCCCTTGGTGCACGCCCTCCTGCAACAGGAGGGCAACAAGGGAGGAATTTAA
Source organism: Chionoecetes opilio (assembly GCA_016584305.1). Lineage (NCBI taxonomy): Eukaryota > Metazoa > Arthropoda > Malacostraca > Decapoda > Majidae > Chionoecetes > Chionoecetes opilio. The sequence goes on along the minus strand of JACEEZ010013521.1, from coordinate 107,195 downwards.
CAACAGGTACAAACCACCTAACCTATGACATTAAAAAAAAAAAAAAATTCTTTGTTTAATTTTTTGCGGCGCTAAAAATTTAACCTTTTAACCAAACTATAACTATTACTTTGCTTTCCCGGTTCAGCGCCATGTTCAAAGACCTGGACCTTTCTGATGGCATCTGCCCTGCACCCCAACTATGGCAAAGACCCACATTCAACTCCCGGGGGCCCCCAACCATGAAGGAAGAAATCTTCCAGAGGATTGTGAAGGAGATGAAGGCGCTCATCAGGGAAGAGACAGAAGAGAGAGACAACAGCCCCGGACATGGAGGCAATGGAGGAGCATGAGGAGGTCAGCGCCGACCATTTGCAGAGCTGTGTGCACAACTCAGGCTGACCAGGAGGACGACCTTGGAAGAGGACATCAAGAAGGAGCTGCTGGCTTGGAAGAGGAGCAAGGAGGTAATAAGACTATTGTGCTTAAAACTTATTGCTTTGTTCTTTTCATACTAGCAAATGTAATGTTGCGATAAAATGTTTTCGATAATTGCGCTAACAAATGTAATATTGCGATAATATAAAATTTAAATTTTTTGTAATTGTTGCAGGCAACACTGAAGAAGTCGCACTTCCCAGCAAAGTATAGGGGCCAGTGGGTGACCCTCTTCCATCAAGTACAAAACTGGGATCCCAAGCTCAGCAGCCCGTGGAGCGTTATTCAGCACAGCTGGGGACATCCTGAGGCCAAAGGGCGTGCCTCGTGAGGACAACTTTGAGTACCTGGTTTTTTCTGAAGGGAAAACCCCCACCTCCTCAAGCAGAAGTTCAAGTTTCCAAGGGGGGTGGATGAGGGGATGAGGAAAATTTTTAAATTGTTGTATTTGGTTTGTGATGTTGTGCTGTGATAGGTTTTGTTAATTTGTCTTCATTAAATGTTGTTATAAAGTAATAAAATGTTAATTTCGGGTCCTTTTTTCTTTTATTAAGTAATATATGGTTTTTTTAGTGTAAAAAAGAGGTTTTTAAATGCATAAGTAGCAAAAAAAGAGTATTTTGGATTTATCGCAGGATTTATTACGCTATTTTTTCGCTTTTAAGGTATTTTGGAAATTTATCGCTTTAAACGTTAAAAGGACTTAGCGGAAAAATTTATCGCTTATCGTTATCGCTTTATCGCAAAATTTATCGCTGCCCACCACTGCTTATCATGTCCCCCGTACTCCTCTCTCCCCCAGGAATTTGTCTTAGGTGGAACGTATATGATACTAAGTTCTTATTCTTCCTTTTTTCATCACCAAACTCTAACCTTCAACACCCCCCTGCCATTTTTTCCTCCTTTCTCCACATTTCCTACTACCACATCCTTCCTTGTTAACATCATTACACCACCTCCTTTTTCTGATTTCTGTTTCTCCTCCATACATTATATTGACCCTCCCCCCAAATGGCAAAATCCTCAGAATCCCCTCCGCTTCGTTTCTACTAGACCTAATAATTTTTCTGGTTTCTTGGCTCTCAGGTAATCGTTTACTTCTTTTTAATGTTGACACTAGCCCCCTTTATATTTGTATACGATACTGCCATCCCCATTTCATTTTTTCCTTTGGACTGTCTTCTCTTACTCTTTCTCTTTTAGATTTCCACTTCTTCAGTTTTTTTGGGCCAAAACTCTCCAATAGAATTTCTGTTTTTCCTCTTCCATTCTCAATTAAATTTTTTTCTTTGGCTTCTTTAAACAGTAAAATTCACTTGGCTCTTTTTTTCCTCATTCATATCTTTTCTTATCCATATTTTCTTATATTCTTCTGTCTTTGCCAGTTTCCATGCCTTAGACAATATATCTAGTGCTGTATTTTGTGACCTAAACTTAACTTTCAAGGGGCGGGCCCCTCCCTCTTTATATTTTCCTAACCTATGTATCTCTTCTATTTCTTCTTCTACCTCCGTATTTTCTTCTACTACTACTTTAAATATTTCTTTTGACACTTTCTTTTCTTCCTCTTCTCTCAAATTTTTCTTGGGCAGCACTTTCTCCTTCAAATCAAAAATGATGACACATTTCTTTTTGTCTACCGTATCTCTTACTAGATTATCCTTTTGTTTGCTTACTTTTACTACATTTTTGGTCAGATTTTTCTTTTCATTTTCCTGATCTTCTATTATCTGTCGTAATTTCTCTTGGTCTTTTTCCTGTTCTATCTTCCATGTTTTTCTTTCATCTTTCATTTCCTCTTGTGTCATTTTCCATTTCTTGTGTACAGAATACATTTCAGCGTGCATTTTCTCAACCATTTCATCGTCTTGCTTTCCATTTAATTCATCCACTCTATTTTTCAAAATAGAATTATCTTTTTCCAATACGTACACTTTCTTTTCCATCTTCTCGAGTGTATCCATTAATTCGTGCACAATATTTCCCAACATTACAACTCTTCTCTGGTTCGTTTTCAGCCCTAATATGTCCTTTTCATTGGTGTTGAATCCGTGGAATGGGGTCCCAGCTGGCCCCAGCTGATCCGCCATTTTGTTTATCCTTGTTTGTTTTATTTAACTTCCACTACTTATCACTTTTTTAGGTAAATCATTTGGAGACGGGACATTTTAACTCCATAGCCCTGACCTATAGGTACTTTTGGTCTTTCAGCGTTCTCTGCGGCGTTGGTGTTCCCTGCTGTCACCGTGTGTGTGTGTGTGTGTGTGTGTGTGTGTGTGTGTGTGGTGTTGTGTGTGTGTGTGTGTGTGTGTGTGTGTGTGGGTGGGGGGGTGGGTGGGTGGATGGGGGGGTGGGTGGGTGGGTGGGTGGGGGGGGTGGGGGGGTGGGGGGGTGGGTGGGTGTGGGGGGGGGGGGGGGTTATAGCTAACTTGGGAGACGGTAGCAGCTTTCCCTAGGGGGAAAAACACACAGTACCCACCACACACCCACCCACCCCCCACCACCCCCAAACCCCACCCCCAGCCCCCCCACACACACCACACACACACACACCACACACAACACCCCCCCCCCACTCCCCCCCACCCCAATCCACTCTTAACCCATCTACCCCCCCTCGTTTTCCAAACCACTATTTAAAAAAAAAATTATAGGTGGATAGGGGTTTACTTTTTTTTATCCCAAGTAGATATGTTTAAAAAGAATTTTTTTAACTTGTTAAAAATTGTGGGGAACGGGAAGCAGACCTGGTGCGGTTCTGATACAAATGATCATACCCGCTTCCTAATAAGCGGTCCCTTTTTCCCAATGGAATATTTTTAAATTTTGCGAAGAAAAGAAAAAAAAAAAAAAGGAACCTTGGGGTTAAATTTGGTTGGTTTCTTTAAAAATTTTAAGGGTTGGGTTTTGGGTTTTTAAATTAAAAATTATAAAAATTGGGTTAGGTTGGGTTTTTCTTAAAAACCCTTTTAAAAGGTTTACTGGGTTGGGTTTTTCTTTAAAACCTAAAAGGTTTGGGTTTTAGGTTTCTTTATTATTTTTTTTTTTTTTTGGGGGGGGGGGGGGGGGGGGGTTGCGAAAAATTTAAAAATATCCCCATTGCAACAAGCACCTATTGGGGCCCAAAGGGAAAAAATGTTGATGTCTCGGGGAAACAAACCGCAAAAACTCTCGTCCTTTATTCCCAAAAATTTGGGTTGAAAGCCCTATATGAAGCCATGTCTTTTCGTACACTCAGCTCAGAGTTAAATTTAAAACTACTAGAGTTACGAAACGACCCCAGGTATGTACGAAAATATTTTTTCAAAACAGTGACGAAATTTAACTACTTTAAATTCAAATCCTAATTAAGAAAGGTTTTTTGTTTTAGGCCAAAGGTTTTTAAAATTCTTTTAAAATTTCCTGAATCCCCGAAGTAGCTTCTATGGACCCGGGGTTCGCGCCGTACCCGTGGCCGCAGGGGGTTTGGGGGGCTGGCGCCTTTTATAGTGGACGAAACTGCGCTTTCCCGCTCTTGGGTTTCGGACACACCCCACATCGGGGGTAACACTGAAAATCTTACCCTCTTCGCTTTTTAACCACATACACCACACCTGCCCTTTAACACACCGTAGGGCCTCGCAACACCCCCCGGTAAATTTACCACCGGGAGGGCCTCGCAACAACCTGTCATTTACACACCTGTAGGGCCTCGCAAGACACCGGTCCCTCCCACACCTTTACGGCTCGAAAACACACCGGGTCACTACAAACCTGTAGGGCCTCGAAACACCCCTGTCACTTTTAAAACCTGTACGGCCTCGAAAGACACCTGTCACTACACCCCCTGCCCGGGGCCTTGCAACAAAACCTGCACTACACACCTGTACGGCCCCCGAAAGACCCCCTTTGTCACTACACACCTTTTGGCCTCGCAACCACCTGTCACTACACACCTGACGCCTCACAACACTACACCCCCTGCCCGGGCCTGGGCAACACACCTGTCACTACACCCTGTCCGGCCTCGCAACACACCTGAGGGGCCTGGGGCAACACACCTTTTCATACACACCTTTACGGCCTTGAAAAGACCCCTGCCCCTTTACACACCTGTCGGCCCCCCAACCACCTGTTGTCGGTGTTCACCGTAAAAAAATGACTTGGAAGGTTCGCCCGATGCACTAGGTTGGAAGTTTAGTATAGTAGTAGGTTTTTAAATGAAATTTGGTAGGGGGTTTAATAGTAGTATTTGGGGGAATAGAAACAGTAGTATAGGTTTTTAATAGTGGGTAGTAGGTGGTAATATAGGCTATCACATGCCGCAGCCAAAACCCCGCCCACGGCCCCGGGCCCGGCCCCTGGTTTTTTTTTGGTTATGGCAAAATTGGGGGCTGGGGGCTGACTTCAGTTTTCTCGGCCCAAAATAGCCCAAAATCCCCGATCCCTGTTTTTATGATCAGTGGGGGGCTAGAGGTAAGCATCGGTTTTAAATTTGGGGCTTTTGGGTAAATTTGACCCCGGTCTCCCCCCCAATTTTGTTCGAATTACGAGGGGTTTTCTGTAATGCCATTTTTATTTTTAAGTTCAACCTGGGGGTAAAAAATTTTTTGAGTCTCTACTGGGGAAAAAAGGAAAGCAAAAATCAAGAAACATGGGCCAAAAATATTTACATGTTTATAAGACACCCACAAAACATCTTGGAAAGTTGGTGGAAAAATCTCACCCCTCTTTTCAAAAGGGGAACATTTTTCACAAATCCATAAAAGGGTTTTGGGACCATTTTTACGCCCCTGGAAAGGGGGATTTAACCCCAAGGAAACAGTGAAAAAACCAAGTCACCAAAATTGAAGGGACAACTAAAATAAAGGAGCATTCCATCCTCTCCCATTCAGGAATATTTTTAAATAAAAATTTTACGGGGGGGCAGTGGGCCCGAGGTGTCACCATGAGGAAATAGGGCTGCAAACCCTTTATTCAGGGCCCCGCCTGTCCAAAAAAATCCCTTTTCCCTGAGGGGAAGTAGACTGCAAGCCCCCGATTCAGACCCTGCCCGTCAAACAAAATTTACACCATGAGGAAGTAGAAGGGTGGGAAACCCCGCATTTAGGGCCCGGGGCCCGTCAAGCAACTCTTACAAACCCTGGGTGAAAAAACCCAGGGGTGCAAAACCTTTCATTCAGGGCCCCCGCCTGTCAAGCATTCTTACACCATGGGGGGGAAATAGAGGGTGCAAGCCCTGCTTCAGGCTTGCCTGTCAAACAATCTTACACCATGGGGAAGTAGAGGCTGCAGCCTGCTTCAGGCCCTGGGGTCATGCAGTCTACACATGAGGAGTAGGGGCTGCAACCCCTGCACTCAGGCCCTCCCTGTCATGCAAGTCTTACACCATGAGGAATTTGAGGTGCAAGCCCTGCATTCAGGCCCTGCCTGTCATGCAAGTCTTACACCATGGGGAAAGGGAGAGGCTGCAAAGCCCTGCATTCAGGCCCCTGCCTGTCATGCAAGTCTTACACCAGGGGGAAGTAAGGCTGCAAGCCTGCATTCAGGCCCTCCCTGTCATGAAAGTCTTACACCATGAGGAAGTAGAGGCTGCAAGCCCTGCATTCAGGCCCTGCTGTCATGCAAGTCTTAAAACCATGGGGAAGTAGAGGCTGAAACCCCTTGCATTCGGCCCCTGCCTGTCAAGAAAGTCTTACACCATGGGAAGTAGAGGCTGCAACCCTGCATTCGGCCCTGCCTGTCATGCAAGTCTTACACCAGGGGAAGTAGGGCGGCAAGCCCTGATTCGGGCCTGCCTGTCATGCAAGCCCTTACACATGGGGGAAAGTAGAGGCTTGCAAGCCTGCATTCAGGCCCTGCCTGTCATGCAAGGTCTTACACCATGGGGAAGAGAGGCTGCACCCCTGCATTCAGCCCTGCTGTCTGAAGTCTTCACCATGAGGAAGGAGAGGCTGTAACCCGCTTTCCCAGGCCCTGCCTGTCATGAAAGTCTTACACCATGGGGAAGAAGAGCTGCAAGCCTGCATTCAGGCCTGCATGTCATGCAATCTTACACCATGAGGGGGAGAGGCTGCAGCCCTGCACTCAGGCCCTGCCTGTCATGCAAGTCTTACCCATTAGGAAGGAGGGGATGCAAGCCCTGCATGCAGGCCCTACCTGTCATGCAAGTCTTACACCATGAGGAAGGAGAGGCTGCAAGCCCTGCTTCAGGCCCTGCCTGTCATGCAAGGCTTACACGACGGGAAACATCAAAATGACCTCAGTATTGACAACACCTTTGATTGCATTCTTTGTCAATATAGTACAATGAGATGGCATGGGCCTTCAACAAAATGCCCCGCAAGGGTTTGCTGAAGTGACAGCCAGCAACTCTATCAAAATAGCCTTAGGGGCATTTAGCCCTCGATACAAAATGGTAAAAAGCAAATAAACAAAACATTCCAGAGAACCTGAACACTCCAGGAACATTCTGTATAAAGAAGCCGATGATGTTTGCCTTGGGGTTTTGTAACACCAGAAACACCCTTAGTGTGTCTACTATTTGGCACCACTGAACCTCACAACAGTGGAGGCCAAAAGCAATGTTACCCAAAGGGCATAGGGGACTGAGCGTGAGCAGTGGATTCCAATTGGAGTCCATCTACAGTTCTACCCCAAAGAGCTTCAGCACCTGCTAAACAGGCATATAACCCCTTTCACGTCAGTAGAGAATGTTAACAGTGTCTGTGGTGCGTGGTGAACGATGAAAGGCTTAGTGACCTGTAGCATGGCTACAGAACAACTACAGAACTACCGCGTGTAGGTCTACGGCCTTTGTAGCTTCCTTATGTTCATAGAGGAATTTTGCTTCTATTGCTCGTAACAGTTATACATACCTATACTACCATACTATTTGTCTTGGAGAGATCACTTTGGGTCTAACTTTGAAGCTACAAAATTTATCAAACCATATCTAATTTTAGCATGCATGTAAAATTTGTCAAAATAAAAGGGAAAAGTTGCATATTCCATCATGAAAAAATATATATTTTACCTTAAAAAAAAAACAAAATTGTTTTTCTATTTCTGGCTCCCAAACGAAGCTGCATAAATTATTTGCAGCCATGAGTCATTTATGGGCCCTTTTTCAATGATAATACTGTGGCAAAAACTCCAGAAAGGAGCATAAGATTTGCTGTATTGTGTGAAGACCTGTCACGCACCTTCCACCAGCAGCCCGAGCCCCGCCCGTGGCTGGGAGGCAGCAGCCATCACCGCTGTCGCCAGGCAAGTCGCAGTCCGACAAATGACTGCCGTTCGATTCCCTACCCGACGATCCGTACGTCTGAGCCGCAGAAGGCAGTATCGGTACAAAAAGAGTCAAGCTTACAGTACCTGGGGATCCACCGCTGAGGAGCCCGGCTGCACACACTGGCTTCCTGGAACAAACAACATCACTACATTATCAACTGTGACAAAGAAATATAAACTACAACTAGACATGAAGTTTTCAGTACAGTAAACCCTCTAATTCGACCCCGTATCATTCAAACTTTGGATCATTCAACCTGTTTCAGACCAGTTCAAATTTTCAACAACTTTCCATAATTCGAACAGAAGTTCAAATTATCCGGGCCTTACTACACCTTTTCACTCTCAAATTAAAACAACTGAACTTCAAATTAAAACAACCTAAGTTTATATTAAAACAAGTGAATCTCAAATTAAAACAACTGAAGTTTAAATTAAAACAACTAAAGTTTAAATTAAAACAACTGAAGTTTAAATCAAAACAACTGAAGTTTAAATTAAAACAACTGAAGTTTAAATTAAAACAACTGAAGTTTAAATTAAAATAACTGAACTTCAAATAAAAATAACTGAACTTCAAATAAAAATAATTGAATTTCAAATTAAAATGAAAAAATTATTTGTTATTTTGAAATTCATTTGTTTTATTTTGAAGTTCCGTTGTTCTAATAGTAATTTGAGAGTGAAAAGGTGTATTATGAAAACCCCCAGAGAAGTAACATATTTCTTCCTGCAAACTTTTGTTTTTCTTTACCAGAGTGCCGCCAGCAAAGGGAAGAGGGAAAAAATATTTATGAAAAGATACCATTTTATAAAATATTTTTACACAGCATACTACATAGATAAAGCAACACAGGATGAAGTAACGCATAGCTATTCCTTGTATGTTAATACACATACTGTAGTTATACAAAAGAAAACAAAAGTTACATGATAATGAATGGATATTACCTGTATGTCAATATGAAAAAAGAGAAAGCAAAGAATGTAGTATGATGCATTATGTAATGGTCATTTCTTTTGTTTGTACGCAAAATTACATAAAAATTGACATTCAGTTATCACCTAATTGCAAATCCTGCAGATGCATCACACAAGCAAAATGTTTTTGGACATGGTTGCAAGTTCTCAGACACAGCATTGGCGTGATAGCTGAAATGGCATTATCAATGCAGCATTCTACAGTAGGTGCTGCATTCAATACTCTGTCTGTGTCAGACCGACTGGTGGAGTGTTCATAGCAGCAAAATTAGCTGCCAGATCGCGCTTCATAGCGGCTTTCATGATGCTCCAACTCTCTTCTATGGGGTTTAATGGAGCATATTAATGGAGTATATGGGCTTGCACGGAATATTTCGACACCCTCGAATTTTTCCTCCTCAACAACGCTTTCAAGGCCAGCATGAACGGGTGCATTATCACAGACAACAACAATTTTGTTGAGAGGCTCGGTAATTGTGCGGAGGATTAAGCGGCTATCACACGAGGCATTTCGTCGGACTGTTTCATCGAACCAAACAGGCATTTGGCTTGACCTGTTTGACAACACATCTAGCACACGGTTGGGCCAACCGCTTCACCCAACCATAACAAACAAAGATGAAAGCGATGACAGTGGGAGGCGCGGAGATTTGTTAATAATGTTTTAACTCTAGGGGCATATATATACGTAGCTACTGGTGATGAAAAGGGAGGTGATTGTTAGAAGAGAACAGCGACATATGAAGAAACGTTCATGTGGGCTAAATGGGTTATAGTGGACAAGAACTGCGTGGTCGCTACCGCCGTTACCACTTAACAGATTATTTTTTGCTTAGTATAATGTGCAGTATTAATCCATTTCTGCATGCGTAACCTTTAAAACTTATATACATATTGAAGAAATTATAAGTTTTCTAATGCATAGACACACCCCGATCTGCCTCCCACCCACCCCCATCCCTTAGGAAGTTAGGTTCATCGAATATTTCCGAAAAACATCACAATATTCGAAAAAATTATCATGCCTAGTTGAACACTTGGGCAAGCTTGTGACAAAGTTTTATAAAGAAAGAAGAAAAATTGAAAGAGTTATGGCTGATTTTCTAACCGCCCCCCCACCTCCCCCCGAAAAATATCCGTGGTTTTTTTCATAATATTCACTGGCATAGACAAAGTGGCACCTCTCAGTCCCTCTTTGTGAGACAGAAGGTCGTCTCAAAGCCTCAGTAGTGAGGGAGTAGAGGGAGAAGACCTATCTACTGAAAAATTTGCCTTTTTCCAGTTTTCCTTTAATAACTTCGCCGCTATTGTACCGAATTTAATAAACAATATATCATTGGAAAAAGGAATAAAGATGTAATTTACTCATCTTTGATTTTTTTTTTTATTTGGGTAAAAATTTGCAAATAATAGCAAATACATTTACGAAATCAATATTTTTTTTTTAAATGCTAAACATCTTCGGGCGCGTAAAAATCCTTTTATATATATATATATATATATATATATATATATATATATATATATATATATATATATATATATATATATATATATATATATATATATAAAAAGGGGACCAGGTGCCAAAAGCTCTAAATTGGTTGTTTTTAGTCTAAATACAAATTATAGATGCCTGGAATGCTGTTTAGTTCAGTGAATGTAGATCAGTATGACAAATAAACTTTAACTGCTCATAACTGTTTTCCCTCATTAGTGGTGAATATTTTCTATAAACTCTAAAACGGTTTGACTTATTCCCAATCTGATTGAAGCATTTGACAGAACCATGCATTAGGCAGTTTTGGGAGTATGTTCATCGCTCCAAAATGCATGCGACATTAATAACGAAAAAATATATGGTAAAATTCAGTACGACATGAAAAAAAATTGTTTGAAATCCAATTTCACTGCGACAGCTAAAATCATACTTACAAATGTAGAGGAGTGATTGTGTTATCGAGTGGTATAAAGCAAATTGACATATGATCATTTATGAGAAAGAAGATAGAAATTAAAGTTTGCAAAAAAACGCCCAAATTTAATACAAAAATATTCATGTAAACAAAGTAAGAATCCTGTCTTCTTCAAACTTGGCCAGGAATACTGCATCATAATGTAGTTTATCGTGTAAAAATCTCAGTGGGATCGGAGCCATATTTCAAGTTTCACTGAACGCCCCCCTTAAGTTTCGGTTATGTTAATATTCTCGTCAGGGGGTCGAAGGGGTCGGAGCCCCTCCCGTTAGAACCTGCAGGGCTGGGCACACTTGTTTTCGCATAATTCCGTCACTTCCCTGGTTTCTGAGACACTGACTATTATCTCCTGGCCAAGTTTTACAGCGTTTTCCGAGAGATACATTGTTATCAATGAAAAAGATGACCCTAGGATTTGGTGAGAAAAAAACCTTTTTAACAGGTTTCCGGAAAATAAAAATATCTCCATCTGAAAAAGCAACAATTTCTGGCCAGGTAAATGTAGGGTAAATGTTTACACTAGGACCGAAATTCCCTACACAATTGGGAGTGTGGTTTCTGTTCACCTTAATAGATTCTATTTCTAAGAAACATTTTCTCTATGAACTTCCGTCGCAAATCACTACTTTCGGAGATAAAAGACGTTTTCAATAGGAAGGAATGTATATGATATGAAAATTAAACTAACCTAACCCCACCTTTAGACTCGCTAATCTAACCTAACCTAACCTAACCTAGTCCCACGCTTTAACCTCCTAACTAAAGCCAAATCTGCATTAAAAAAGTGGCCACGGCAAGGGAAGAACAGAAGCGATGCAGGTCACAAGAGGAAGAAGAGTGTGGCAGACGTAAACACTTGTCTCGCCTCCCTATGAACAACATGGTATTATCTCCATAAGTAATGATTTACGATGGAAGCTCATAGAGAGAATGTTTCCTAGAATCCAATAAGGTAAACAGAAACCACACGCCAAATTGTGTAGGGAATTTCGGTCCTAGTGTAAAATAATACCATATGTAGTCAGTGTCTCAGAAAAGGACCGCACAGTCCTCGTCCATTTTTACCTGATCTTGATATTACAGGTGGTCTTTTCTTCATAGGCCAGGCCTTTGAACTGACTGGTCCTGTAGAATTAAAAAAAAAACACAAAAGGGAAACAGAAGAAAACAAAACTACATACAAGCCTGCAGTTTTATTGTCTATTTCTCATACACCACATTCTTTCCAAACTCTTTCAGTCTCAATCATCCGTCCCCTTGTCTCACCACACAGTCCCAGCAGCAATAACATACATTTTCTTCCTGTCTTTTCAACCACCTCATTCATTTCACATCCCATTTCAGTCAAAACCACACGCATCCTTTCCATTCTCTCCCCGTTATACTTCTCAGATCTCATATTCTACTACCTAGTAATCATTTTACCGCAAAATGTAAACACATCAAATCAGCTTCATATTTCTGAAAATCTATCACATATATAATTATAATATAGACTGATCTGTATTAATTTTACTGTAATGTGAGAAAGAGAGAGAGAGAGAGCGAGAGCGAGAGAGAGAGAGAGAGAGAGAGAGAGAGAGAGAGAGAGAGAGAGAGAGAGAGAGAGAGAAAGGAAGGAGAGATGAGAGAGAGGGGGGGAAAGGAAGGAGATGAGAGAGAGAGAGGGGAAAGGAAGGAGATAAGATAAGATTTTCATCATATCTAGACACTTTGCAAGTACCAACTACAAGGTTATTGACTATACAAAGCGCCGCCACATCAGCACGAACTAGGCGGACTCGAACCGCTGACCGAATGCGCAGGGACGCTGCACATTGCGAGCTCACGTCTCTACTAACCTTGCCAGCCTGACGGGCGGAAAGGAAAAAGAGATGAGAGAGAGAGAGAGGGGAAAGGAAGAGATGAGAGAGGAGAGAGAGAGAGGAGAGAGAGGAAGAGAGAGAGAGAGAGAGAGAGAGAGAGAGAGAGAGAGAGAGAGAGAGAGAGAGAGAGAGAGAGAGAGAGAGAGGAGAGAGAGAGAGAAGGAAGGAGAATGAGAGAGAGAGAGAGAGAGGAGAGAGGAAGGAGGAGAAGAGAGAGAGAGAGAGAGAGAGAGAGAGAGAGAGAGAGAGAGAGAGAGAGAGAGAGAGAAGAGAGAGAGAGAGAGAGAGAGAGAGAGAGAGAGAGAGAGAGAGAGAGAGAGAGAGAGAGAGAGAGAGAGAGAAGGAGAGAGAGAGAGAGAGAGGAGAGAGAGAGAGGAGAGAGAGGAGAGAGGAGAGAGGGGGGGGGGGGGGGGGGGAACATTAAAAGTGGTAACTCAGCTGTGATGTGAAGGGATCATATCAAGTTTAAGATCGCAGGACCGCTTTCCTCCACCAGTGCCCCTTGTAGGCCTGTCTGACATCCTCTCCGACTCGTGCATGCGGGAAACCCTTCACGACAAGAGAAATAGGGCCCAAGGCGGCCATTGTTTGTTATGAACTGAAAACTCTACCCAGGCTACCGACCTCCCAATGTGAGTAGAGAAAGTTCAAGGGTTTTGCTGAGTCACTACGTGCGTCGCCTCGGACCCAGGTTTTCGTGCGCAAATGGAACGCCTGAATTCTTGGGTTCCGTGAACTGGTTCCTGAAACGTCGCAAATGGAAGAGGCCTTATAATGTAAAGATTCTGTTCCGATGTTCTCCTTTCTGCAAAAACAAGACATCCAAAGAAAACACGTGTAACGGAACACTCAAGCAAACCAGCGATATTATTTAACTCTGGGACGGAAAATTGTAAATAATTATAATAGGAGGAAATTGGTTAATAAATACCGTGGTTGATGATAGGAAAATACTCAAGTTATCGGGTCGTTAGGACATTCTTGATAGTCAATAGAAGACTAGATAATTTTTTCTGTGGATATGAAAGGTGGGCCTAATGGGCCACTACACTGAATTTTATGATCCCGATAGAGCCTGTGAATCACTCAAATATAAATGTTTAGTGGACTTCATAGATAAATTTTTGTACATGCTTCTAGTTTTTTTCAAATAAAAAGATTATTTAAATTCATTTAACAAATGTAACATTGGTGTCTAGGATGCATAGAAAATGAACATATATGCGTAGCTATAGTAATTATTTTCTCCATAAAATCAACTCATACATACCCATTTACTCTATTTGAGGTAACGATAGATTGGAAATGTTCAAGCCTCAGGCGTATTTTGTGCGTCCCCTTGGAAGTAAAATTATACTTATTTAAGCTCCGCCCCTGCTTGCCATCACAAAATACGATTGTAGCGCTGCCAGACGCTTCTACAGACGGAGCCGAAGGAAAATGTATCGTACATTCACTGGGAGAGCCAGACAGACCTCGCTCTCACAACCTTAAAAAAATTACCCAACTGTAATTCAAAGACGTACGGAATCATGGTACATCATGTTGCCATCATGGAAGACAGCAACAATTTATCATTTACATTTATCACTTTTCCTCTCTTCTATTTTCTTCCTTTCCCTTCCCTTTCCTTTCTTTTACCATTTCTTTCCTTCTTTCTCTTCCCTTTTTTTCTCTTCTCCTCTTTTCTCTTTTCTGCTCCTGCCTCAAATCTCCAGGCGTTCGCCCTTTTCGGCAGACCGCTATAGGTTAGGTTAGGTTAGAAAAACGTTAGGTTAGGTTAGGTTAGGTTAGGTTAGGTAAGGGTTTGGTTGACTACAGTCAGGGTAACTTTGTGTGGGAATCACAATGAGGTTATTTTCAAGAAAATCCTGTGGTTAGTTTCGGAGCTACAGCCATGCGTAGAGGGCCGCCAGCTGCCGAAATCGGCGAACGCATGAGGAACCCTGAGAGTACCTCAGAGCACCTCACCTCGCCTCTCTGGAGGACTGTGGAGGTGTTCGTATATCCATTATGTACATTTTTTGGGTGACATTCCTATGTAAGTTATGACAAATGTACCAGTTACATTGCATTTTTAAAGTAATTATAACTATTACTAAAGAGATTGTTTATTATTTTAGTGTATTATGGCCAAATTACAAGTTTTATCGTGCTTGTCACAAGTCTTAACAAAGATTCGGACGCATTGAAAAATTGGCGGGATTGCAAAAATTGTTCCCAGATGTCACTGGAGAATTTTAATATTTGTGACTTCTTACCTGTTAAGAGTCACCTACTCTACTCCTTACTACTCCTTACCTACTCCTAATTAAATACAGTATCCTTTCCATGTCGTGCGCATGTAATGAATGTTGAATTGGGTGAGAATAAAAGGAAAACAGAAACATTTACGGGAGGAGGTCTGATAAGATTTTCTCATGCGCGCGATCTGATTGGCCAGGCTCTTGAAACCACCACCCACACCCACGACTGTATATTTTTACAGGAAGAGTAAAATTTGGTGCCGGGAGTGTCTCTGCTCAGTTTTCTGTACACGCAAAAGAGTAAAAAATAAGTGGACGGAGCTTAAATAAGTAAAATTTTACTTCCAAGGGGACGCACAAAATACGCCTCTCATATAGTAAGGTAGTGATGCAGATTTCTCGATGTGAACAGTATTTTTGATGATACAGCCATTTTAAGTGGAGGAAAATTTGTGCGCCCTAAAATGACCGGCGCCATGTTGTGACGTCAACAAAGCACAATTGACTATAACAGTGAGCTGACCTGACATCTGGTGGCCATCTGGGAACCTCCTGTCAGCTCCAGGACGTCAGGTCTAGCGGTGTCAGGCTAGACTTCATTTCCATTATTCCCTACCAAACCAGCTACAATTAAGTGTTGTCATGGTCAACATAGGTTTATGCAAAATGAAAATATTCGAGTTTTACATTATTAATGGCGTTATAATGAGGATTGTTGGCAAAATAGAAGCATTCGACCGCAGGTGCCCTACAACATTCTACTAAATACTGTAGAGGAATGCTTCAAGGCGGGTGTATGGGTAAATAATAGTTTATCTTTGCATGCATGTTGTCATACTGTTCATATTTACCTGCAGACAAAACTTTTAGGTACTGAAAGTTATATCTTAAAATATGGGAGACAGCTTCATTATGCACGTAAGCACGAATTATATTCATACTAGCCGCAAAGCCGCCCTCCGAGCGGACTTTTTGGCTAGCTCCTGCGGAGGGCTATTGGTGGGCCTTCGGCCCACCACCTGTGTTTGGTGGGCCTTCGGTCCACCAAACATGGACTCTCCAGATAGCCCCTTCTAACTTTCCTGAAATCATGGATGTAGAAATGTATGTATTCCCCCCACCCATTCACTCACCCATTACCCATCACCCCCCACCCATTCACTCACCCATTACCCATCACCCCCCACCCATTCACTCACCCATTACCCATCACCCCCCACCCATTCACTCACCCATTACCCATCACCCCCCACCCATTCACTCACCCATTACCCATCACCCCCCACCCATTCACTCACCCATTACCCATCACCCCCCACCCATTCACTCACCCATACCCATCACCCCCACCTATCCTCACCCATCACCCATCACCCCCCACCCATTCACTCACCCATCACCCCACACCCATTACCCATCACCCCACCCATTCACTCACCCATTACCCATCACCCTACATCAAGGCTTCCTCAATTCTCGCAACCCACTTTTGTTTTCACAATTCTCGCTAATAGGCTGCTAAAAAAAAAAAAAAAAAAAGTGATCGGATCATCTCATAAA
This sequence comes from Chionoecetes opilio, assembly GCA_016584305.1. Taxonomy (NCBI): domain Eukaryota; kingdom Metazoa; phylum Arthropoda; class Malacostraca; order Decapoda; family Majidae; genus Chionoecetes; species Chionoecetes opilio. Next base: position 90,878 of record JACEEZ010013521.1, on the reverse strand, counting down.
TGGGCTTATGACCTTCCCCTGGTCAACCTGATTCCAAAAATGTGCCATATGAGGTGTTTGCGCCACGGGGGGCGGAACCTATACCACATACACACACAGACAGAGACACACTTTCGCTTATATTATTATAGATGAATGTCTATTTTTATCTTACATCATTGCAATCAATGTCTACTTCTCTTTGTAAATTGGCATTGAAAATAGCTTAGTTACTCCTTTGCCACAGGTTTTGAGGATAATAAAAAATTCTGGCGCTGATAGGTGTCTACAACAGCTGATGGCTAGTCCCTAAGGAACCCGTTTACTCGCACCTAAAACGCGGAGTATTATGAAACTTTGGATCCAATACAAGGAGGTCCCGAAGATACGAGCAGTTAGATTCCACCTGGCATACTCGTAAAGCGAAATCTCGTATAACAAAACACATAACTAATGGTAAAATATAGGTTTGGTTCCAGGACCCCAACAATTATAAAAAAAAAAAAAAAAAAAAATGTTTTTCAAGCTATAATAAAATTTGGTAATATTTAGTAGGGGTGCGAGAACCCCTTGAGGAATCCTATGGTCCCTGGTGATATCCTATGGTGCTATCACATGCGTGGGAGCTGACCTGACTTCTTCAAGAAGGCACATATTATACAGCTGATAACGGGGTGTTGTGTACGTTGTGCGGGCGGCAGCCGATGTCCGCCGCCAGCGGAGATCTTGGTAATTATTTAATAGGAAAGCGAGGACCTTTTGAGGAATCCTATGATCACTGGTGATATCCTATGATGCTATCACAGGCGTAGGAGCTGACTGTCTTCTTCAGGAAGGCACAGGTGAGGCGGATGACGGCGGGTTTTGAGAGAGGCGGCGGACGGGGCAGGCCGCCGCCTCCTCCGCCAAGGTAGGTTTGGGCAGGCTTAAACGTCTTATTACTCGTTATTATACAACTTAGTGATTATGGTGAGATGTTATATACACATGTCATTTTCTAAATCAATGTAGCACCGTGTGTCACCTTAAATAAGGGTGATTTAAAGATGTTATGATGAGGTGACTGCTGGCCGAGCTGGCGGGGCAGTGAGTGACGGAGAAATACTTGCCGCGGAGCCGCCCCATATCACAAATATTCACCATTTTAACACACATACACACCTTCTACCACCAATACACTAGCAACACAGGCTCCTTACTTATACATCTTGCTATCTGATACATTAAAACTACTTAAAACGCAAGCATTAAAAATAAAACGAGAATTAGTTTTAGATGACGGGGACAGAAGGTGGACAGAGGCAGTCTGGCATGCCATTCTTGCCCGGAAATATGTATCGCTGGCTTGTTATTGGTCGAGAAGTTTTAAAAACTGTTTGTCATTGGCTGGTGACGGATGACGCCTTAGCCAGTCACAACCTTCCTACTCGTTTACGACCTACCGAGGGAGCTTTCAATCAGCTTTGTAGCTTCCGTCATTAGGGAAAGTAGTATCTAGGTCAGAGGTTCTCAAACTTCATGGATGGCGGCGCACTAGATTATATCTTGGACTTCGGCGGCACAGCAGCTATATATATTATATAAAATATTATATATATATATTATATAATTAATATAATATATATATATATATATATATATATATATATATATAATATATATATATATATAATATATATATATATATAATATATATATATATATGAATGGACATAAGGAAATAATGCGTAAATAAACTACTATGTTACAACAATAACATACCTGATCAGTGGGACATGTGTGCCTACCTGGAGTTGCATATCCGCTCTATGTTAGGAGGGACAGTTGACAGACACACTCTCATTTCCTCTTCAACAGCCAGCAATTTATTCCTTTTCTTAGTTTTTATATTTGTGAGGGCTGAGAATCCCAGTTCACACAGATATGAGGTTGAAAATTGCAAGAGTATTTTCTGGGCTCTTTTGGATATAATTATGTGGGTGTTCGTTTTTCATTTGAATCCAGAAGCTTTCTAATGTCATATCCAGATATTGCAGTTTTAGTGTGCGGTCATTACGGATGTTGATTAGTTCCTCTTCTTCAAGGATGCTAAGCTGTGGCTTGCTCAAGGGATCGTGAACGAATGGATTTCTCAGCCAGTCATAACTTTCAACATATATATTTGGGAAATATTTTTCTATGTTCCTTCCTAGGCTTTCAAGGTGCTGCTTAATGAGTGGAACAATGTCTGTATATTTAGCTTCAGCAGTCTTTTGAAACATGTCAATCTTGCCTTCACTCACCCTTTCATTCTAGAGCCTAATTTTTTCTACCAAGGCTTTCATTTTGTCAGAAGATGTTACCATATTTTCATTTATTCCTTGCATACTTGCATTAACCTTGTTCAGATGTTCAAATATGTCTGCCAAGTAGCACAATTTTGCACTCCAAATTTCATCAGCAAATAATTCGCAGAATTCAGTTTTCTCCTCAAGGGTAAAGAAAAGGAGCATTTCCTCTCTCAGTTCATGCACCGGGATAACACTTTGCCTCTTGATAACCCCCGGGACTCTGTGTGGAGGAGAAGACCTTCGTGAGGAGATCCCATTTCTTCACAAAGCATGGAAAATAGTCTTGACTGCTTTGGTCTGCTTTTAAGAAAGTTTACCATTTTCACAACATCATCAAGAACAAATTTTAATTCTTGTCCGAGTGTTTTAGCAACAAGAGCTTCACGGTGCAAGAAACAATATGGGTAGTAATCAAATCTGGGTTCTCCTTCTTGACTAAGGACACAAAACCTTTTACCGAACCCACCATGGATGGACAGCCATCTGTGCAAATTCCTACACATAATTTCCATGACAAGTCCTTTTCTTTCAAGTATTATGTCACTGTAGAAAATATCTCCTGTCCTGTGGTTTGCACCAGTTCTTTGCAGCATAAGAAATGTTCAGTTATTTTGTTATCAGCAACATAACGGATGAACACTAGTAACTGAGGTTTTCCTCCAATGTCTGTTGATTCATCCGCTTGTAAAGCATACATTTTACCTTTCACGAGTTCACACACACTTTTTTCAATATCAGACGACATGTCCTTGATTCGTCTACCAATTATGTCGTCTGAGAGGGGAAGAATTTTTTTCACTTCCTTTTCAGCCTCATCCCCAAACAATGTTTTCACCACAGCACAGCAAGCTGGAAGGAAGTATGACTCTGCAATTGAATGGGGTTTCATTTGTTTTGCTGTATGCTCTGCCACTAAATAACTTGCTTTCTGTGCCTTTTCTACCACCTTCACCTTTTTCTCAAACCCAAGCCTTTGTTGTTTGTTATCTTTCAAGAGTCTTTTAAAGTAATCTATAGGCTTCTGAGAGAGGTGACTATGTTTTGTTGTTAAATGTCTCTTCATTTTTCATAGGAGTCATAGATTCATTTGATAGCTCAATGCCGCAAACAACACATTTTGGCTTTGGACCATTTTCATCATCACAGCAAGTGAACCCAAGTCCAAGATAACTGTCGTTATACAGGCGAAATGACTTACTGCGGTTACTTTTGCTGGCATGTGTCGTCGTTTTGACCACGCTTAGACCTGGATGGCAAAACGCTCTTTCATCTGTCACTTCTCTTTGCCCGCTCGGACCTGCACGACTACGGTCACTTTCAACTGTCACTTCACTTTGCCAGCACGGATCTGTACGACTATGCTCATTTTCAACTGTCACTTCACTTTCTTCACTTTCCACACTAGGGTCTGGACGAGAGGACTCACTTTCACAGTTATTACTGTTACTTCGCCTTCGGTGCCTTCGACACATTTACGTTTTGATTCATGATCAACTGCGACTTCACCGCTATTGCCTTCAGTACACTTTCGCTTTTTAATGAGGTACTTATCCATTTTTTAAGCTTGGACCTCATTAACACCACAACAGCGATACTTACTGAGGCTCACGGCTACACTGACCACGGGAGGTGCCTACCCAATGCTCTGCCTACGTGTGTTGCCAAATTATACACGTTATTTATCGATCGGGGTTCACGTAAATCACATCAAACAGTCAAACTTGCATAAAGCCTACTGATATACGTATGCATCAGTTTCTATTCATCATCCTTTTTCCTTTTATATGTCGCTAAAAACAATTCACATGCACGCGTGATAAAACTAGTAAGTTGGTAACTCAGTAACACCAGCAGGCTGCGGCTCAGACTGGTACAGTACGTGTACAGTACTCGTTCAACACGTATTGTGGTGGAAGCGGGAAGTATTTTTTTAAGCATGAATAACTTATTTATTTATTCTCTATTTCTAACTTTATCCATCTACCCAAAGTATTTATAATATTATTAAAAGGACCTTGCATCTACCTGCCTAGTTACATATTAACTCATTCATTTACGATTTTCCATCTTCAATATAAGAAACAAAAACTGCGACCTCAAAGTGCAAAATACCCATATCTATGAAAAATTACGCGGCGCACCTAGGGGATTCCCACGGCGCACAGTTTGAGAATCACTGATCTAGGTAGTGCGAGAGCAGGTTGTTGCTGGCCATACTACCTCCGTTGCTGGCTTCTCGCCCAGGGTTGTGAATTTTTGCAGGCCACATTGTCGTACCGAGCCACCAGAATTATCATATTTTCAGATTGATAATTATCGTACAACCTTAGGTAAAATCATATAGTCAGTAAATGACTTTATAATTTTTGTAAATAACTTTTAATTTACTTTAGTAAATAACTTGGTAATTTTACTCACCCCAGTTTGAATGTCGTAACATTGGATTTTCGATCTCGTATATTGAAAATAGACCCTAATTTACACATCTCGTATCATCGGATTCTCGTATATCGAATACTCGTATAACGGGACCTCCCTGTATAAGCTATATATCACTGTACTCGTATTCATTTTGCTTAAAAATGCACCATGAATGAGATCTATGCAGTTTCTGGGGCCAAAATACGACGTGGCGGCAGAACGCGCTGTGATTGGTTGTGATGTAGATTGTAGACGACTTATGACCGTTGTTGTGCTAAAACCGGCCCCCTTCGTAAATCGCCCCGCGGGCGCTTATTTAACCTAAATAACTCTACAAAACCTAACACAAACCCATCCTAAACCTAACCCAACCTACACCAGACCTAAACATAACTTAAATATAACTTAAATAAAATTCAAAAAGCTATCTTTGGCGAACTGAGGGAAGAAAACATAAGGTAGCTAAGTGGCCGTGAGACCTATACATGTGGTAGTTCCTGTTACTTAAGCTTGCCCTTAAGCTTAAGCTTGCCCTTATGATATATGAGGCATTCAATTTCGTACAGAAATGTCCTGCTCACAGGACATTTCTGTACGAAATTGAATGCCTCATATATCATATATGCTCAAAACCTATACCTATAACTGTCGCCGATAGGATTTCTCGTTCCACTTCGTGCCCCCCCCCCCTTTTTGTTGATAAATAAAGACGGGTTTGTTGTCGTAGGACGCTTGAACATGCCTTTGTTGATCACCAAGCTTATATTTAAGCATTAGATTTGCTGTATTGGTGTGAAGACCTGTCACGCACCAGCACCGGCAGCCCGAGCCCCGCCCCGTGGCTGGGAGGCAGCAGCCACCACCGCTGTCACCAGGCAAGTCGCAGTCCGACAAATGACTGCCATTCGATTCCCTCCCCGATGACCCGTACGTCTGAGCCGCAGATGGCAGTATCGCAGTAGCGGTACAAAAAGAGTCAAGCTTACAGTACCTGGGGATCCACCGCTGAGGAGCCCGGCTGCACACACTGGCTTCCTGGAACAAACAACATCACTACATTATCAACTGTGACAAAAAAATATAAGCTACAACTAGGCATGAAGTTTTCAGTACAGTAAACCCTCCCTAATTCGAACCCGTATCATTCAAACTTCGGATAATTTGACCTGTTTTAGGCCAATTCAAATTTTTCAACAACTTTCCATAATTCGAGCAGAAGTTCGAAGTATCCGGGTCTTAGTAGTGCGAGTCCGACTTCTCCCATGCAGTGCGTGCCGCGGCTGCCCAGCGTGACCAGATATACGAACGATAATTATCGTATACCGTAAATTGTGGCGTACAAGTCGACCAGGTGTATAAGTCGACCTCAAGATAATTAGCTCAAGATTACGGTTTAGGCCTATACTTGCCGTATAAGTCGGGAGGCGCTCGGCGAGCAACCAGGCAGTTGGAGAGCGACCTTGGACTGCTCTGGAAGTGGCGCATTTTGTAGTTGTATTTGGAAAGCTTGCGTTTTACGGAGTTTTAATGCATCAGATAGTAAGATATATAAGGAAGGAGCCTGTGTTGCTAGTGGTTTAGTGGTAGAAGGTGTGTATGTGGGTTAAAATAGTGAATATTTGTGTTATGGGGTGGACCCGTCAATAATGTTTCCGTCACTCACTACCCCGCCAGTCACCTCATCATAACATCTTGAATTCACCCTTATTTAAGGTAACACACGGTGCTACACTGATTTAGATAATGACACGTGTATATAACAGCTCACCATAATCACTAATCAATCAATCATTGGGGGCATACGCCGGGGGGCGCGTCACCTCGCCCACCCTACGACGCCACTCCCGAGGGTCACCACGCGCGAGTTCCCATGCAGGCTCCTTTCCCATACCAAGCAGCTCTCGACAAGAAACATCAACTTGCCCCAGCCACGAGCCTTGTGGGCGCCCCCTTGGCCTCCTCCACGCCGGAGTGTCTCTTACAGATACAACCCGATGGGAAGGATCGGTTTCAGGGTAGCGTGCCACATGCCCATATAGCCGAAGTTGGCGCTGACAGACTATGCAGGTAATAGGCCTCGATTCAGTCTCACGGTGCAATCGCTGATTTGACACGTAATCATCCCAGCGATACCCCATGATTCTGCGAAGACAATTATTACCAAAGGCATTGATTCGTCTCTTCAAGTCACTATTTAGTGTCCATGTCTCACAACCATAGAGTAAGACAGGGATCACAAGCGATTTGAAGATCCGGATCTTTGTCCTCCTGCACAGGTACCGACAATGCCAAATACTCCCGCTGAGCGAGTCCATAACACCGTGGGCTATGCCAATCCGTCGTAAGACTTCTTGACGTGACCGCCGTCATTATGGACTGCGCTACCAAGGTATGTAAAACTTTCCAAGATCTCAATGTCCTCGCCACACGCATGAACAGACTGTACTGTTTCATCTAGTAAGTCTCCAAACACCTGGACCTTGGTCTTGAGCCAGGAGACCTCAAGTCCCAAAGGCTTTGCCTCCTCGTGCAGCGCCTCGAGAGCCATCACCAGGACCTCCAGCGACTCAGCAAAGATTACTGCATCATCGGCAAAAACAAGATCAGTGATCTTGGTGTTGCCGACGGATGCTCCACAATCACTTTGATCTACAACCTTGTCCAATACCCAGTCCATACAAGCGTTGAAAAGTGATGGGGCAAGGACGCACCCTTGCCTCACTCCTGTATTCACAGGAAAGAAGCCGGATACACCTGCCCCACACTTCACAGCACTCTCAGTCCCAGAATACAGACCAGTTATCAAACCAATAGTTCTTGCAGGAATCCCTCGAAGTCGCAGAAGATCCCAGAGTGACTCACAATGCACTGAGTCAAACGCCTTCTTGAGATCAACATAGGCTGCAAGCATCCCGTCGAAACTCACGAAGGCGTTCCACCAGGACACGAAGCGCTAGGATACAGTCCGTTGTTGACTTAACAGGCGTGAACCCAGACTGCTGAGGTCTCTGATGCTTCACCAGATGGCTGCGAATCCGTGTCAGCAATAGATGGGCATTGGGCAAGCACCTTGCCTGGTACGCTGAGCAGTGTAATACCGCGGTAATTGTTGCAGTCCTGACGGTCCCCTTTCCCTTTCCAGATAGGGACGACCAGCCCCCTTTTCCAGTCAGGAGGAATGGTACCTGATTGCCACACGGCAGTCAGGACAGCATGCAACCCGTGGATCATGGCCTCACCCCCAGCTTTGAGGAGCTCTGATATTACAAACACCAGCTGCCTTTCCACCCCTCAACTTTGCTACAGCCTCTCTGACTTCGTCAAGAGAGGGTGCGCTTTCGTCAATGGGAGGATCGGCATCCACTGCCTGTAACCCAGTGGTGTGAAGCTGCTCAGTTGGAGGGTCCACCGTGAATAAGATGTATTATAATGTTAGCGTGGGGCCTCCACCGGCTTGTCCCGCCGCCTCTCTCAAAACCCGCCGTCATCCGCCTCACCTGTGCCTTTCTGAAGATGACAGGTCAGCTCCCACGCCTGTGATAGCACCATAGGATATCACTAATGATCATAGGATTCCTCAAAGGGTCCTCGCTCCCCTACTAAATATTACCAAGGAGATCTTCCTTGGTGTTGATAACAGTGTTGTAGTCAAAACCAGACCCTCCGAGACCAAGACCAAGACCAAGACCAGACCCTTCGAGACCAAGACCAAGACCAGACCCTCCAAGACCAAGACCAAGATCAAGACCAGACCCTTCGAGACCAAGACCAAGACCAGACCTTCCGAGACCAAGACCAGCACTCCGAGACCAAGACCAAGACCCTCCGAGACCAAGACCAAGACCAGACCCTCCGAAACAGACCAAGACCAAGAACAGCCACATAACAATTTTTTTTTATAAATGACTAAAATTGTGAACAACTGAACATCTAATCAAATATTTCTGCTTTCATTGCTTCGTTGGCATGAAGAAACAGGAAAATAGCAATTTTTGTCGTTACGTTTTCCAAGCGAGCTAGCTAAACTGCTAAACCTGTGGTGTACGTGTACGAGGTGTGCGGGGATTGCATAGGCCTACACATATATGAAGTACACGTAGGTGAACAGAGCTGCAAACATGCGTGCGTGCAAACGGAGATTATCACTGCGAGAATGGCCACATCATGCATGTTCTCTCGACGCATGCACTCTATCTGCGCTCACAGGGCTCAGCTCATGCATGCATCATCACCGTAGAGCTAGTCATGCAGTATCTATAGACAGTACAACCAGAGCTGGGCACTAAATACATTGAATGTATTTAAATACTTAATACAAAATACATGGGAGAAATGTATTTAAATACTAAATACTAAATTTTACGAATGTATTTAAATAATAAATACTAAATACATCAATTGTATTTAAATACATTTGTAAATACATTTTAAATACACACAAATTTTAACATGTCCGAGAAAAATTAATTTCCTTAGGATTTCCTTAGATTTTGGGTTTCCTTAGGAATTTCCTTCTCAGGCCTAAATTTCCTTGAAATCAGGACATTTCCTTGCCAGTGGAAACACTGGTTCACTGTAACATCAGGGTTGCCAGATAGTTGGGCGGGTTTATGGCCAAATTAACTGATAAAAAATATTAAAAATATTATATTAAATGTATTTAAATACAATGAATTTAAACTCATAAAAGTATTTAAATACTGTATTTAAATACATGACAACCAATGTATTTATAAATACATTTCTAGATACACAAATGTATTTAAATACAATTGTATTTAAATACTGCCCAGCTTTGAGTACAACGCTGTATGGCGCGCCGTGAATCAAAACAGCCATGATTTTTCTCCGTGTATGATAATAAATTTCGACCTTCCCCACGCCGCAATGCACTTTTTAATCCTGGTCTCGACCTGGTCTCGAGCCAAACTCCGAGGCCAGAAGCTTAGAGACCAAGATCAAGACCAAGACCACATCAAACTGGTCTCGAGACCAAGACCAGTCTCGAGACCTACAACACTGTTGATAATGATATCCACCTCTGCTTCATGATGCTGCTGCCACGGCCGCGCTGCCAGACGTGGATGAGTCCCCTTGCTTGTATTTCATCTCTTTACTCATATATATGAATAATAGCCTATCAAATGCGATTATGTCTATATTCACCTAGAAAAATTATATTTCATAGCATACCAAGCAGTAATAAGTCTGGAAACCTACTACCTCTCCTAATAGCAGTCTCGAACATTTGTAGGCCAGCGTGCAGGTTTACCACCAAATCTACCACCTACCCGCTTGTGCTGTCTTGAGTGTTAGGAGTAGTTTATAGTATAAGGATTATAGGACACAATTAATGTATGGTGATGGTATTTATTTCAGTTCTTTGTGTTTCAGATATTGGTGCCTTTATTGTAAGGAATAAACTTAAGAATTAAGAAGTGTATCCAAAACCCCAGGAAGGAACAGCAAAGTGGCGACGAGGATCTACTAGAACCACTTCAAACAACTTCGACGAGTACCAACTTCTTTAGTGTGTGCACAAGATGGCACATGCAATTCCCACGTTACAACCGCTCGAGTTTGATGACACCAACCAAGAACAGGCATGGACTGATTGGATTGAACATGCTGAGGATGCGTTTCTGGCTTTTAGTATAACCGAAGATGCTAAGCGTTTAGCACTACTCCGGTTCTATGGGGGAAAGAAACTGAGAGAGGTCATCAAGACTTTGACACCGGAGATACCAACAGGCCAAACAGAGCCCACATACAAAACAACCAAAGTGGCACTAAATGCTTACTTCGTTGAGAAAACCAATGAGGTATTCGAGCGACACAAATTTAGGATGCTTGCACAGGAGCCTGGCGAGGCAACACACAGTTATGTAACTCGCTTACGTACGCAAGGTGCTAAATGCAGCTTCACGCAGTACAACCTCGACAAAGCCATCATCGACCAGCTGACGGAGAAATGTACTTCCAACAAAATGAGACGAGCATACCTGAAAGAATCAGACATGACAGTGCAGAAAGCCCTTCAACTAGCTTATACATATGAAGCAACAAAGGCTCAAGCAAGTCAGATGGAAAAACACGAGGAAGAAGGCACCAATATCCACAAGGTCACTACGAAATACAAGCAACAACAAAGAAACACCTGGGAGAAAAATAGGAGACAACAAGATGACACGGCACACAAACAAACAATGAAATGTTTCGGATGTAATGGCTTTGATCACATACACGGTCAGAAAAAATGCCCGGCATATGGGAGAAAATGTAACCACTGTGGAGTCATGAACCATTTCGCAACAGCCTGTATGAAGAAATGTTACAGTCGGAAGAAAAAGGTCAACTTCTTGAAGGAAGATAACTCATCCGACGACGATGATCATGTGCAGCACGTGTCGTCAAAACACTCAAGCAACACAGACAGCGACTCCTATGTATTCAGGGTGAAATTTGACGCTTCCTTGGAAGAACAAGTCCTGATAGACGACATCCCCATTAAAATGCTGATCGATTCAGGTGCAAATGTCAACCTTCTGGATGGCGACACTTTCGACCGGGTCACCCAGCTACGTCCGAACATTGTACTGAAACAGACGAAGATGGAACCAAAAGCTTATGGAGACATCCCCATACCACTGCAAGGGGAATTCTTTGCAACATTGACTAATGGATCAACAAGGATTGCACACAAAATGTTGGTTACAAAAGCACGTCAAGGAGGTAACATCTTGGGTAAACGGGCCAGTACAGAACTAGGCTTCCTGACAGTCCAACAGGCGAAGACTGTGAGTGTCAAGGGAATCCCACCGTCAACAAAGGAAATACTGGATCGCAATCTACCAGCCCTCGATGGTCTAGGAAGAATGAAAAACTTCCAACTCAAACTCAAGATCGACGACAGCATCCAACCTGTGGCACAACCACCCCGCCGAGTGCCATTCCACCTACGAAGAGCAGTGGAACAGAAAATCCAGGACATGTTGGACAAGGACATCATCGAGAGGGTGGAGGGCCCGACACCGTGGGTCTCTCCATTGGTGACAGCACCAAAACCAAATGGAGACATCAGAATATGTGCCGACCTCCGGACTGCAAACAAAGCAGTGAAACGCACACACCATCCGATACCGACAGTGGAACAACTACTCAGTGAGGTGAAGGGGGCAAAAAAGTTTTCCAAGGTGGATCTCAACTCATACTACCACCAAATAGAGTTGACCCCTGAATCAAGAGACATCACAGCATTCTCATGCGACTCTGGTATCTACAGATACAAAGTGTTGACCTAACTTCAGCAGCAGAGGAAGGGCAACATCTACTACAACAGATCATCCAGAAATGTCCGAACTGCCGGAACGGTGCGGACGACATCCTCATCTGGGGTAAGGACACCGAAGAACATGACAAAGCCCTAGAAGCAGTACTACAGACATTGAAAAACAACAACCTGACCATAGCTCAACACAAGAGCGTGTTCCACAGGGATGAAGTTGAATTCCATGGCTTCATGGTGTCCGATAAGGGTATCAAACCTACAGACTCAAAAATCGAGGCAGTCAGAAACTTTGTACGCCCAGAGACGGTCCAGGAAGTCCGCAGCTTCCTGGGTCTGATCAATTACCTAACCAGATTCATTCCACGACTCGCAACACTCAGCGAACCTCTGAAGAACTTGACTAGAGCGAACAACAAGTGGAGATGGACAGAGGAGGAGGAGGAGTGTTTCAAACAGCTGAAAGACTCTGTCATACATAGCGAAGCACTCATACACTTCGACCCACAACTGCAAACGTCGCTCATTGTGGACGCCAGTCCAGTGGGACTGGGGGCTATCCTCTGCCAAAGCCATCAAGGCGCACTCAAGCCCGTCAGTTACGCCTCCAGGACCCTGACGAATGTCGAACGCCGGTATTGCCAATTGGAAAAGGAAGCGCTAGCCATAGTATGGGCATGTGAAAAGTTCCACCTTTATCTGTATGGGAAAGAATTTGTCATCATGACCGACCATCAAGCACTGACAACCATTTTCAATCCCAAGGGCAAGCCGTCCGCACGCGTACTACGATGGATCCTACGCATGCAACAGTATGATTACACCGTACAGCACATCAAAGGAAGTGAAAATCCCGCTGACATACTGTCAAGACGTCTGAAGTATCACGGGGAGGTTTCAGCTGAAGAAAAGCTAGCGGAAGGATTTATTAACCACATTGTGGCCAACAGCGTTCCAAAAGCCCTGCCTCTATCAGAAATAGTGGAAGAATCCAAACAAGATCCGACCCTTAGGGCGATAGAGGAAGCGATCCAAACGAATGATTGGACCAACAAGGTGACGGAACCGTTCAAACATGTAAGGAGCGAACTGACAACAAAACGTGGTGTGGTAGTGCGCGGATCCAGAATTGTCATCCCCAGAAACTTACAACAGCGCACGTTGCAACTGGCCCACGAGACGCACATGGGAATGGTAAAAACAAAAGCACTGCTCCGGGCCAAGGTATGGTGGCCCAACATGGACAAAGATGTGGAAGAAACTGTAAAACGCTGCATACCATGTGCTAGTCTGGACCCAAGAAAACAAGCCAATCCTGTGAACATGGCAATGATGAAGGGGCCTTGGGAAGTGATCCACATTGATATCTGTGGACCATTCCCGAGTGGAGACTACGTAATTGGAATAATTGATGCAGGCTCTAGATGGCCCAAAGCTTTCATAGTCAAATCCACCGATACAAACACGGTTACCTCCATTCTAGAGAGATGTCTTTGCACACATGGCATTCCCGCAGTTATTGTATCAGCCAACGGACCGCAGTTCAGAGCCAAAGAATTCAGCCGGTTTTGCGATGAATGGGGAATGCGACATCGGAAGGTTACACCTTATCACCCTCAAGCTAACGGAGAAGTTGAAAGATTCTTCGCAACCATGTTGAAAGCCATCCGAGCTCTGAACACAGAAGCGAAAGACTGGAGACGGCACCTGGACAAGTTCTTACTGCACTACAGGAGCACCCCACATACTATGACAGGAGAGACTCCAGCCAAGCTCCTTATGGGTAGAGATCTAAAAGTGAAGCTACCACAACTGCAACACAGCTTAGAGAATCAGAATTGGGAGGCGGCACGGCAAAAGGATCAGATGGAAAAATACAAACTGAAGCTTCGAACAGATACCAAAAACAGAGCCAAGCCAACCCAGATAATGCCAGGAGATAAAGTGCTCCTGAAACAACATAAATACGATAAGCTCACCACGAGATATGATCCCAAACCTTGGGAAGTTAAGGAACGGAAAGGGGACTCAGCCATCATCCAACGAGGAGAGAAGAGGATACTGCACAGCACATCACAGATGAAGATGATTCCAGAAGGGACAATCAGCAGATGGATAGAGGAGGATGAAGACGGTAACGATCCTTATGATGGACACCTGTCCCACAGTCAGAGATTAGGAGAACATGAAAACAGACAACGCGGAACATCGGGCGAGGGCGAAATTCAACAGGGTGAACGAGATGAAGGAAACGAGGAGGAAGCTCTAACCACCAGACGGCCCAGACGCACAAGACGACCACTGAGATATCAAGATGGAGCTGACGATTCTGACAACGATGAGGAAGGTGCAACTGGAGACGCAGGACATGAAACCATTAGACATAACTAGCGTCTTGAATTGAAGGAGAAGGAAGATGTGCTGTCTTGAGTGTTAGGAGTAGTTTATAGTATAAGGATTATAGGACACAATTAATGTTTGGTGATGGTATTTATTTCAGTTCTTTGTGTTTCAGATATTGGTGCCTTTATTGTAAGGAATAAACTTAAGAATTAAGAAGTGTATCCAAAACCTCAGGAAGGAACAGCAAACCGCACTGTGGGTTCGAGTTACCACCTACGTAGGAGTTACCATCTTCAAGCAGGTGGTAAGTGCTTCGTGGGTCCCTGCCCTGATCCACTTGTTTTCCACTCAGTGGTAAAGATTCACATTTTATCCACACGCCATATAAGTCGACCCCTAGTTTTGGAGAAATTTTTTCTGACTCAAGGAGTAGACTTATACGCCACCATTTACGGTAAATACAATTGAGTACAGTTTTGGTGAGTACAAGTAATACAATATGTGCTGTTTGGCATGTTTGAGCGAGTTCTTATTGTGTGGAGGGGCTAGAGGCAACCATCGGATAATTCAGACTTTTGGCTCTTTCGACCGAGGTCTCCCCACAATTACCATAAATGGCGGCGTACAAGTCGACTCTTTGAGCCAGAAAAAAAAAATCCAAAACTAGGGGTCTTCTTATACGGCTAGGATAAAATGCAAACCTTTACCACCGAGTAGCATACAAGTGGATCAGCACTACTAACAATCGCTTTACACCACTTACTGTAACTCTAGCAGGTTACCATAAATATTTCCAGCTATAAATTGTGTTCGTCGAACTTACTTTTAGTAATCGTCCAGACCATTTCATCATTCCTGATTTAATGCAGTCAAAATATAGCCATGATCGAGTATATCAACAATATGTTGTCACTTTTTGTATCCAGTCACCCGTTTTTAAATGATCCGCATTCAAAATCTGTAAATTCCCCGAGCTCTCAAAACACAACTGACGACCAGCAGACGACGGACCACGGCTTGGTGACGTCACGGCAGGCGGCCTCCATGCCCGGCCCTGATACAAATACACTAGGGTCCCGCATAAAGCGTGTTCGCATAAAGCGTTTCCCCTATAAAGCGAACGACCTAAAATATTTAAAAGAAATATATACGTATATATTTAAATAAATAAAATTCCAAAATTTTCGTTAGGAACGAATTTGATCATATAGAACTATTCCACCATCAAAGTCAGGCAAATCCGAGGAGTTCTCATATAGAGAGCCGAAATATCGTACAGAACGTGTACGTACGTACGTATACTAATACCGATACCGGTATACCGGAAAACCAAAATACAGGTAATACAGACGCCGAAATACCGGTATTTCCGTATACCGGATACCGGTGTACATCCCTACCCGGGCTCACCTGCAACGCCTCCGTCTGTCCCCTGGGCCCTGACCCCCACTGCCTTTGGTGCATTAATGTTCCGGAGACTATTAAACACTTTCTGCTGCAGTGTCCACGCTTCCACTTCCACCGTGTAGTGCTACACTCAACTCCTCGCCCTGAACGTGGCCATCTTTGCCCTGGCCACCCTGCTGGCAGCAGCGGCTGGCGTACCCTCCTCCCGGCAACACGCAGTCATCCGCCTCACCTGTGCCTTCTTGAGGAAGACAGGTCAACTACCGCGCCTGTGATTGCATCATAGGACATCACCAGGGCTCGATCATAGTGTTCCCCGAGGGATCCTCGCAGCCCTAAAACAACAACAACAACAGTTCTGGCGATGCACACAAGCGAGAGTTAAGCCAGGTTTATGGCAACTTCCTTTTGAGTCACTAACGTAACCTAATCCCATGCTTTAACCTCCTAACTAAAGCCAAATCTGCATTAAGTGTCCACGGCAAGGGAAGAACAGAGGCGATGCAGGTCACAAGAGGAAGACGAGTGAGAGGCACGCCGCACGTAAACAAACACTTGTCTCTCGCCTCCCTATGAAAAACATGTCATTATCTTCAAAAATGTGAGTCCAAAAGAATATTTCCTAGAATTTAATAAGGTAAACAAAAACCATACTCCCAATTGTATAGGGAATTTCGATCA
This sequence comes from Chionoecetes opilio, assembly GCA_016584305.1. NCBI lineage: Eukaryota > Metazoa > Arthropoda > Malacostraca > Decapoda > Majidae > Chionoecetes > Chionoecetes opilio. The sequence goes on along the minus strand of JACEEZ010013521.1, from coordinate 74,432 downwards.
TAGTGTAAAATAATACCATGTTCTGGTATGCATGGGTGTGAACAATACAAATGTACAGGTATGGGCAGGAGGACCGATTGACCAATATCAACTTTTCCCATAGGTTATGTGTTTCACATAGAGCGAATTCACATAAAACGACCTCGTTTATCGACCAATTTCTTGCTTTATGTGGAACCCTAGTGTACACGTACACTCAGAAAAAAATATAGTACTTGAAGAATTTTGGGTGTTTCTTATATATATTTTTTGCGATATGGCATATACTTGCATCCTTCATGGGTACAGCAAGAAAGCTGTGCCTTTCCAGAGAGCTTAGCACCCATTTCCGACCTATTTGGCCACGATATATGTGTGCAGCTCCGGGGAGTGGCGGGTGAGAGGTGCACGGTGTGAAGCAGATTGTCTTGCCGCGCGCCTCTCACCCGCCACTCCCCAGCACTGCACACATATATCGTGGCCGGATAGGTCGGAAATGGGTGCTAAGCTCTCTGGAAAGGCACAGCTTTCTTGCTGTACCCATGAAGGATGCAAGTATATGCCATATCGCAAAAAAAACATCAGAAACACCCAAAATTCTTCAAGTACACTAAAACCCTTATAACTCGGCACGATAGGGGCTCTGGCCCTTGCCGAGTTATTCAATATGCCGAGTTATGCAAATGCCCTCCTGATATGGGTAAAAAAAAAAAAAAAAAAAAAGTAAATACAGTATGTACTGTAAAAGCCTAAAAACAACACTTACCAGGTAGCATAATCTCAAAACACGTAAAATAGGTGCTAAGCAAAGCATAGGTCGGGTACCAGCGCGTAGGCTGACCGTGTTTTTGTCGTCCAAGCACCGTCTTGGATTACGAATTCCAATCCAAGAACACTTGCTGAAATGTGTGTTATACTACTTTGTGACATTGTTTGCAATGTTTTGCATTGATTATTATTTCCAACCAAGCTTGTTGTGTTTTTGTTGGAGAAACCAATCCTTTTTCAATTGCTACAAAAAACGGTCTTCGTAATCCAAGACGGTGCTTGAACGACAAAAACACGGCCCAGCCTACGCACTGGTACCCGACCTTTGCTTTACTTTGCCACCTATTTTACGTGTTTTGGGATTACACCATACAGTACTGTATTTCAAGATGTCAGCTCCAACACCCAAGGGTGTCTCCAGCAGAAAGGGAATGAAATTGAAGAGCCTGAGCCTGCAGGAAAAGGTCAAAAGGACAAAAACATGACTTTATACGACTGAGGATATGCCGAGTGTAAGCAAAGATATGCAGTTATAACTCGGCAATATGCCGAGATACATTATTTTTTGCCGACTTTCTGTATACATGTTCACACAAGAGGTTGTGAGGGCATGATATGCCGAGTGAAGACCAAGAGATGCAGAGACCGCAGGGGAGGCGGTAGCAGTGTGGTTAGCGTCACCAGGTTGCGTTCTCGAAGACCCGAGTTCGGTCCCGAGTGAGACCCATAAATCCACTTAAAATATTTCTGCACCGTCGAGTGACCTAAGAACTCCCACATGCTCTGCCCATTAACTCTATCTTCGACTGCGAGTGCATCGGAGGACACAGGGGGGCGGCATGAGCCTCTAATTACAGGCGTCACTATAAAAATCCTGCCTGCGCCACCACGAGCGAGGGCCTACCATCCCACCCCTGGAGGTCACTGCCTACAGGTGCTATAGGCCAAGTTGTAAAAAAAAAAAAAAAAAAAAAGTAATAACTCTGGATACATAATTTTTTGCTGACTGTCTTTACCTTGCCGAGTTATACCAAATTCTGAGTTATACAATGACGAGTTATAAGGGTTTTAGTGTACTATATTTTTTCTAAGTCTACGTGTATTTTTATCAGGGCCGGGCTGGGAGGCCGCCTGCCGTGAAGTCACCAGCAAGTTTCCCGCCACGGCTGGAATGGGGCTGCTGTTTTTCCCGCGCTTTTTACAAAAGTCATGTTTTTAGGGAAATAAGGCGTGGAAATGAATAATTTCTTGTGGATTAGGTATTTTGAATGAACATTCAACATAACTATGCAAAGAAAAAATGGGTCTGGACGATTACTTTAACATATTTAACACAGATTAATACAGACACAGCTGTTTATTTTCTAACATAATTCGTTCTCAAAAGTTGTTCTAAAACCGATTTGTTCTAAAACCGAAACAAATTTTTCCATAACAAACAATATAAAATGGATTCATCCGTTCCCGACACCCAAAATAAAGACCTTTTTTTACCTTTTTAGCTGTATTTCATGCATAAAAATGCCTATAAATGCAATGTATTATATTATAAAATACCATCTGAATAAAGAATAAGAGTTATAGCTTTAATAGTTAATAGATAGTATTCACTGACGTCACAACATCCGGGTATTTGTTGGAGGAAAGACATGTAAACACAGCTGTTATTTGACAGTCCCGCAGCCAAACCCCTCATCTCTCGGGTCTGCCGTTCCACCTGGAACAATACGCTTGGCGATGCTCTCCGCATCACCTCCATGGGCCAATACCGCAGCGACTCTTCCCCCCAGCCGTGGATAAGGAAAGAGTCCCGCGCCCTGGATGTCATCCTCACTCGTCTCCGCCTGGGGCACACGACTCACGGTTCACCTTCACAGCCTCCGTCTGTCCCCTGACCCTCACTGCCCCTAGTGTAGGAATGTTCCGGAGACTATTGAACACTTTCTGCTGCAGTGTCCGCGCTTCCACTCACACCGTGAAGTGCTACACTCTCAACTACTCGCCCTGAACGTCACCACCTTTGACCTGCCCACCCAGCTGGCGGCGGTGTTTACAAGTCTGAGCCTCCAATATGGCGTCGTGTGATGTGAATACTATCTATTAGTTTAATATAGTTAAAAGCTAACTTATAGCTTAAAGCTTTTCGCCTATACGCTTTCACTAGCTTTCTTAGGTCCCATGGTGGCTTATGGAATAAAAAAAAGAGAAGAAATAATGCACAACACAAGAAAAATCGTCAAAATCAAAGAACAGTTCGGAGCAGATGTTCTCTGAGTGAGGGCCGCGGCGTGACTGACGCGCACAGTGATGCCTTGCTGCTCTTGCCGAGTAGCTTGTTCAGCAACCGAGTTATCGTACAGCAACCGGTGCAATTATAAGTTTGAAATTTTGTTCTTGAACCGATTTGGTCAAAAAGTGAGACGTTAGAAACCCGAGGTATGACTGTATACATATATAATAAAATAATAATAAAAATTCAGTATATATCAACAAAAAACTATAGGCTGTTTCCAACAGCTAATACACAGATTGTAAACACCAAAGGTGGGCATCGCAATTTTTTTCTTCAATTCCGCAATAGAAATTCCGCAATTCCGACCTGCACCAGTCCGCAATCGCAATTCCGCAATTTTTTTCAGATAGGCCTTTTCGCAATCGCAATTCCGCAAACTAATTTTGACACCTGCAATTAAAACAAAACACCTACAATTAAAACAAAAAATGTTTCTAGGCTCTTTATTAGTGTTTAATACTTCTGTATTCCTATTCTGTTTCTGTCTATACTTGTTACTTGTCCTTCACAATTAAGTCTGTCTCTTTTAGTGTTTTTCTTTACTTTTACACTTCACAGTCTACTGGCTAGTAATCATATAATCTAAGTAATCTACTAATCTTCCTCCTCCTCCTCAGTGTCGTCTCCACCATATTTGGCGGGAACTTATCTTCACGCGGGCACTTTGAAGGTGGTGACCGTCACAATTATTGCGATTGCGTTTCAAAATTTTGGCGGTCCACAACCCGCAATTCCGCAATTTTTTCAGGCATCCGCAATTGCGCAATTCCGCAACCGAATTACCCATTCCGCAAGTTGCGAATTGCGGAATTGGGGACTAAAATTGCGGAATGCCCACCTTTGGTAAACACTGACCGGAACGCCACTGAACACAAGCAGCCAGTCAGACAGCTACACAGGCTGGGGTTTTTTACATATACAAATGGCGGAGGGCACCGGTAAGTGCAATCCAGTCATACTACCGTGTTTTACTATACTATACAGTATGTAGCGGTACTATCAGGGGACTATGGTGTTTTTCAAGTGAAAACAAGAGGCGGACATATAGTAAAGATTCATATCTTCATATAAGTGGTGTAGTGTTATGTGTTTTTGCGACAGGTTACCATATACTGCACCGTAGCCTATCCACATATAAGCTTTGGCCTACTAGTAGCCTACCGTATTTTTGGGGCTGATTTATACGGCAAGCATAGGCCTAACACGTAATCTTTAGCTAATAAAAAATAATCTATAGGTCGACTTGTACGCCTGGTCGACTTGTATGCCGCAATTTACAGTAGTCTGAATTAGAGGGTTTTCAGTACTTGAAGGGTGTACAAATAATTCTGCTGCCAAGGTGATGTGATTGGTACAGAAGCTACTACTGTACCTCCAAAGTAAAAGTTGGGAGGTGAAAGATGAGTGGCATAGATTACTTCCTTTCAAACAAGGACAGGATAGTTTCCCTATCTACATATACCAAAGATTGCAAATCTCAAGGCTGGAAATTGCATCACTTTGTGGTGTTGATACTTGAACCGTAAAAGGTTAAAAGATCCAGCCAGAGGATTAGAGTAAGGAGAACAGGATGGTGAGGGGAATGAGTACCGGTTCTTGTGAGAGACAACCTTTTAGATAATAGCTTACGGCACTATAGGCTACAACGGGAGAAGAAAAAAAAAAAAAAAATTCAATATTTTTGTGCCTATGTATTTAACATTTACATCACTAAGTACAACAGTATTTTTCAAATATTGTATACAGTAAACGCTCTCTAATTCAAACCTGTATAATTTGAACTTCGGATAATTCGACCTGTTTCAGGCCAGTTCAAATTTTTCAAAAACTTTCCATAATTCGAACAGAAGTTCAAATTATCCAGGCCTTACTAGTGCGAGCCCGATCTCTCCCATGCGGTGCGTGCTGCGGCTGCTCAGCGTGACCAGATATACGATAATTATCGTATAAATACGATGGTTTTGTTGAGTACAAGTGTCAAGGAATGACTATTTAACGGCCATTACCTATCTAGTTTTCATCCTCGTTTCTTCACTGATTTACTGATTCGGGGATTTTCTTTATTGTTTTATTGATTCAGGGTTTATACTCATAGCTCTTGTCTTGCTTCATCTCCCTGACCAAACCACGTCGTCAACACTGACTGGCTGCCTTGTCGAGGCAGAACACCTGGGGACTTGAGAGAGCCTTCACCTCCTGCCATCTACCGTCCTCTAAGGGCCTCTCCTCCTACACCCCCCTCTGCCACCTTGGTCGTTGCTGGACCAACATCACGGCCATCACGCACCTACCACGCATTTAGTGGGGACTGGGATCGCCACCTTGCCATCTATACAGGCCGCCCGGATTCTACCATCCACACTCCCGCACCGCTGCTTCACCACCTTTACGGCCTGCACGGAATCTACTACCCACGCTCCTTCGTGGCCACCACCGTGCTGGAACCAACCCTGCAGGAACTAAGTTTAACCCCAAAGTGCTGTCATATGGTGAAACTATAATTTATATCAAGTATAGACGTCCAGCCTCTGGCCCCTTTGCTTTTGGCTCAGTTCTTGCGGCTGGAACGTGACAGCGAGCCACGTTCCAGCCAATTAACTCATTACGTGAATTACTCATTAAGGGCTTGTTTTATGCAATAAGTTTGTTTACAGACCCCCGTTGATTTTGACAGCACTACTTGCATGTCGAATTTCAGCTCAACCCGACAATAATTACGAGAAGTTTACGCTTATTACTCATTAAGGGTTTGTTTTACGCAAAAAATTTCTTCCGACGACCCCCATTGATTTTGACAGCACTACTTGCATGTCAAATTTCAGCTCAATCCGATAATATTTAGGAGTAGTTATACACTTTTAGGCGGAAACTTGGTTCCACGGGTCTTATGGTAAGCGACAGCGAGCGAAGCTCCCTGTCAATTAAACTCCAAAATCCAACCTGTCTGACTGTGACAATTCATCCTGTGAGTTTGCCGTCAGCAAAGCAGACATCTGGGCTTCAGAGCTCACAACGCCTACCCGAAGAGTCATCAGTCTACAGAGCGCAGCAAGAAACTTTACATCCCCTCCAGGTCTGTGACACCACGATTATCTCCACCCCCTGCCAGGAAATCAACAGTTAAGTGTCACAACTGTGGAGAAGTAGGTCATATTAGGCCCAATTGTTCTCAAAACCCTTACCTCTTCAGACCAAGGAATTCCCAAGAAACTAACAAATATACACAACCCTCGTTTACCCGGACCTCCATTTCCCGGATATCGGATTTGCCGGTCAAAATCCAAGCTCCGAGAGATCCTAACAGATCGTGGGACTCGGTTCACGTCACAGATGATGGGGGAACTGCACCGTTTACTTGGGGTCAAGCCGCTCTTCACAACACCTTATCATCCTAGCGGCAACAGAAGAGTAGAGATATTTCATGCCACCCTTAAAGCATCCCTGAGGAAACTGTGCTCCGACAAACCTCATGAGTGGCATCGGTATCTCCCTGCCACTTTATTTGCTATGCAAGAGATGCCAAGTGATCAAACAGGTTTCTCTGCTTTTGAGTTGAGGCATTTTCTGAGGGGGAGCAAGAAAAATTTTCCTTGCAAGTGGTCACTTTCCTCTTGTTGTACCCCCACAGAAAACGCTCACCGTCGCTTGCTCCATGAGAAGGCAATGCGGCGGCTGAGATGTACGCAAAACCAAGATCAAATTACTATTTTGACCCACTAGATATTTTCACACTGGGACGTATCCTATACTGACATGGTCAGAAAAGTGTGCAGATCCAGGAAGCATGCTTAAAAATGTAATGTGATCATAAGTAGCCGAGCAATGAGGAGTTGAAGCCAAACAAGTGGGAGAAAATGTTTATGCACTGTTTTACTTAACCCTTGATGTTGTATACTTGTACTTACACTAACAGTTATAAATGTATACTAATGCGATGCAAAATTTCCTCAGGGAGCCGATAGTGGTCTCAGTGTTTTTTAATATCCAATGGTATTGTCAGTAAATCGGGTAAGAGTGAGGTGTGTGAAGTTGTTGATTTTCGATCAAATCACACATTCCAGTCTTTAACTCCAGCTGTTCGAATGCATATAAAGCAATATATTCAGCTGTGACGATTATATTAACATTAATTACACGCCTCAACCTCCCTTATTTGATTCAAACCTTTGTGATAAGATCATAAAATAAGAAAAGTGTAATTGATTTAGTCAAAAGTACACTGTTGTTATTCTTTTATTGAAGTAGAAAGCATCGCCATGTCAGCCGAACGCTGACGCACTTCACTGACGTAGTCAAACCTCGATATAACGGACTAAAGGGGGGGGGTCCGTTAAAGCCGATTGTCCGTTATAGCGAGGGTATTTTCCCAAGGGTTGAAAATTATATGAAAAAAACGGAAAAATTGTGAGATAAATGAGAAATAATCACAAACACAACCAGACTGTGTAGCTATGTTGGGAGGTAAACAGTGACTGACACTACATGCTGAATTTGGTCCGCTCCTACATGTGAAATAAATGAGAAATAATCACAAACACAACCAGACCGTGTAGCTAGTCAAGCTCAAGTTCTAGTGAAAGGTAAACAAATTACTACGAGCCAGATTCAACCGTGGCTTCCAAAGGTATTGCTTATTATCATGACTAATGCCTTATTTATATAATTATATGTTGTGAAGTGCAGTTCTATACACGTGTCACTATTTAGGTCAGTGTAGCACTGCGTGTCACCTTAGATAAGGTATTAGGGTGTTGAGGTACAGGTGAGATAGCAGCGGCCACCATAACGTATAGCATATGTTAAAACAATCGACACTTGCACCACTAATCTGAAATGGTCCTCCTTAAATGTTAAATAATGAGATACATCAAACACCTAAACCAAGCATTCCAAGTAACATGAAAAAGATCAAATTATGTTGCAGTTCAATCGTGGCGTCGAAAGGGCTCTATTATGCATGACAAATGTATATATAAATATTAATAAAAGTTGTCGAATAGTTCTTACACGAGTCCATTTCAGGTCCAAGGGTTGCACTTCTCTTGTCACCAGAAATCTGGCTGTTAGGGCTGTTTAGGATGAATTGAACAGCAGGCACGCAAACTTTTTTTTCTACTCAAGGTTTCACTAACTCCCCTAGCAACAAGGCCTTCTTTGTATGGCAGAACATTACGGTGCGACATGCAACTCCTTCAAACCCAGGGCATTCCCAGTCATGGAGGTGCATAGGGAGTTGGACTTCGAGCGGCGCTGCTGGTCTATGAGGTGCATAGTAGGGAATATACTGTCACGCAAAGCCTTACACCGAGTCCTGCTCGCGGCCCTCTGATCCAGGTGGGATTGGACTACCGTCGCTCCACCCTCTGCCTGTCGGGCTGCATCTTCTCAGTGAGTGATTGACAGCACGCACATCGGTTTTCTCTTGTGCAAGAGGAAAGTTCTCTACTCGCCCCAAAACCGCGCCTTGCTGGTCTGGAGGCATTAGGGTGGGACCTGCCACGCCCTCACCCCGGCGCCTGCCGCTGCCGCCCTCCTGGAGGTGCCAGGTAGGGAGTGGACCTGCCACCGCCCTCACCCGGCGCCTGCCGCTGCCGCCCTCCTGGAGGTGCCAGGTAGGGAGTTGGGACCTGCCACCGCCCTCACCCCGGCGCCTGCTGCTGCTGCCCTCCTGGAGGTGCCAGGTAGGGAGTTGGGACCTGCCACTGCCCTCACCCCGGCGCCTGCTGCTGCCGCCCTCCTGGAGGTGCCAGGTAGGGAGTTGGGACCTGCCACCGCCCTCACCCCGGCGCCTGCTGCTGCCGCCCCCCTGGAGGTGCCAGGTAGGGAGGTGGGACCTGCCACCGCCCTCACCCCGGCGCCTGCCGCTGCCGCCCTCCTGGAGGTGCCAGGTAGGGAGGTAGGACCTGCCACCGCCCTCACCCCGGCGCCTGCCGCTGCCGCCCTCCTGGAGGTGCCAGGTAGGGAGGTGGGACCTGCCACCGCCCTCACCCCGGCGCCTGCCGCTGCCGCCCTCCTGGAGGTGCCAGGTAGGGAGGTGGGACTTACCACCGCCCTCACCCGGTGCCTGCCGCTGCCGCCCCCCTGGAGGTGCCAGGTAGGGAGGTGGGACCTCTCCCTCACTCAACATGCAACATGGGTTGGTGTGCCCATATAGCTCTCTCCCAACAGCTGCGGCTGCCTCTTCACGCCCTGTCAACAATGGAAGGTAAACTGAAAATTGCCTCCTATAACTGCCAGGGTGTGAAGAGTAGTGAGCCTCACATCAGGGATCTCCTGGGGCAGGTGCATGTGCTAGCCATACAGGAGACGTGGCTGTGCCCTGACGAGGTGCACAGACCGAATGACCTCCCTAAGGACTTTGTGTCGTTCTCGACTTCGGCGGTGGACGAGACACAGGTCCTGAGGCGTGGCAGGCCATACGGTGGTCTCACTTTTTTGTGGCACAAGAGTCTTTCTCAATACATCAAAGTATGTAATGCTCAGGATTCTCGCATCTTGGGCATTGCATACAAGGGTGACCGGTTCTCCATGTTGCTGGTGAATGTGTATCTGCCCACCAGTAATGTGGAGAACAGGGATGAACAGCTGATGTATTTAGGAAGACTCCCCTCCATAATAGAGGATGCTGAGGAGCAGAATGTTTGCATTCTCGGTGACTTTAATGCTGCCCCGGGCACTGCCTTCTTCACAGACATTCAGCGCATGTGTGGAAACCGCGCCATGGTGATGGCTGACGTAAGGGTGCTCCCCCCAACGAGCTTCACTCATGTCAACCAGGGGTGTCTCTCACGCACGTGGCTGGATCATGTGCTGTTGTCACCATGCCTGTTTGATGTGATGGATGAGTGCTCCATTCTGTACAACAGTGTCTCTTCAGACCATTTTCCTCTCGTGGTGGATTTAAAAGTTAATGGGCTCCCTGCTCTGACACAGGTCAGGCAGGATAATGCGGCAAGGATTAAGTGGGATTTTCGGGACAAGCGGACGAGAGAGGAGTATGGTCGTGTGGTGACAGAGTTGCTGAGTGGCATTGCCATAGATCCTGTCAGGGTTTGTTGCTTCCAGAATGCATGCCTGGATCGTGGGCACCATGACGACATTGACGCCTTCCACGAGGCGTTGATAGAGTGCATGGTGCGTGCTGGCAAGACTGTGTTTGGTTTTTGCAAGAAGAGATGGAGGCAGGTACCAGGCTGGAATGAGTTTGCTCGTGAGGCGCACAGTGCCGCGCGGGAGTCCTTCCTTGAGTGGAGAGCGGGTGGTGGTCCGCGTTGGGGACCACTGGCTGAGAGGATGAGGAGCACCAGGGCCAAATTCAAGCTGTGTCTCAGGTGGTGTAAGTCACATGAGCACCAGCTTCGTGCCCAGTCCCTGGCTGACAAGCTGGCATCTGGTGACTCCTTTAACTTTTGGCGTGGCGTGCGCAGCATGAACCCGGGCTCACACACGCTTCCCCTACGGGTGGATCACGCTGTGGGGGAGGAAGGCATCGCCTCGATGTGGGGAGAACATTTCAAGGGCATTCTCAACTGTGTGAGCGACGAGGAGAGTGAGAATGCCCTGCGTGGTGGGATGCGTGGTGTGTCGCTGCAGGGTTTTTGCAGCGTGGATCACGAGGAAATGAGTGGTATTGCAAAGCCTCTCCTCCAGTGAGGCTATGGGTATGGATGGGCTCCCATCTGGGGCATTTAAGTATACGCCCCCCAGCCTGGTTACTTGGCTCTGTCTCTTCATCAATGCCTGTGACTGCCATCAGTACATACCCAGTCAGGTCTTGGCAGTGCTTATAGTGCCTTTACTTAAGAGCAAAGTGAAGGACCCTGCTAACTCTGGCAATTACAGGCCCGTTGCCATAGCAACCGCCCCGTCCAAGGTGCTGGAGAAAGTGGTACTCCATCGTCTTGAGGCCTACCTGTATACACTGGACAATCAGTTCAGCTATAAGAAAGGCCTTGGCACTGAGATGTGTGTGTGGACATTGAAGAATATCATTCATTACTACACTTCCAGAAATGCACCTGTTTATCTGGGTTTCCTGTATGCCAGAAAGGCGTTTGACAGAGTAAATTACTGGAAGCTCTTTCATACACTTCTCGTCAGAGGTAAACCTAGGTACATTGTTAATTTATTAATGTACTGGTACACTACCCAGGAATTTACTGTTAAGTGGGGTAATTCCTTCTCGCTGTCCTTTAGAACAGCCAATGGTATTCGGCAGGGGGGGATTTAATCCCCCTACCTGTACAATGTGTACACGGATGATCTCAGTGCCAACCTTCGTGATACAAGTATCGGCTGCCACATACATGATGGGTGCATCAACTCACTGAGCTATGCTGATGATATGGTACTGCTCGCACCCACTGCGGATGCGTTGCAGGACCTTATCAATGTGTGTCAGGTGTATGCTGCCAAGCATGACATTGTCTACAATACCACTAAGACAGAGTGCATGGTAGTATCACCGGCACGCGCTCAGGTGAATTACCTGAAAACAGCATGGTTCGGTGGGTCTGCTCTCACTTTTGTGGATAGATTCGCATACCTAGGCCATGTTATATCCCACGACATGACTGATGATGATGATATCATCAAGCAGACCACCAAGCTTCTTGTTGTGGGAAATACTCTACAGAGGAAATTCTCCTACTGTAGCAGAGAGGTGAAGATTGAGTTATTCAGGAGTCACTGCTACTCTATATACTGCAACTCGCTGTGGTCGCGGTACAAGGTGGCCACTATGAACCGCCTTAAGGTCTGTCACAATGACATCCTTAAGAGGCTTCTGGGGCTGCCCAGGTGGTGCAGCTCGTCCCTGGCTTTCACTATGAACGGGGTGAACAATCTGGATGTGATCCGTCGACACTCCGTGTTCAGTTTAAGGAGTAGGGTGGAGCTCTCTACGAACTCCATCATCACCTCTGTCAGGCAGAGCTCGGCCTATTTATGTGGACCTATACAACAGCGGTGGCTGGGTCTGCTGTTTGTGCAGAATGTGATGTAGCACAGGTGTCCATGTATGCTTTTCTATGTACTTTGATACTATGTCCCCTAATGTGCCTGTACTTTGTTCCTGTTTTTGTTTTTGCACTAGTACTTAAGTTTACTCTTTGGTCTATTCTTATCGCTTTGTTTTTTGTATGTATGCCACCGGGTGAGAATAAAATTATTATTATTATTATTATTATTATTACGAGGACCGCTCTCTGTACTACGTGACTTATGGGAAGACACTAAACTTGATGACGACCAACGTTCTTGTTTCCAGTACATCACCGACCTCAAAGACAAGCTTGCAGAGTGTGCCAAAATTGCGGCTGAAAACGCTGATGTCAGTGCAACAAAGTACAAGACCTACTTCGACCTTCGTTCACAAGACAGGCACTTTAAGACCGGAGATGAAGTTTTGACTCTCCTACCTGATTCCACAAGTAAGTTGTTAATGTCTTGGAGTGGGCCATATACTGTTCTTGACCGTAGGAACAAAGGTAATTATCTAATTGATGAAAAAGGAAAGTCCAAATTATATCATGCCAATTTCTTAAAAAGGTATCATCGCCATGCCACAGTTAACCAAGCAACCCTCCTAGATGAGTTTTCCACTTTAGACGAACTACAAGGCACCTCTGAAGTACCCTTTTGAGCAACTGAAAAGTGTGTCGAATATGATGATAATATGCCTATAACACCTGATGGTCGGGTGGACAGCCAACAACCTTTAAACAGCTTTCCTGAAGTAAGTAACAACCTAACTTCTGCTCAGGGATGTGACTTGCAAAATTTCATCAGAGACTACAGCGACGTCCTCTCAGAGACTCCGGGATGTACGCAGTCTATCAAACACGATGGAGTTATGTTCAACCGAGTGGGTCAAAACTAGACTTTATCCTGTGCCTCTTCACCTAAAACCTTTCTTTGAACCAGAAGTAGAAGAACTCTTAACCCAAGGCATCATCCGACCATCTGCATCACCTCATTGCTCTCCAGTCATGGTACACAAGTCTTCGGGAAGTTACCGTCTTGCTGTACACTTCCCAATGCTGAACTCAATCACTGTTTTCAATGCCGAGCCAATTAACACCATTACAGAGGACCTTCACAAATGTTATGGTAGTAGGTACTTTACTGAGCTAATCTTACAAAAGCATATTACCAAGTACCTTTAACAGATAATGCTATGTCCTTAACAGCATTCCCCACCCATCTTGGCCTCATGGAGTTTACTCGTCTCCCCTTTGGATTGGTTACAGCTTGCACCACCTACATCAGACTGATGCGCATTGTCCTGGCCGGATTAGGAGTATCATTATACTTCAATAACATCTTTGTATACGGTCAGGTCCGGGAGACTCATCTTTACGCCCTTAACTGTGTGTTACAGCACTTACGGCAGCATGGGTTGACAGCACGCCCATCTAAGTGTCGTTTTGGATTAGATTCTATCCAATACTTGGGATTCATCGTCGATGGCAACACTCTACGCCCCAGAGAGAGTAAGATAACTGCAATTTCCATAGTTCCTGCTCCCTTAACAAAGAAACTCCTCCGGTCATTTCTAGGAATGGTATCCTTCTACAGAATGTTCATCCCTAATACTGCCTCTTATACCAGCAGCCTCTCTGATCTTCTTGGAAGGTGTCTCGGAACCACTAGTATGGACGAGCCAGACACTGATCTGTTTTGAACATCTGAAGACTGCCCTACAATCTCATCCTGTCCTCCAGCTACCTGATGCTCTTCGACCCTTCGTGCTTCGTACGGATGCTTCTAACCAAGGTTTGGGGGCAGTTCTTCTCCAGTATTTTAAAGATTGTCCTCACCCCGTAGCCTATGCAAGCTGGAAGCTCCTTGACAGAGAACGCAAGTATTCAACCATTGAGAAAAGAGTGTCTTGCTGTGGTATTTGGGATCAAACATTATAACTACTAATTACGTGGGAAAGAATTTACATTAGAGGTAGACCACAAGCCTATAGTATACCTACAAATTGCAAATTGCCATGTAGAAATATTCACAGCAGAAATATTTTTTTCTCAATTACGGTATATATATTTTTTTGTTGTACTGTACAAAAAGCCACACTACTATAACCAAAAGTTGAATGTGCATGTTACTTTTGTTTATAAACAGCCAAAGTCATATTAACCAAAGTTTAATATGCATTATGATTACTTATCAAACAAAAATATAATTCTCTTGTTTAACCGCCGAAGTAATTATTACTACAACAAAAATACCATTGAATCTGATTGACTTCCCATTGGGAAGTCAAGTAGCAAGGATGACTATGAAAAATTAGGCCGAACAGTATATAGCAAAATCAGGCAATATTTTGTGTAGGCGACTCATCACAGACAGAATGATAACCTTTCAGATGCCAGCTAGGAGTTTATTACTCAATGCAGCCTGGGCCAGCTTAGATCGGTCTAGACCGGCCTGGCAAACGTCGCGAAAACGCGCTTTTAGACATAGGCCTATTGATGTGAAAACGTCCATCACACAAATAGAAAATACACATAATAGAATATACACATAACCCTCGTTTTCCCGGACCTCCATTTCCCGGATATTGGATTTGCCGGACAAAATCCAAGGTCCGGGGATATCAGAGTCCCGGACAAATGCCTGGTCCAGTCCGTAAATCGACAAAGTTGTCCAGCGGTTGAGCATCTCCTGTCACTCCTGGTCAGTGTCTGCGCCTCCCGCCAGGTAGCAGCATGGTCAGCAGTCGTATTATTTACATTCGGGCACAAGACACTCACGGTTCACCTGCACAGCCTCCGTCAGTCCCCTGACCCCTACTGCCCCTAATGCAGAAACGTCTCTGAGACTATTGAACACTTTCTGCTGCAGACATCACCAGCGCTCAAAGTGTTCCCCAAGGGATCCTCGCAGCCCTAAAAACAACAAAGTGACATAAAAGTCCGCAGCAGGGTAGTTGATATTGGCGGTTGCCGGACAGTAAATACTAGAGTAGGATAAACGTTCGAGGGTGGGTAATAGCCTTGGACTTTTGCGATTCTCAGACGTTTGCGGTTCCCGGACCAGTGCTCCCACTTATTAGTCCGGGAAAACGAGGTTTGTGTGTATGTAAATTCATCTGTATTTCATGTTATATGCATTTTTTATTCACTTATTCTATCTCTTTTTAGTTATAAATATGGTAAATAATATCCTGTAGTAGTTAGATTTCATGTAGAACATCAAATTAATATAAATAAAAAAAATCTATTTAAATCAAATAAATCTGATTTTTTTTTTTTTTTTTTATCAACAACCCTGCCCAACACCAAGAGGAACTCCCCCAAGGGCATGGCCGCAACACAAGTCTCCATTCCCTCCCTGCTCTAACCCTCTCAGTCTTCTCCTGCCCCTTTCTCTCACATACTCTAGCTAGCATGCTTACTTCTGATCTTTCTCTAATTTCAGAACGGGGGAACAGCAAACATTGTTGGGCAATACCGCAAAAACTTTATTTCCTCTCCTTTCCATCCAGACAGCTATCCTCTCTTCTTCAATGAAACGCATCTGTCTCCCTCCTCCACACTGAACAGTCCTTGGCCGTACTTTACGAAAATTCTCAAATGGAAATTTCAGATTAATTTCTTGCTCAGCCAGTTATCTTCACCATTATTTTCTTGGTTACTACTCTTCCAAATTTGCTCACTGCATGCCTCCCTGTCTTCCATGACCTCACTAAACAAGATGTTTTTTCCTCACACATCTTTGTTCTGTTAATCCTGCTAATGCAAGATCTATTCAGCATATTCAAGCTTCCTAAACCCTGAAACTCTCCTCTTCATTCTTTTTTCCGCCTTCCTGCGTGTAAATATCAATCAATAATACAGTTATCTCTGGTAAAGTTACCTTTGCCATTTGTATGAAAAAAAAAAAAGGTGCAGGATTATTAATTATAACACATTTTCATCCTGAAATTATTCAAGACTAATGAGCTGCTTCAACCCACTGCTGTACACTGATCACATGTGTTTAAGAACACAAGGAAGTTACAAGAGGCAGGGAGGCCCACACATGGTAGTTCCTGCAATACACATAGGCATTGCCTACATCCACCTTTCATCACTATCCATAAATTTGTTTAGTCTTCTTTCAAACTCCCTATCGACTCTGCACTAACTACCTGATTACTGCATGGGCCTCGTTTGGGTGGAGGACAGGGAGACATGTCCCCCAAATTTTGGAGGGAGGGTCAGGGTATCATTTGTCCCTCCCCCCCTTTTAACGTTACAAGTTAACGTTAACGTTATAAATGTTCCATGGAATGTTTTCAGCTAAACTTTCAATTAACAAGGATTGAAAAATAGTCTTATCTCTAGAGCCTTTTACAATAAAATGTTGTGCTTGCATTGTACACTAGGGTCCCACATAAAACGAGAAATTGGTCGATAAACGAGGTCGTTTTATTTGAATTCACTCATGTGAAACACATAACCTATGGGAAAAATTGATATTGGTCGATCGGACCTCCCGCCCGTACCCGTACATTAATACTTGTTCACACCCATGCATACCAGAACATGGTATTATTTTACACTAGGATCGAAATTCCCTACACAATTGGGAGTATGGTTTCCGTTTACCTTATTGGATTCTAGGAAACATTCTTTTGGACTCAAACTTTTGGAGATAATGACATGTTGCTCATAGGAAGGCGAGACAAGTGTTTGTTTACGTGCGGCGTGCCTCTCACTCTTCTTCCTCTTGTGACCTACATCGCCTCTGTTCTTCCCTTGCCGCAGACCCTTTTAATGCAGATTTGGTTTAGTTGAGGTTAAAGCGTGGGATTAGGTTAGGTTAGTGACTCAAAAGCGAGTTGCCATAAACCTGGCTTAACTCTCGCTTGTGTGCCTCGCGAGAACTGTTGTTGTTGTTGTTGTTGTTGTTATTTTAGGGCTGCGAGGATCCCTTGGGAAACACTATGAGCCCTGGTGATGTTCTATGATGCAATCACAGGCGCGGTAGTTGACCTGTCTTCCTTAGGAAGGCACAGGTGAGGCAGATGACGATGTGTTGCCGGGAGGGGGAAACGCCAGCCACCGCCAGCAGGGTGGGCAGGTCAAAGGTGATGTTCAGGGCGAGGAGTTGAGGCTGTAGCACTACACGGTGGGAGTGGAAGCGCGGACACTGCAGCAGAAAGTGTTCAATAGTCTCCGGAACATTCATGCACCAAGGGCAGTGGGGATCAGGGGACAGACGGAGGCGATAGAGGTGAGCCGTGAGTGTCGTGTGCCCCAGGCAGAGGCGGGTGAGGGTGACATCCAGGACGCGGGACTTTGTCCTTATCCACGGCTGGGGGGAAGAGTCACTGCAGTATTGGCCCATGGAGGTGATGTGGAGGGTATCGCCGAGCGTGTTATTCCAGGTGGAGCGGCAGACCCGGGAGATGAGGCATTTAGCCGCGGAGAGCGGCAGAAGGAATTGGGGGTTGTGTTTATATCTTTAAGGACATCCTGGCAGCAGAATATGGTGGCCTGCTCACGTTTTGTATGATATTTCAGTTCTCTATATGAGAACTCCTTGGATTTGCCCAAATTTGATGGCGGAATCGTTCCATATGATCAAATTCGTTCCTAACAAAAATTTTGAAATTTTATTTAGATATTGAAAATATAATATAATATATATATATATATATATATATATATATATATATATATAATATATATATACACAAACCTCGATTTCCCGGACTAATAGGGGGGAGCACTGGTCCGGGAACCGCAAAAGTCCGGGAATCGCAAGTAAAAAAAAAATAATAATAATATAAAAATATATATATATATATATATGTATATATATAGTCCGATGCCATTACCCACCCCGGACGTTTATCCTACTCTAGTATTTACTGTCCGGCAACCGACAATATCAACTACCCCACCGCGGACTTTTACGTCCGCTGAGCATGCTGCCACCTGGCGGGAGGCAGCAGAAAGTGTTCAATAGTCTCAAGAGACGTTCCTGCACCAGGGGCAGTGGGGGTCAGGGGACTAACGGAAGCTGTGCAGGTGAACCGTGAGTGTCGTGTGCCCAAATGTAAACAATAAGACCGCTGAGCATGCTGCCACCTGGCGGGAGGCAGCAGAAAGTGTTCAATAGTCTCAGAAATGTTCTTGCACCAGGGGCAGTGGGAGTCAGGTGACTGACGGAGGCTGTGCAGGTGAACTGTGAATGTCTTGTGCCCAAATGTAAACAATACGACCGCTGAGCATGCTGCCACCTGGCGGGAGGCGCGGACACTGACCGGAGACGCTCGGACCGCCGGACAACTTGGTCAATTTACGAACAGGACCAGGCATTTCAACGGGGGAAAAAAAAAAAAAAAAAAAAAAAAAAAAAAAAAAAAAATTGCCCGAGACTGACATATCCCCAGACCTCGGATTTTGTCCGGCAAATCCGATATCCGGGAAATCGAGGTCCGGGAAATCGAGGTTTGTGTGTATGTATATATATATATATATATATATATATATACAATAAACCCTTCATGCTCGCGGGGGTTAGGGAACAGAGACACCCGCGAGTATCGTAAATCCGCGAGCATGACATTAGTCATTCATTTACCCTTTTTTTTTTTTTTTTTTTTTTTTTTTTTTCATCACAAGGAACTGGCCAAGGGCACAACAAAAAATGGGTAACACAAAGCCCGCTTCGTCGCCAGTCCCTATAAAGAAGACAGTAAGAGAATAAAATAAAAACAGAGGGGTAGGCCAATTTAGTTCGGGAGGTGTCTTGTTACTCTTCTTTTGAAAAGATTTAAGTCATAGGAAAGTGGAAAAATTGAAACAGGAAGAGAGTTCCAGAGTTTACCAGTGAAAGGGATGAAAGAGTAAAGATACTGATTAACTCTTGCATTAGGAAGATGGACAGAATAGGGATGAGAATGAGTAGAAAGTCTTGTGCAGCGAGGCCGCGGGAGTGGGGGAGGCATGCAGTTAGCAAGTTCAGAAGAGCAGTGAGCATGAAAGTAACGGTAGAAGAGAGCAAGAGAAGCAACATTGCGGCGGTGATTTAAAGATTGAAGACAGTCAGTCAGAGGAGAAGAGTTGATGAGACGAAAAGCTTTTGACTCAACCCTGTTTAGGAGAGCTGTATGAGTGGATCCTCCCCAAACATGTGAGACATACTCCATACATGGGCGGATAAGGCCCCTGTAGAGAGCAAGCAATTGGGAGGGAGTTAAAAAAAAAAAAAAAAATATATAAATAAATAAAAAATAAAAAAAAAAAAAATAAAAAAAAAGGGGGGGGGGGGGGGTTGAAAACCCGCGAGTAATCAAATCCGCGAGCCTGAAACCCGCGAGCATGAAGGGTTTTATTTATATATATATATATATATAGTTAGTTTGCTTTATAGGGAAACGTTTAGCCGGACAAATGGGCAGCATGGTCAGTCCGTAAATCGACAAGTTGTCCGGCGGTCCGAGCATCTCTTGTCACCCCTGGTCAGTGTCCGCTCCTCCCGACAGATGGCAGCATGGTCAGCGGTCGTATTGTTTACATTTGGGCACAAGACACTCACAGTTCACCTGCACCGCCTCCGTCAGTCCCCTGACCCCCACTGCCCCTGGTGCAGGAACATCTCTGTGACTATTGAACACTTTCTGCTGCAGTGTCCGCGCTTCCACTCCTAACGTGTAGTGCTACGCTCTCAACTCCTCACCCTGAACGTCGCCACCTGTGGCCTGCCCACCCTGCTGGCGGCGGCTGGCGTCCACCCCTCCCGGCAACACGCTGTCATCCGCCTCACCTGTGCCTTCCTGAGGAAGACAGGTCAACTACAGCGCCTGTGATAGCATCATAGGACATCACCAGGGCTCAAAGTGTTCCCCAAGGGATCCTCGCAGCCCTAAAAACAACAACAAAGTGACATAAAAGTCCGCGGCGGGGTAGTTGATATTGGTGGTTGCCGGACAGTAAATACTAGATTAGGATAAACGTCCGGGGGTGGGTAATGGCCTCGGACTTTTGCGATTCCCGGACATTTGCAGTTCCCGGACCAGTGCTCCCCCCTATTAGTCCGGGAAAACGGGTTTGTGTGCACAACCCTTGTTTTCCCGACCTGCATTTCCCGGATGTCGGATTTGCCGGACAAAATCCGAGGTCCGGGGATATGTCAGAGTCCCGGACAAATGCCTGGTCCAGTCCGTAAATCGACAAAGTTGTCCAGCGGTCCGAGCATCTCCTGTCACTCCTGATCAGTGTCTGCGCCTCCCGCCAGGTAGCAGCATGGTCAGCAGTCGTATTATTTACATTCGGGCACAAGACACTCACGGTTCACCTGCACAGCCTCCGTCAGTCCCCTGACCCCTACTGCCCCTAATGCAGAAACGTCTCTGAGACTATTGAACACTTTCTGCTGCAGACATCACCAGCGCTCAAAGTGTTCCCCAAGGGATCCTCGCAGCCCTAAAAACAACAAAGTGACATAAAAGTCCGCAGCAGGGTAGTTGATATTGGCGGTTGCCGGACAGTAAATACTAGAGTAGGATAAACGTTCGAGGGTGGGTAATAGCCTTGGACTTTTGCGATTCTCAGACGTTTGCGGTTCCCGGACCAGTGCTCCCACTTATTAGTCCGGGAAAACGAGGTTTGTGTATGTAAATTCATCTGTATTTCATGTTATATGCATTTTTTATTCACTTATTCTATCTCTTTTTAGTTATAAATATGGTAAATAATATCCTGTAGTAGTTAGATTTCATGTAGAACATCAAATTAATATAAATAAAAAAAATCTATTTAAATCAAATAAATCTGATTTTTTTTTTTTTTTTTATCAACAACCCTGCCCAACACCAAGAGGAACTCCCCAAGGGCATGGCCGCAACACAAGTCTCCATTCCCTCCCTGCTCTAACCTCTCAGTCTTCTCCTGCCCCTTTCTCTCACATACTCTAGCTAGCATGCTTACTTCTGATCTTTCTCTAATTTCAGACGGGGGAACAGCAAACATTGTTTGGGCAATACCGCAAAAACTTTATTTCCTCTCCTTTCCATCCAGACAGCTATCCTCTCTTCTTCAATGAAACGCATCTGTCTCCCTCCTCCACACTGAACAGTCCTTGGCCGTACTTTAACGAAAATTCTCAAATGGAAATTTCAGATTAATTCTTGCTCAGCCAGTTATCTTCACCATTATTTTCTTGGTTACTACTCTTCCAAATTTGCTCACTGCATGCCTCCCTGTCTTCCATGACCTCACTAAACAAGATGTTTTTTCCTCACACATCTTTGTTCTGTTAATCCTGCTAATGCAAGATCTATTCAGCATATTCAAGCTTCCTAAACCCTGAAACTCTCCTCTTCATTCTTTTTTCCGCCTTCCTGCGTGTAAATATCAATCATAATACAGTTATCTCTGGTAAAGTTACCTTTGCCATTTGTATGAAAAAAAAAAAAGGTGCAGGATTATTAATTATAACACATTTTCATCCTGAAATTATTCAAGACTAATGAGCTGCTTCAACCCACTGCTGTACACTGATCACATGTGTTTAAGAACACAAGGAAGTTACAAGAGGCAGGGGAGCCCACACATGGTAGTTCCTGCAATACACATAGGCATTGCCTACATCCACCTTTCATCACTATCCATAAATTTGTTTAGTCTTCTTCAAACTCCCTATCGACTCCGCACTAACTACCTGATTACTGCATGGGCCTCGTTTGGGTGGAGGACAGGGAGACATGTCCCCCAAATTTTGGAGGGAGGTCAGGTATCATTTGTCCCTCCCCCCCTTTTAACGTTACAAGTTAACGTTAACGTTATAAATGTTCCATGGAATGTTTTCAGCTAAACTTTCAATTAACAAGGATTGAAAAATAGTCTTATCTCTAGAGCCTTTTACAATAAAATGTTGTGCTTGCATTGTACACTAGGGTCCCACATAAAACGAGAAATTGGTCGATAAACGAGGTCGTTTTTTTTGAATTCACTCTATGTGAAACACATAACCTATGGGAAAAATTGATATTGGTCGATCGGACCTCCCGCCCGTACCCGTACATTAATACTTGTTCACACCATGCATACCAGAACATGGTATTATTTTACACTAGGATCGAAATTCCCTACACAATTGGGAGTATGGTTTCCGTTTACCTTATTGGATTCTAGGAAACATTCTTTTGGACTCAAACTTTTGGAGATAATGACATGTTGCTCATAGGAAGGCGAGACAAGTGTTTGTTTACGTGCGGCGTGCCCCTCACTCTTCTTCCTCTGTGACCTACATCGCCTCTGTTCTTCCCTTGCCGCAGACCCTTTTAATGCAGATTTGGTTTTAGTTGAGGTTAAAGCGTGGGATTAGGTTAGGTTAGTGACTCAAAAGCGAGTTTTCCATAAACCTGGCTTAACTCTCGCTTGTGTGCCTCGCGAGAACTGTTGTTGTTGTTGTTGTTGTTGTTATTTTAGGGCTGCGAGGATCCCTTGGGAAACACTATGAGCCCTGGTGATGTTCTATGATGCAATCACAGGCGCGGTAGTTGACCTGTCTTCCTTAGGAAGGCACAGGTTTAGGCAGATGACGATGTGTTGCCGGGAGGGGGAAACGCCAGCCACCGCCAGCAGGGTGGGCAGGTCAAAGGTGATGTCAGGGCGAGGAGTTGAGGCTGTAGCACTACACGGTGGGAGTGGAAGCGCGGACACTGCAGCAGAAAGTGTTCAATAGTCTCCGGAACATTCATGCACCAAGGGCAGTGGGGATCAGGGGACAGACGGAGGCGATAGAGGTGAGCCCTGAGTGTCGTGTGCCCCAGGCAGAGGCGGGTGAGGTGACATCCAGGACGCGGGACTTTGTCCTTATCCACGGCTGGGGGAAGAGTCACTGCAAGTATTGGCCCATGGAGGTGATGTGGAGGTATCGCCGAGCGTGTTATTCCAGGTGGAGCGGCAGACCCGGGAGATGAGGCATTTAGCCGCGGAGAGCGGCAGAAGGAATTGGGGGTTGTGTTTATATCTTTAAGGACATCCTGGCAGCAGAATATGGTGGCCTGCTCACGTTTTGTATGATATTTCAGTTCTCTATATGAGAACTCCTTGGATTTGCCCAAATTTGATGGCGGAATCGTTCCATATGATCAAATTCGTTCCTAACAAAAAATTTTGAAATTTTATTTATTGAAAAATATATATATATATATATATATATATATATAATATATATATATATATATATATATATACACAAACCTCGATTTCCCGGACTAATAGGGGGGAGCACTGGTCCGGGAACCGCAAAAGTCCGGGAATCGCAAGTAAAAAAAAAAAATAATAATATAAAAAATATATATATATATATATATATGTATATATATAGTCCGATGCCATTACCCACCCCCGGACGTTTATCCTACTCTAGTATTTACTGTCCGGCAACCGACAATATCAACTACCCCACCGCGGACTTTTACGTCCGCTGAGCATGCTGCCACCTGGCGGAGGCAGCAGAAAGTGTTCAATAGTCTCAAGAGACGTTCCTGCACCAGGGGCAGTGGGGGTCAGGGGACTAACGGAAGCTGTGCAGGTGAACCGTGAGTGTCGTGTGCCCAAATGTAAACAATAAGACCGCTGAGCATGCTGCCACCTGGCGGGAGGCAGCAGAAAGTGTTCAATAGTCTCAGAAATGTTCTTGCACCAGGGGCAGTGGGAGTCAGGTGACTGACGGAGGCTGTGCAGGTGAACTGTGAATGTCTTGTGCCCAAATGTAAACAATACGACCGCTGAGCATGCTGCCACCTGGCGGGAGGCGCGGACACTGACCGGAGACGCTCGGACCGCCGGACAACTTGGTCAATTTACGAACAGGACCAGGCATTTCAACGGGGGAAAAAAAAAAAAAAAAAAAAAAAAAAAAAAAAAAAAAATTGCCCGAGACTGACATATCCCCAGACCTCGGATTTTGTCCGGCAAATCCGATATCCGGGAAATCGAGGTCCGGGAAATCGAGGTTTGTGTGTATATATATATATATATATATATATACAATAAACCCTTCATGCTCGCGGGGGTTAGGGAACAGAGACACCCGCGAGTATCGTAAATCCGCGAGCATGACATTAGTCATTCATTTACCCTTTTTTTTTTTCTTTTTTTTTTTTTTTTCATCACAAGGAACTGGCCAAGGGCACAACAAAAATGGGTAACACAAAGCCCGCTTCGTCGCCAGTCCCTATAAAGAAGACAGTAAGAGAATAAAATAAAAACAGAGGGGTAGGCCAATTTAGTTCGGGAGGTGTCTTGTTACTCTTCTTTTGAAAAGATTTAAGTCATAGGAAAGTGGAAAAATTGAAACAGGAAGAGAGTTCCAGAGTTTACCAGTGAAAGGGATGAAAGAGTAAAGATACTGATTAACTCTTGCATTAGGAAGATGGACAGAATAGGGATGAGAATGAGTAGAAAGTCTTGTGCAGCGAGGCCGCGGGAGTGGGGGAGGCATGCAGTTAGCAAGTTCAGAAGAGCAGTGAGCATGAAAGTAACGGTAGAAGAGAGCAAGAGAAGCAAACATTGCGGCGGTGATTTAAAGATTGAAGACAGTCAGTCAGAGGAGAAGAGTTGATGAGACGAAAAGCTTTTGACTCAACCCTGTTTAGGAGAGCTGTATGAGTGGATCCTCCCCAAACATGTGAGACATACTCCATACATGGGCGGATAAGGCCCCTGTAGAGAGCAAGCAATTGGGAGGGAGTTAAAAAAAAAAAAAAATATAAATAAATAAAAAAAAATAAAAAAATAAAAAATAAAAAAAAGGGGGGGGGGGGGGGTTGAAAACCCGCGAGTAATCAAATCCGCGAGCCTGAAACCCGCGAGCATGAAGGGTTTATTGTATATATATATATATATATATTAGTTAGTTTGCTTTATAGGGGAAACGCTTTATGCGAACACGCTTTATGCGGGACCCTAGTGTACATACACTTACCCTCGCATTCCAAAAATGCTGCACCGGTGGCAGGGGGGCTTCGCCACTCGGCCCTCCCATACAGTGCTCACAAGATAGTATGTTGCTGATTGTTCCTCCCAACGTTTGAAGACAAAATGAGGCCCTGGATTACTGAGTCTATTCCAATCATCTGCCACCATATTTGTCAACAAATTTCTTCCAACCTCTTTTTTCAAATCCACATTAGTCAAGTTTGAATCCGTTACTTCTTGTCCTATCCTGATAACTAACCCTAAGAATCTTGCCTACATCTACTTGTTATATCCCTTCACCCACTTAAAAACTTCAATTAGAGTGCCTCTTACTCAACGCCTCTCCAGTGAGTGAAATTTCATAAAGCATCAGTCTCTTCTAACAACGTAAAGTTGTGCATACCACTTTTGTAATCTTTCTCTACACTGACACTAGCAATCCTATATCCATTCTATATTTTTTTTTACATTTGTACAGGCGCTATAGACACAAATGACACCCCATCACACCCAGGGCTCTGATAGTAGGCTCTGGAGGTTCACTTGAGGCTGTGATGGTTGGCCCTCGCCCGTGGAGGCGCAGGCAGGATTTTTAGTGATGTCTGTGATTGGAGGCTCATGCCGCTCCCCCGTGTCCTCCAATGCACTCGCAATCGAAGGTAGAATTAATGGGCGGGCAGTGTGTGTTCTAGAGACTCGACGAGCAGCAAGATTTTGCCGTCATCGACTAGTTAAGGCGTATAGTAAGGCGACTGTAGAAGTTTAAGTGGTTTAAGGACGTCACTCCGCTTATGATACAACTTTTTTCCCTAATTGAGCTAGGATGCTCACTTTTTTACTGGAAGTTGTGCACATGATAGTAATTATACAGATAGTTTCATTAAATTATATCAATAATACATAAATTAAAAATAATGTTGATTTTGTGTGCGATTTTAGTCAATTATTCATATCGCTATTAGTCACTAGATATTAGGAGTTCTGCCTTGGTTATTTTTTTCATGAAAAATATTGGGCATTGTGCCAAAATTGGACTGTTCTTTTCTGGTGTAGGTTCATTGGTTATGCTTTGCTCGCTTTTCAAATTTTTTTTTTTCACGTACGTAATAACATAAACTTCAATATAAAATCAGATATTCAACTTTCCAGACCTTTAACCAGTCCAGAACTTTGAACAAAGTCTCAGCTTTCAAATACAAAAAACATGATGCAAATCGGTAAAGAATTAACAGAGTAGTAAGAGATTGAATGAAATGATCTTAGGCAAAAACAAATCTTCAGAAATGGCCGTCAAAGTTTATTATGTTTTTTTATCCTTTATGAAGGGTACCATGCAGTCATCAAGCCACTGAGTGACAGATTTGGCAGTGTGAGCAGGAGCACCGTCCTGTTGAAACACACTGGCACGTGTGAGATCGAAAGAATCTGGCAAATGTTCACAAAGCAGCTCCAGGTAAACAGCTTGATTCACTTTAAGGTTCTTAGGAAGCACAACAAGCTTGCCTAAACCTCTCCCAGAGAAACAACCACACACCATAAGTGAATCTGGGTGTTTTACGGTGCTCTCCACAAACCGTGAGTCGTGACCCTGCCTTGTGTTTTGCATTTATCAGTGGTGATTGTGGTATTATATTTTTATTATGGCACCTACCAAGGAACTAAGCAAAGAAACCATTGCTCAGATCATTGGTTTAAAGGAGGCAGGCCACCAAAAAGAAATAAGTGAGTTGTTGTGTGTGGCTAAGTCAACAGTGAGGAAGTACTTGGCGCGTTTCAGAGAGGAAAACAGCGGTGAAACGCCATCACAGAAACTTCGGCCTGGTCGTCCCAGGAAGATTTCTTAAGGGGAGAGTCCGCCGTGAAAAAATGAAAATAATTTTTTAATATACGAATTTGAGTTATATGGTCTATGGCAACACCATCCTTTGGCTTTCGAATGGTTGAATTTTTTTCAGCCGGACATTTTTTTAAATGCCCATAGCAAAGGGCATTTAAACTTTCAAAACTTGTAAAAAAAAAAGAGAAAAAAAAAAATTGAATTTCTTTTCGATAATTTTCCCATATATCAAAACTAAGCCTTAAAAAAAAAAAACAGCAATCTTCAGGGTGAAGTTTGTTACCCAGGTAACAATTCTGGAACACAATTTTGGATATGAAAAGTGCAACCTGTTCACAAAATTTTTTGGAACAAATGTATATATCCAAAAAGGACTAGAAAAGAGAGAAAAGAGAAGAATTACACCGAAAAAGACAATAAACAAAAAGAGGAAGACAGACAAAGGAATTCCAACCGAAAGCTATGCACCTGGTGAATTTTGATCGAACCTTGCAACAATGAGGGGCGTGGCGCACCATGACACTCTCGCCTTTGAGCGATTAATTAATACCTTTATAAGGGGGGACAAGGTGCAGATCCTTTTATGCATGCATTGATATGTGATTACTGATCCCATAAAATTCATATGCAAGTAGCATTGCCAGTACACTCATCCCTCGTATAACGCAGGTTCGATTAACGCAATTTCAGAGTTACGCACAAAACTTTTGTATACCAAAAATCGATTAACATATAAAAAATTCGAAGTTACGCACAAATTTACGACAATAAAATATGCAAAAAATGATAAAAAGAAGAAAATGTACAGCAACCCACAAATAAAATATATTTATGAATATACTACCCTGTAAAAGAACCAACGAACAAGCAGCACAGCTCAGCTTCCCCCCCGTATGGTTTGTTTACGTTTTGCGCGGTACAGATAAACAGTGGATTTCCAGTGCTTCTGTTATATCGTCCATTATCGAGTGAAACGACTGCATAATGTCTACTAAGCGTGTTGCTAGTGGTAGTGCTAGTGCTCCTAAGCCTAAAAAGTGTAGAAAATCTATAAATTTAGAAACTAAATTAGAAGTGTTGAAGAAAAGTGATGAAGGGATGCGATTGAAAGACATCGCGAATTTGTTCAACCTTGCTCCGTCGACTGTGGTGACAATTAAGAAGGACAAGGACAAAATTAAATCAAGTGCGAAGAATGCTACTCCGTTGACAGCGAAGTTAGCTACAAGGCATCGTCCACCTATCATGGAAGAGATGGAAAGACTGTGCAGCCGGGATGACTCGCCAATGACGAACATCTTGATGCAGGAAAAAGCTCGCTCACTTTATGATGATTTATTGGCTAAGGATGAGGCAAGTGCTGGACCTAGTGGAGCTGCTGCTCCTCCACCATTCAATGCAAGCAAGGGCTGGTTGGAAAGGTTCAAGAACAGGAATCATCTGCACTCGGTAACACAGTCTGGGGAGGCAGCGTCGGCTGACAAAGAAGCTGCTCAGGCTTATCTACCAGTGCTCAAGAAAATTATCGAGGACGGGGGGTACACAGCAGACCAAGTGTTCAACTTTGATGAAACTGGACTCTACTGGAAGAGAATGCCAAAGAGGACAGTGATATCCAGGGAGGAGAAGAAAGCACCAGGTCATAAAGCCTCCAAGGATAGAGTGTCACTGCTGGTTGGTGGCAATGCAGAGGGTGATTTCAAGCTAAAGACGCTCCTCATTGGCTATTCAAAAAAACCCTCGGGCCTTAAAGGGTCATGCTAAGGAATGTCTGCCAGTCATTTACCGCTCTAGCAAAAAAGCGTGGACCAACCAATACATATTCCAGGATTGGTTCACCAATTATTTTTGCCCTGCTGTGGAGCGCTACTGTAGGAGGAAGAATATTGCTCACAATGCACTGCTGCTCCTTGACAACGCCCCCACCCACCCTAACAACCTTTCTGACTTGTCTGAACACATTCGAGTGGAATTTTTACCAAAAAACACCACATCACTAATCCAACCAATGGACCAAGGGGCAATTGCCACCTTTAAAGCTTATTATCTCCGTCGTACCTTCAGAAAAATTATTAATGCTGTGGACGCTGACGAAAATCTCTCCATTCGTCAATTTTGGAAGGAATTCAACATCAAGAATGCTATTGACAACATTGCTGAATCCTGGGATGAGGTCACACCATCCAATATGAATGCTGTTTGGAAGAAATTGTGGCCAGAATGTGTCCACAACTTTAAAGGTTTTCCTGAACCAACTCCTGTCGTGCGAGAAATTGTTAACCTTGCACATACAGCTGGTATGGACGAAGTGGGAGAAGAAGATATTGTTGAGCTGTTGGCATCTCATGATGAGGAACTCAGCAACGAAGACTTAATGGCCATCGAACAAGTCAGAGCACTAGAGGAGGAAACTGCAGAGGAAGATGACCCAGAGCTGCAGCTTCACTTAACTAGGAAGATCTTGGCTGATGTTATCTCCAAATTTGAAAGTGGCATTCATGACATTGTGAATAACGATCCCAACCATGAACGCAGTCTCAAATTTGAAAACACAGTCAGAAGTGCTCTCACTGCCTACAAGATGCTTCATCAAGAAAAAGTCCACCAAGCACAACAGACAACTATAACATCATTCTTCACTAAACCTGCTGCAACATCACCAGCCAGCTCTACTTCTACGTCTTCCGACGATGATGCCCCCACCTCACCCCAGTAACTCTGCCGACACCCCCCAGCCACCATCTTTGTCACCTCAAGCCTCAAGTATTCTTCTATATAGTGAGTACAACTTCTATATATCATTTAACTTTAATATTAATTATATTTCATATGTCTATGCTCACAAATTAATGTATGACTGCATTTTATGAGAGGGTTAGGTTGTGATTTTTTTTCGTAAGAACGTATCTCGACTTATATAATGGGAGTCAATGGGAAAATGGAATTCGTTTAACGCATTTTCACTTAACGCACGATTTCCCAAGAACGTAACTCATGCGTTAAATGAGGGAGGCGTGTATAGTACCTTCACTGGAGCGCAGAAACTTTAGCAAAACTTCAAACGCGTTTTTCTCAAAACTAGTATAAAATGAACATAAAATTCATCTCTGCTTTTATTTTTGGCACGATTTTCACGAAACTTTAGGACACAAAATCAAATATCGTAGAAAAATCTGTTCAGATTTTGTTGTTGTTTTAAAGTCTTAGTTTTGATATATGGGAAAATTATCCTTAAATTTTTTTTTTTTTTTTTTTTTTAACAAAAAAAAAAAATCGAAAACAATTTTCAAAATATTCTCATAACAAATTGTTAGAATAACAATGAATTATCATATGCTCATGTCACAAGGAAATCGGTCAAAAAATGGCTGAGAAGATGCAATTCAAAAACGTTCGTTGGAGAGTACCCCTCGCGTTACAGCAAGGGTATTGAAGGAAAACAACCCTAAAGTGTTTGGTGCAGTGTCTGTGTGTACCGTATCTCGCCGAGTCCACGAGTTGGGTTATACTAGCCACAAGCCACTGAAGAAGCCACTTCTTACACGCGCGCAGAGAGCTCGCCGGGTCACTTTCACCAAGAAATATCTTGCTTGGACTGATGGTGACTGGTTGTCAGTGTTGTGGTCTGATGAGGCAACATTTACTGTGACATATAACCGAGGAGCTCGAGTGTACCGTCGCCTAGGCAGTGACTCCCTCGACTCACGGTATGTGGAGAGCACCGTAAAACACCCAGATTCACTTATGGTGTGGGGTTGTTTCTCTGGCAGAAGTTTTAGGCTTGTTGTGCTTCCTAAAAACCTTAAAGTGAATCAAGCTGTTTACCTGGAGCTGCTTTGTGAACATTTGCCAGATTCTTTCGATCTCACACATGCCAGTGTTTCAACAGGACGGTGCTCCTGCTCACACTGCCAAATCTGTCACTCAGTGGCTTGATGACTGCATGGTACCCTTCATAAAGGATTGCCCAGGTAACAGCCCGGAGCTC
The DNA here is from genome assembly GCA_016584305.1 of Chionoecetes opilio. Taxonomy (NCBI): domain Eukaryota; kingdom Metazoa; phylum Arthropoda; class Malacostraca; order Decapoda; family Majidae; genus Chionoecetes; species Chionoecetes opilio. The sequence goes on along the minus strand of JACEEZ010013521.1, from coordinate 43,632 downwards.
AACCCAATTGAGAACCTGTGGCACATGGTCAAGAAGGATCTGCAGGGAAAAGACGTCAGCTCCATACCCAAGCTCGAGAAGGCTATCCATGAGTCCTGGGCAAACATCTCACCTGAACACCTAAGAAACCTAGCTCTTTCACTACCCCGACATCTCCAAGCCATGAAGAAGAGAAAAGGCCACCCAACCAAGTATTAAAAGGTAATTATAATACATTATTTTCTATAAATTTCCTTATGTATTGTTTGTTGTGCGGGGGCGGAAGCAGGGCGCCACATACTTTTGACGAGTACTGTACATTTAGTGAACCCATGATGTGAATCATTTATTTCAATAAACTTCTCTAAATGTTCTCAGGCACAATCAGTACAAACAGCAGGTGCAACCACCTGTTGTATAGGCCATATACATAGGCCGAGCTCTGCCTGACGGAGGTGATGATGGAGTTCGCAGAGAGCCCCACCCTACTCCTTAAGCTGAACATGGAGTGTCAACGGATCACATCCAGATTCTGGTAAACTCTGGAACTCTCTTCCTGGTTCTATTTTTCCACCTTCCTACAACTTAAATATTTTTAAGAGAAGAGTAACAAGACACCTCCCGAACTAAATTGGCCCACCCCCTTCTTTATTCTCCTACTGTCTTCTTTATAGGGACTGGCAATTAAGCGGGCTTTGTGTTAGTACTTTTTTTTTCTCTCTTGGCCAGTCCTTTGGGATGTAAAAAAAAAAAGGACAAAAAAATTGTTCACCCCGTTCATCGCGAAAGCCAGGGACGACCTGGACCACCTGGTCAGGCCCAGAAGCCTCTTAAGGATGTCATTGTGACAGACCTTACGGCGGTTCAGAGTGGCCACCTTGAACCGCGACCACAGCGATTTGCAGTGACTCCTGAATAACTCCATCTTCACCTCTGCTACAGTAGGAAAATTTCCTCTGTAGAGTATTTCCCACAACAAGAAGCTTAGTGGTCTGCTTGATGATATCATCATCATCAGTCATGTCGTGGGATATAACATGGCCTAAGTATGCGAATCTATCCACTAAAGTGAGGGGAGACCCACTGAGCCATGCTGTTTTAAGGTAATTCACCTGATTGTGTGCCGGTGATACTACCATGCACTCTGTCTTAGTGGTGTTGTAGACAATGTCATGCTTGACAGCATACACCTGACACACATTGATAAGGTACTGCAACGCATCCGCAGTGGGTGCGAGCAGTACCATATCATCAGCATAGCTCGGTGAGTTGATGCACCCATCATGTATGTGGCAGCCGATACTTGTATCACGAAGGTTGGCACTGAGATCATCCGTGTACACATTGTACAGGTAGGGGGATTAAATCCCCCCCTGCCGAATACCATTGGCTGTTCTAAAGGACAGCGAGAAGGAATTACCCCACTTAACAGTAAATTCCTGGGTAGTGTACCAGTACATTAATAAATTAACAATGTACCCAGGTTTACCCCTGACGAGAAGTGTATGAAAGAGCTTCCAGTAATTTACTCTGTCAAACGCCTTTCTGGCATACAGGAAACACAGATAAACAGGTGCATTTCTGGAAGTGTAGTAATGAATGATATTCTTCAATGTCCACACACACATCTCAGTGCCAAGGCCTTTCTTATAACTGAACTGATTGTCCAGTGTATACAGGTAGGCCTCAAGACGATGGAGCACCACTTTCTCCAGCACCTTGGACAGGGCGGTCGCTATGGCAATGGGCCTGTAATTGCCAGAGTTAGCAGGGTCCTTCACTTTGCTCTTAAGTAAAGGCACTATAAGTACTGCCAAGACCTGACTGGATATGTACTGATGGCAGACACAGGCATTGATGAAGAGACAGAGCCATGTAACCAGGCTCGTTGGCGCATACTTAAATGCCCCAGAAGCAGGGTTGTTGATTTTTTTTTTTTAAATAATAAAAATAAACGATTTATTTGATTTAAATCAATTTATTTGATTTAAATAGATTTTTTATTTTTATTAATTTGATGTTCTACATGAAATCTAACTACTGTACTGTAGGATATTATTTACCATATTTATAACTAACGAGATAGAATAAGTGTATAAAAAATGCATTTACATGAAATACAGATGAATTTACAAATTTTCTATTTCTGTGATGGACGTTTTCACATCAATAGGCCTATGTCTATAAGCGCATTTTCGCGACGTTTGCCAGGCCTGTCTAGACCGGTCTAAGCTAGCCCAGGCTGCACTGATGCTTGCGAAAACACATCCAGCAGGCCCTGTCCCATTCTTGGTTCCTATTGTCTGGGGGATCGAGTGGGCGGTCTTTACCGTCCTGCAAGCTTTACCCCCCTCCCCACAAGACACACCAAATGATTACTAATTTGACCTACGGTAATAACCTCCTAGCTGGCATATGAAAGGTCTTAAAATATTCTGTCTGTGATGAGAGTCGGCTACACAAAATATTGCCTGATTTTGCTATATCGTACTGTTCGGCCTAATTTTTCATAGTCATCCTTGCTACTTGACTTCCCAATAGGAAGTCAATCGGATTCAATGGTATTTTTGTTGTAGTAATAATTACTTTGGCGGTTAAACAAGAGAATTATATTTTTTGTTTGATAATTATAATTAATCATAATGCATATTAAACTTTGGTTAATATCACTTTGGCTTTTTATAAACAAAAGTAACATGCACATTCAACTTTAGGTTATACTGTAGTAGTGTGGCTTTTTGTACAGTACAACAAAAATATATATATAATTGAGAAAAAAATATTTCTGCTGTGAAAACAGCCACATGGCAATTTGCTATCTCAAAGTGCCACAGTGGATTCCCCCGCACCACTCATTGTGTCTCATTATGATATGATTATACTACAATGATAAAATTAGTGTTCATAAAGCCCATTTGCTTAGTTTTCCTTCTTTCCCCTCTCGTTTTCAAATACACACAAACCTCGATTTCCCGGATATCGGATTTGCCGGACAAAATCCGAGGTCCGGGGATATGTCAGTCTCGGACTTTTTTTTTTTTTTTCCCCCGTTGAAATGCCTGGTCCTGTTCGTAAATTGACCAAGTTGTCCGGCGGTCCGAGCGTCTCCTGTCACCCCTGGTCAGTGTCCGCGCCTCCCGCCAGGTGGCAGCATGCTCAGTGGTCGTATTGTTTACATTTGGGCACACAACATTCACGGTTCACCTGCACAGCCTCTGTCAGTCACCTGACTCCCACTGCCCCTGGTGCAAGAACATTTCTGAGACTATTGAACACTTTCTGCTGCCTCCCGCCAGGTGGCAGCATGCTCAGCGGTCGTATTGTTTACATTTGGGCACACAACACTCACGGTTCACCTGCACAGCCTCCGTTAGTCCTCTGCTCCCCACTGCCCCTGGTGCAGGAATGTCTCTTGAGACTATTGAACACTTTCTGCTGCCTCCCGCCAGGTGGCTGCATGCTCAGCGGACTTAAATGTCCGCGGCGGGGTAGTTGATATTGTCGGTTGCCGGACAGTAAATACTAGAGTAGGATAAACGTCCGGGGGTGGGTTATGGCATCGGACTTTTTTTTTTTTTTTTTTTACTTGCGATTCCCGGACTTTTGCGGTTCCCGGACCAGTGCTCCCCCTATTTTTTTCTTTACTTGCGATTTCCGGACTTTTGCGGTTCCCGGACCAGTGCTCCCCCCTATTAGTCCGGGAAATCGAGGTTTGTGTGTACATTCAAACCTCAGCTATCGCGCATTCGGCTATCGCGCTTTACGGCTATCGCACATACCCAAATGTACTATAATCCTCGGCTATAGCGCAGCAAGCTACCGCATTTCACGGCTATCACACATCCCTTTTTCTTTTTTTCTTTTTTTATACACATATGGGCCGATAGTGCCTGTAGGCAGTGACCTCCAGAGGTGGGATGGTAGGCTCTGGAGGTTCACTTGAGAGCTGTGATGGTTGGCCCTCGCCCGTGGTGGCGCAGGCAGGAGTTTTAAAGTGGCGCCTGTGATTAGAGGGTGTCTGGACGATTCGAGACACCCTCGTATTTATCACCATATCGCATTTATCCCCCATTGGAAATGGGATAAATACTCATATTGAAGAAATCTACACGATGATGTACTAGGTAAGAATCCTAGCACTTTTGAAAGCACACTATACCGACCTAATACCACATTTACGAACGGAGGACAATTCAAGCAAATTTACTGTAGTCAGTAATATACAATACTCGATATCTCGATATCTTGTCGAGAGCTGCTTGGTATGGGAAAGGAGCCTGCATGGGAACTCGCGCATGGTGACCCCCGGGAGTGGCGTCGTAGGGTGGGCGAGGCGACGCGCCCCCGGCGTATGCCCTATTGATGATTGATTGAGTAATATACAAATTTATACGGTTTATTACGGCCCGTCCACACCAGGAAATGGTGGATGTCTGTGGTGGTGGAACAGGATGTTTGTGAGTGAGGACAATGCTGCAGCTGCCTCTGCGTTTTACGTTATAATGCACTCACTTTTTCTTTTAATCAACGTTCACACAAACATACACACAAAGGCGTAACAGTTAGGCGTCCTTGTTCTATAAATACACCGTCAGGACATTCCAGGGGCAGGTAGAGGGGAGTGAGGTCAGGTCAGGTTCCCCAGGTGTTATCACAGGCTGTCAAGGACACTCAGTTACATTGCCAAATGTAAGGCGGGGTTCATACTACACGTTTTTGCTGTCAGTGTCTACGTGGGCGTGGCGTGGCGATCAGTGATGTCACAGTGACGTCACCCCGTCACTCCCGCAGCCCGCGGAGAAAGAATTTGGAGCTCCGAATAATGTGAGCCTGGACGCGCATCTCTCAAGGTCAGTGACGTCATCACTGCTCCAGCAACGTGGTGGTTGTAGCCTGGTTCACACTACACACAGTACACAGGCAGGGAGTGACGTCACTGATGACAAGACGCATGTAAACTACGGACAGCAAAAACGTGAAGTGTGAACCGGGCCTAAAGGAAGGTATACAGAGTCGTTGTTTTACCCTCAAATTGCAAGCCATTCATAAAACCATGCAGACGTACTATGCAAATTTATAATTTTTAAATAGTTAACGTAACAGCTAACAGTATGAGAGATGTCGTCAACAGCCTGTTAACGGTGAACGTGACAGGCTGCGTGACACACAATGTCGCCCGAGCGTCCTTGACAGCCTGTGATAACACCTGGGGAACCTGACCTGACCTCACTCCCCTCTACCTGCCCCTGGAATGCCCTAACGGTGTATTTATAGAACAAGGACGCCTAGCTGTTACGCTTGTGTCATTCACCCATGGTCTTGTCCACGCGAGCTGGCTCGCGATTGCCAGTTTTCACCCTCTCAGTGCGAGCTTGGAGCTCATTATTACCGATCTTTGGGCAATGCTGGGACCTCACACACCACACACACCCATCCCCTTGCTCAAGGGGGACAGTGTGTGTGTGTGTGTGTGTGTGTGTGTGTGTGTGTGTGTGTGTGTGTGTGTGTGTGTGTGTGTGTGTGTGTGTGAACGTTGATTAAAAGAATAAGTGAGTGCATTATAACGTAAAACGTAGACAGCAATGCGGGAATCCCATAACCCCACCCGAGGGCTCATGATAGGTCAGCCGGTAGAGGCGTTGCGATCGAGTAGACGGCAAGACATTAGCAGCGAGCTATGATTGGTTGCTCTATTCCTGGACTTCCCGCAGCTCCCGCCACCTCAGTCAAGTCACTAAAGTGCGCGTACTCTCTGGGTGCAGTGATAGCATTGAAGGAAACTTTGTATAAAGGCAGATTTACCTTGTCCTCCCACTATCACGCAAGGTGATACTGAGGCAGAACATAAAGTGATTTGTCATTGGAAATTGTACTTCGTACAACAGGCAGTCGACTTTAGTGGTAGACTGCTGGAACAATACCACTATCAATACTGCTTGGCGTAAAATTTTGGAGGGTTTGCCTGAGGACCGCCAGGTGGCAGTGCCCACTACCTAGTAACCCACAGTCACTCGAGACACAGATATATAGAAGCGGCGGTGGCAGAGGCACGGCAAATCCCTGGAGCTGGATTTGCTGACATGACTGGTGAGGACATTAGGGAAATGATTCAGCCTCCTGCAGTGACTGCTGACATTATAATGGAAGAGGATGATGTGGCAGGTGCAGCGGACAGCACTGAAGAGGAAGAGGGAGATAACAATGTGCGGCGTGTTTTTTTTTTATCTTTGCCAATATCAAGACATTTATATATTTGAGTTGCAGGTTACGCCACATCCCTGAACAAGACTTAACTACTAACAGCGAGTTGAAGTGTTCGTTGATTCGTCAGGCAGTGGCAAGTTATGAGCAGCAGTATCATGACCACATGAACTCTCCGTCAACGTCAGATCACTGAGTTTTTACGGAGCCGCAACCAGGCACAGCAACACAAGAATGGACCACAACCAGGACCCTCCAATGATCCCCCTGTCATTGATGAACCATCCGACTTTGAGGGCTTCACTTGTGCAACAATGGAAGACATTCTGGACGAGTTACAGGCACGTCGTGGTGGTCATAAATGACAACACTCCACACAAGCCTCGGCTCTCATCCATCTAAGCCCCTCGTCATCCCCGATAAAAGGTAAATAAAGTGCTGTAAAATGTATGTTGTTTTTATGATTCCTGATTTGATTTATTATTTCATCATATGCTGAAAAAAACGGTAAAAACATGAAAAAAGTGGTAAGATATGTGGTCATCTTGGGGGTCCTGGCACCAAATAGAATTATTACCATCAGTTCTGTTGTTCGGCTATCGCGATTTCGGCTATCGTGCGCCGATAGCGGCACCAATTAGGCGCGATAGCCGAGGTTTAAGTGTAATGATAAGGTAATGATTTAAATCAGTGATTTTCTTTTAAAAATAATTTGATTTAAATCATGATTTAAATCTGTGATTAAAATCAACTTTATTTAAATCAAACAAACCTGCCCAGAAGGGAGCCCATCCATACCCAAAGCCTCACTGGAGGAGAGGCTTTGCAAGATCCCTCTCATTTCCTCGTGGTCCACGCTGCGGAAACCCTACAACGACACACCACGCATCCCTCCACGCAGGGCATTCTCACTCTCCTCGTCCCTCAAGGTGTGCAGACAGGATGCCGAATGCACTTTTGCCGAAGGACGGGAAGCCAAAGCCAAGATGCCGAATGGACACAAAGCCGAACGGACACAATGCCGAACGGACACAATGCCAAACGGACATAAAGCCGAATGGACAATAAAAATAATAATAAAAAAACATACATACCATAACATACATAACATTTCATTTTTATTTTATTTTTTATTTTTATTTTATTTTAATGAGATTGTCAGTCATTCGTGTCTGTAACGACGGTTTACGTGTAAAGCTTCATTGCTTGATTCATAATACGTTTATGAAGCTTCATTATAATGTTTTAAGAGTCGAGTTTGTTATTTTCCTGCTCTGGAATCAGTTCAATCCAGCGACTCACACTGTACACAGCTCTGTTTTATTGGTAAGTAAAGCCCTAAAGAAAATATTTTTATGTTTATTTTATTTTTATTTTATTTAGTATTTTTATTTTTAGTAGTTTAATTATCAATTCACCAATTTGAAACTTTAAGATTTAACGAGATTGTTAGTTTTTCCACCTGTTAATTCGCTATTTAATTCCTATTTTCTTTAAAAAATAATTTCAAACAATGTTAGCATAATCATTTAAAATAATTTTATCCCCACAGTTTGACCATGGAATTATTAAAACAGCACGTGGTGGCAAGAAGCTCCTTCTAAATGGATATATATACGTTGTTGATAAAGAAGTTAAGGAAACCGCTTACTGGAGATGTGAAAAACGAAGTGTGCAACGCTAGAATTAGAACTGTACGTGATATCGGACAGGGAAATGTTTCAAATCATTCACATCCTCCAGATGGTGCTCATAATAGGGTTGTAAAAGCTTTGGATAAAATTAGAGCAGAACAGACAGAAGTGGTGACAAGCAGTGTAATTAATAATATCGTTGAAGAATTGCCTCTCAGCATTGCTGGTTCTCTGCCTAAGAGGGAAACTCTTGGAAGAATGGTACGGCGAGCAAGAAAGATTGACGATAGTGAAGACTTGAACATGACAACACGTGGAGAAAATCTTCGGCTTTATGAAACTACTGCTATTACTATTTTTTCGACAGAGAAAAATTTGAAATTACTATCTAGTAAATAAACATGGTTTGGCGATGGCACATTTCAATCTGCTCCTTTAGGTAAACAGCTGTATACTATACATGCTATTATTTCAGGGAGTAAAACCTTGCCATTGGTGTATTGCATTGCGAGTAACAAAGTAGAGAAAACGTATGACAAATTTTTTTCATTTTTGAAAAGCAAAGGCGTTCAGGATCCAGATTCAATAAATAGACTTCGAACGAGCAACAATAAATAGCATTAAGAAGAACTTTCCTAATACATCAATATTGGGTTGTTTCTTTCATTTTGGACAATGTTTATGGCGAAATATCCAGTCTTGTGGACTGCGACAATGGTATGTTCAAATCAATAACGCCCTTTTCATCAAGCAGTTACAAGCACTTGCCTTTGTTCCACCCTCTGATGTGCATGAATTATTTTACGAATTGGTGAATTCCTTAAATGCCGAAAATGATGAGTTATTATGTGATTTTCTAGTTTATTTTGAAAGTACGTGGTTAGGAATAGTCCAGAGAGGGCGTCGAAGGAGGTAAATTTTTTATGTTGATGTGTGGTCTGTCCACGCTCGAGTTCATGATAATTTGCCGAGAGCAAACAATTCTCTCAAAGGTTGGCACCAGGCTTTTAAAAATAGACTTAACGTAACTCATCCCACAATCCCCAAACTACTAAAAGTTATTAGAAGTGAGCAGGCATCCAATGAAATTCTAATTGAGCAGGCATCTATAGGGATTGACATATCACGACCAAACAAAAAATATGATACCATTAACGATAGGATAAAATCCATTTGTAGTTCTTATAATAAAAGAGAAGGATTGGCGTTTTTACGATCTTTGGCTCACAATTTTTAAATAGTCTTATATAGTTTTTTGTGTACATTTTAATCTTTCTATTGCAACACTTTTAGAATAAACATGTGATATTTTTATATGTTTACATTGTAAACCTGTAAGGAAACATTTAAAAAGTGCTTTTATGTATTTCTTTTATGCTTTCATGTATATTCAATTAAAGAAATCCGTGGAAAACTAGTTTTTTTATTATGTCCAATGCAACAATTTTTAAATGGTTGCATTGTAGAAATTAAATGATAATCATATATTTAAACTTCATAAGTATGTATTTTCAGCCTCTTGTCCATTCGGCTTATGCCGTTCGGCTTTGTGTCCGTTCGGCATCTTGGCTTCGGCTTATTGTCCTTCGGCAAAAGTACATTCGGCATCCTGTCCGTGTACCTCCTCACACAGTTGAGAATGCCCTTGAAATGTTCTCCCCACATGGAGGTGATGCCCTCCTCCCCCACAGCGTGATCCACCCGTAGGGGAAGCGTGTGTGAGCCCGGGTTCATGCTGCGCACGCCACGCCAAAAGTTAAAGGAGTCACCAGATGCCAGCTTGTCAGCCAGGGACTGGGCACGAAGCTGGTGCTCATGTGACTTACACCACCTGAGACACAGCTTGAATCTGGCCCTGGTGCTCCTCATCCTCTCAGCCAGTGGTCCCCAACGCGGACCACCACCCGCTCTCCATTCAAGGAAGGACTCCCGCGCGGCACTGTGCGCCTCACGAACAAACTCATTCCAGCCTGGTACCTGCCTCCATCTCTTCCTGCAAAAACCAAACACAGCCTTGCCAGCACGCACCATGCACTCTATCAACGCCTCGTGGAAGGCGTCAATGTCGTCATGGTGCCCACGATCCAGGCATGCATTCTGGAAGCAACATACCCTGACAGGATCTAAGGCAATGCCACCCAGCAACTCTGTCACTACACAACCATACGTACTCCTCTCTCTTCTTCTTGTCCCGAAAATCCCACTTAATCTTTGACACATTATCCTGCCTGACCTGTGTCAGAGCAGGGAGACCATTAAATTTTAAATCCACCACGAGAGGAAAATGGTCTGTCTGAAGAGACACTGTTGTACAGAATAGAGTACCCTTCCATCACATCATATAAAAATAATACAGGCACGGTGACAACAGCACATGGTCCAGCCACGAGCGTGAGAGAGACCCCTGAATGACATGAGTGAAGCTTGTTGGGGGGAGCACCCTTACGTCAGCTATCACCATGTCACAGTCTCCACACATGTGCTGAATGACTGAAGAAGGCAGTGCCCGGGGCAGCATTAAAATCACCGAGAATGCAGACATTCTGGTCCTCGGCATCCTCTATTATGGAGGCGAGTCTTCCTAAATACATCTGCTGTTCGTCCCTGTTCTCCACATTACTGGTGGGCAGATACACATTGACCAGCAACATGGAGAACCTGTCGTCCTTGTATGCAATGTTCAAGATCTGAGGATCCTGAGCATTACATACTTTGATGTATTTAGAAAGACTCTTGTGCCACAGAAAATTGAGACCACCGTATGGCCTGCCACGCCTCAGGACCTGTGTCTCGTCCACCGCCGAAGTCGAGAACAACACAAAGTCCTTATGGAGGCCATTCAGTCTGTGCACCTCGTCAGGGCAAAGCCACGTCCCCTGTAGGGCCATCACGTGCACCTGCCCCAGGATATCCCTCATGTGAGGCTCACTACTCTTCACACCCTGACAGTTATAGGAGGCAATTTTCAGTTTACCTTCCATTAACTTCCATCCGTTTACCTTCCGTTAAGTTAAGGATTGGTAGGTTAGGTTTGATCAAGTTATTTAACCCTTTCACGTACAAATGACGTCTTTGAGCGTCATCCGGTACGTGTAGGCCATACGTATAAATGACGTCTTTGAGCGTCATCCAAAAATAATATTTTTAAATATTTATGAAAAATCTTAAAAAGCGCACGGTTGACGTGAGATTCACTTGACCGTTGGAGCGAATTACAATATATTATATTAAAATATATTTTGTATAATATAATATTGTATAATATTATATTACACAATATATTTATTAAAAACAACAACTTTACGTTATCTTTCACTTCGTTGTATGGCTTTATTTTTGAGCGAATTACAATATATTATACTTCATTGGAAAGGAAATTTATTCAGCTATGTCATGGAATGTAGAAAAATCTTCTATGATGATAAGTTGATTTTTGGCATATTATTTTTTGCCTTAAGGTGTTATTTTTAATTTTTTTTCACTTCTAACTCGGTTTTGTAAGTTATTTTCACGCTAACATATTTTTTTTAACATTGTATGATATAGGAAATGATTTTAGCTTAAAAACGAAACATAATTGAACTCGATACCTTTGATAATTTAGTTTCTAGACGCGGTGGAAGTACAACTTTTTTCCCGCACGTGACATTTCAGGTGACAATGGGTTTACGCGGGACAACAAAAAGTGAATCACAATGGTGAAGTGAAAGGGTTCAGTTGAATAAACTAATCTGATGGTGTGCGCTTGCCTGGCTGCCCCGGCTGGTTCCCGGCCGCCTACTCCTGCAGAATATTTACCGACCTTGTAAGCCCCTGGGGCCCTGTGCTGTTAAGAGATTCTGGGCCCTCAGAAATCCACAGGCAAGCACAGCGAGCCAATTCAGCTGGGGGACAAAATTGGGTGACCAATCATATTTATCATTCATCTTATAGTCAATCTGAAGGCATATTTTATCATAGAAAGGACATTCTGAAACTGAGCAACTCCTCATTGTTTAATTGTGTTTCATTATTACAAACATCATACCCGGGACCCTATGAGGACGGGCCCTGGTGCTGAGACAACAGCTCCCCCCTCTCCCGGGGTCTGGCTGCGCCCCCCCAGACACCCCCGCTAGTTCACTAACCTAACCTGGTACATTTTTACACTAGGACCAGAATTTCCTACACAATTGGGTGTATGGTTTCTGTTTACCTTAATGGATTCTAAGAAACATTCTCTCTATGAGCTTCCGTCGCAAATCACTACTTTAGGAGATATAAGATGCTTTTAATAGGAAGGAGAGTGTATAAGAGACGACCTGACCCCACGGTTTAACCTCTTAAATAAAGCCAAATTTGCATTAAAAAGGGTCCGCGGCAAGGGATAAATCGAGGCGTTGCAGGTCACAAGAGGAAGAAGAGAGGCGCACGTAAACAATTGTCTCTCGCCTCCCTATAAACAACATTATCCTATCTCCAAAAGTAATGATTTGCGACGGAAGCTTAAAGAGAAAGTTTCCTAGAATATAATAAGGAAAACAGAAAACTTACTCCCAATTGTGTAGGAAATTCTGGTTCTAGTGTAAAATAACACCACTAACCTGGGCATTGCTTGCGTTGCAGATGGTTAAACTGCAATATTTCCTATTGACCAATACTCTCCTGACATAATTGGGCTGCACCTCCCCAACCCCCACCGCTAGTTAACTAACTTAGCCTGGCATTGATTACGTAACCTAACCTCGCTGGTGGGGGGAATTCGACCCCCAGACCTCCCTTGTGTTATTTTTAATTTCTGACGGGTGTGGGATTAGAAATGCTGCAAATTGTCAGATCTACAAATTGAGGATGGTTACAACTACGTAGCTTGTAAATTTGTTGTAATGCATTAAACTGCAGTAGAACCGAGACGGTATAATCAGGGCTTGGGAACGGTTTAAGGGAATGAAAACGAAAACGTTAACGAGCTAAATTATGCTCGGAACAAAAACGGAAACGAAAACTTTATCATATTTACTGTTCCGGAGCAAAAACGCTATTTTGAAATCCCTGTAACCGGTTAATAACAAAATTTTTTTGTTCCATGCCATATTTGGTCACTAATCCATTTTCACTTCCAGTAGCCAAATTATTTAAGTAAATACATCTGTATTACATACATACATTAATTAAGTCTACTGTATTTGTTCACTTGGCAATTGACGATGTGGTTTTGTTTCAAATAGTATCATGCACCACTTTTCATTTAATTTGTGAATAACAATTGTTTACCTTTTATAATTATGAGTTTTTGTCTTCGTGATATGCATCGGGTTCCCTTATTTTATTACACCTTCCAATCGTGCAATCGTTAAACTATTATACTGCAGTTTGGTTTAAGAATATGCTTAGATTAATATCCAGTATTCGAAAAGGGATTATATATCATGAGTATGTGCTTAAACTTTTAACTGTGTTCATAGCCTAATGATTGGTGCGCCGAATTTCAGTGTGAGTGTCCTAAGTTAGAGTCCTTGGAGTACCACATGTAGTCATTTGACTTCATTGATTAGGTTTATTTAATTAGTGGGCTGGCGATATTACGAATTAATATAGTTTTACCATATATAATATTAATAAATAATTAGTGATTCATGTCTTTACGACGACTGAGATTGCATACTCCTACACTACACTTCCTGTATTGTATATGCAAATGTGTTGCCTAATTTAGTCATATAATAATATAGTTCTTACGATATCTAAGGGTTTGATTTTGTTGAATACTATGCACCATGAAATGTATGGCTTTATTACCATATATAAAAATGTAGTCATGTATAGGCATTATTATTTATTAGGGCTAATAGCATATTCATTACATGGTTTGAGAATAACGTTCTAACCGGTTTTCATTTCGTTCTAACAGGTTCAGGAACGTTATGTTTGGAGGAGGTACGAAAAACGAAACTTTAATAATACTGTTTCTCATCGGAACGAACCGTTTGAGAAATTATTTCTTTTTCAAGCCCTGGTTATAATGGACGAGAACTTTGCGGTCGCTACCGACCTTAATACTCACGCTTTCTGTATTTTTTTTGCTCAGTATACTGTGCAGTACTTATTTACTTCCGCGTATCTTTCAAAAATTATATACAGATTGAATTCTATTTATAGTTATCTAATAGCGCACACGACACAACCTCCTCCCCCGACGACTAATTCAACACTGAAAAAGTAAGACAAACTCTGTGTGACACGTGACTCAGGACCAGGGACGGATAGCCAATCACAGGCTCGAACTCATAGCCAATGACAGGCTCGATCATTCATTTCTTTTAGCCAATCAGTCACGTAAGATAGTTTAGCCAATCATAGAAGATTCGGGAGCCAATCAAAGGCTCTCAATTAAGTCAACGGATTTTTGTACTGTAAGGCTTTGTTTTGAATCAGATTATGCCGAGACATAAGAACATAAGAAAATAAGGAAGCTACAAGAGGCCATGAGACCTACACGAGGTAGTTCCTGTTACACTATCTATATCCACCTCTCTTCCCCATCCATGAATTTATCCAGACTCCTTTTAAAGACCCAATAGACTCCGCATTGACCACCTGACGACTTAGTCCATTCCAATCAGTCACCACCCTATTCGTTACTTCTTGTTTTACCCTGCTTACTAGCCGTAAGAACTTTTCCTACATCGCATACATTGTATCCCTTTATCCACTTCAAAACTTCTATCAGATCGCCCCTTACTCTACGCCTCTAGAGCGAGTGTAAATTTAATAGTTTCAATATCTTCTCATAACTAAAGTTACGCATTCCATCAATCATTTTGGTCATCCTTCTCTGCACTGATTCTAACAAGGCAATATCTATCATGTAATACGGAGACCAAAACTGCACCGCATAGTCTAGGTGAGGTCTGACTATAGCCAAATAAAACTTTAGAATAACCTCTGCACTTCTACTTTTAACACTCCTGGTAATAAATCCTAACACCCTGTTGGCTTGATTTCTAGCTTCAATACATTGATTCCTAGGACGGAGGTGTGAGCTTACCCGCACTCCCAGATCTTTCTCAACCTCTGATCTTTTCAGCGATACATTGCGTATGGTGTACCATAGACCACTGTAAATCTGGACTGCGCACGGAATATCGGCCTGTTGCACAAGGGCCTGAAGTCGGAGGGCCACTCGGATTCATATACACACAAACCTCGATTTCCCGGACTAATAGGGGGGAGCACTGGTCCGGGAACCGCAAAAGTCCGGGAATCGCAGGTAAAAAAAAAAAAAAAAAAATCCGATGCCATTACCCACCCCCGGACGTTTATCCTACTCTAGTATTTACTGTCCGGTAACCGACAATATCAACTACCCCGCCGCGGACTTTTACGGCCGCTGAGCATGCAGCCACCTGGCGGGAGGCAGCAGAAAGTGTTCAATAGTCTCAAGAGACGTTCCTGCACCAGGGGCAGTGGGGGTCAGGGGACTAACGGAGGCTGTGCAGGTGAACCGTGAGTGTCGTGTGCCCAAATGTAAACAATAAGACCGCTGAGCATGCTGCCACCTGGCGGGAGGCAGCAGAAAGTGTTAAATAGTCTCAGAAATGTTCTTGCACCAGGGGCAGTGGGAGTCAGGTGACTGACGGAGGCTGTGCAGGTGAACCGTGAATGTTGTGTGCCCAAATGTAAACAATACGACCACTGAGCATGCTGCCACCTGGCGGGAGGCGCGGACACGACCAGGGGTGACAGGAGACGCTCTGACCGCGGACACTTGGTCAATTTACGAACAGGACAGGCAGTTCAACGGGGAAAAAAAAAAAAAAAAAAAAAAAAAAAAAAAAAAAAAAATTGTCCGAGACTGACATACCCCGGACCTCGGATTTTGTCCGGCAAATCCGATATCCGGAAATCGAGGTCCGGGAAAATCGAGGTTTGTGTGTGTGTGTATATATATATATATATATATATATATGATATATATATATATATATATATATAGTTATATATATATATATATATATATACGGATCATAGACTGGTTTATCAGTAGCCTATATATGATATACTGTAATCTTCGTAAATGTTTGTTCTATAATATTTTCAAATAAAAAAACAGTAAAACACGCTTAAGAAATACCGTTACGAGACTCTGAAGAAATATGCATGAACTTAATATTTACTTCAACTCTTCGCCATTTAAAACTTTGCGAGTCAACATTTATCATGAAGGGTATCAATAGAAGCGCAATTTTATTAGCTTTCCATTGGTGTATTTCGTTTTCTGATAAATGAATTACCACCATGCATAAATTAGCGTTAACTAAATAAATAAAATCATCAATCGGGTAATTTTCCCGATTGATGAGGTCATTTACTTGGTTAACGCTAATTTATACATGGTGCTAATTCATTTATTAGAAAACGAAATGGTGCTAATTCATTTATTAGAAAACGAAATGGTGCTAATTCATTTATTAGAAAACGAAATATAAGTAAATAAATAACATCATCAATCGGGAAAATTACCAGATTGATTTTATTTATTTATTTAACGCTAATTTATGCATGGTTCTAATTCATTGATCAGAAAACTAAATATATCAATGGAAAGCTAATAAAATTGCGCTTCTATTGATACCCTTCATGATAAAAGTTGACTCACAAAGTTTTAAATGGCGAAGAGTTGAAGTGAATATTAAGTTCATGCATATTTCTTCAGTCTCGTAATGGCATTTCTTTAGCGTGTTTTACTGTTTTTAATTTGATAATATTATAGAACAAACATTTACGAAGATTACAGTATATCATATATACTGATAAACCAGTCTATATGATAGTCCATAGACCCCTATATCTCTTTGTCGGGCGGGGCAGGCCGCTATGCAGCTTGCAATTTCAAAACATTGTCGCGTGAACAGTCCAGAGATATAGTGGTCTATGGGTGTACCTATTATCAGGATTCTTCCTACCAACATTCATTACGCTACACTTACCAATATTAAATTCCATCTGCCATCTATCGGTCCATTCATTTAATTTATCTAAGTCTCCTTGCAAAATATTCACATCAGACTGTAATCTAATAATTCTACCTACCTTAATATTATCCGCAAACTTGCTGATATCACTACTAATCCCCACTATCCAAGTCGTTGATGTAAATCAAAAATAGTAATAGACCCAAAACAGACCCTTGTGGAATCCCACTCGTTACCTGCCCAGGCTGCCCCCATTCAGATTTAGAACCATTAATTGTAACCCTTTGTTGCCTATTACTTAGCCAAGATCTAATCCAACGAAGAACCTTCCCATCTATTCCATGAGCCTTAAGGGATGCCACCACCCTTTTTTACCAAAATCTTTAACATTCACTCAATTTCAATTAAACTTTTACTGAACATCACTCTTAATACTAGAAATATAATGTCCAAATTTGATGTGAATTCCTAGAATGAGAATGGAGAAAAAAAATAATAATACATAAAAATGCATCGTTTACAGCAGCGTTTCTTTACCTTTTCCGACCACAGCACCCCATGTAGTCAAGTCTAGGAAGTCCAGCACCCCCTAACTCTGGCTAACATCTGCTTACAGTCTACAGTTGCTTGATCATTTATTTTGTTCATTCCCCAAAAATAAAACACCAAGGATGCCAATACTATAGGCAAAAAAAAAAAATAAGATGAAAAAAGAGTAAAGAGCATGGATAAAACTCACTCAAACATAAACATCGGGGTAATTGAACATACACTCATCAATGTGATTTTTGTTGTTGCTTATGTGCGACTAGTTTCTGAAATAGAGGCTTCGTTTTGATCAGAACCACCCTCATGTCGTGGAGCAGCCCACCTTGAAGGCGGTTCCGGACAATTGTTTTGATCTGGAGCATGGTAGAGATCGAATGCCTTTTCACACAGATAGGTAGTTGTAAATGAAATGATCATCTCCAGCGCTGCCCTCGCCAGTCCAGGGTACGCTACCAACTGATCACACCAAAAGCCAGACACTGATAATGTACGGAATTTTGTCTGACAACCCTGGTCCACCTGTAGATATATAAGCTCCTCCTTCAGGTTGTCAGCATCACTCATGTCTGCCAGGAAGGGCTGCGGAATCCATTCTGGAAATGTATGATCCTTGGCAAAGTATTTTGTCATGGTGGTCTCAAGGTGCGACGGGTGAGCAGCAATATTTTCTACAAGCATGGGACTGACTGTCTTATTCCCCAATTTCTCGTCCAGGATAGGAAAGCTTCCCACATTCCCTCCCTGGATTCGACGATTCCAGATTGAGAACTTCTTCTTGAAGGTTTCTACCTTATATGCACAAACAAGATTGTTAGCAATCGTGCCTTGCATGGGCAAGTTGAGTTCATTCAAATGGCTGTTAATGTCTGCCAGATAGGAGAGAGAGGATGAACATTTCGTCCTTAAAATGTTCAGCGAACTTATTCTGATACTCTTGGAGGAATATTGCTTCTCATCCTTGAGCTCTGCAATACGGGTCAGGATTTTCCCACTTGAGAGCCACCGCACTTCTATGTGAAACAGAACTACTTTAAACACTCAAGTATCTTGAACCCCCTGTGGTTTAAAGGACCCTGGATGAAATTCACAACTTGAACATAGACAAATAGAACTTCTTTGCGGTGAGGCAGCAACGTCTTTGCAGCCAAAGCATGGTGATGGAGAACACAGTGCTTCATGATGATAACTGGTACCCTCCCTTTACCAAAGCAGTAAAGCCAGACCTATTCCCTATCTTGGCTGGGGCACCATCTGAGCAGACCGACCCTACCTTCTCTCACTTGATCTGATGCTTCTCAAAGAACTCCTCCAAGAGTCTGAATACATCCGCTGCCTTCGTCGTCGTTTGCAATGCCTGGCAGAAGAGGAATTAATCTTTAATTTAACCATCCTTGATGTACCGGGTATACAAAACCAGTTGACTCATGTTGGAAACATTAGTTGATTCATCCAACTGGAGACTGATGCAGATGGGACTGTCCATAATCTCCTGAACAATCTGGTCCAAGATGTCGCAACTCATATCTACAACTCTCCCTGCGATGATATCGTTGAACAGAGGCACTTGTTTCATCTTCTTGGCTGCCTCCGTTCCCAGAACCAGTTTTACCATCCGAATGGTACATGGCTTAACCAGGTTTTCCGGAGCCGAATGCAAAACCTTCTCCCTGATGCACTGGTATGCCACCTCATAGGAAGCTTGCAGAAGGGGTTTCTGCACTGGCTTAAATCCAAGTCAGGGTAGTGTGCCTTTCTGGTCATATGTAGCCCTCTTAGCCTGCAGGGCCTCGATAACCTGTTCATGTTCTGCTGCTGGATGCTTCACCTGGTGTTCTTGGAGTCTAGCAGGCTTCAAATTTAGTTGCAAATAATACAATGGCAAGTCATACATGGGCTGTTTTACGATCAGGGTACCAAATTTGTTCCACTACCACTCCAAACTCAAACTAAATATTTTCAGAATTTTATTTATTTAGGTCAAACTTATATATGTTCCCAACATAATTCCAAATTTTCGGAGCAACTGATCAAAATCTTCAGCAGGAGCTCATTAGGGTCTTTTTCTTTCTCCAACTCGTGTATGTATGGGGGCCAGGGAATAGTATTTGTCCTGATGACTTGCTCTTTGAGTCGTTCCGCAACATTCACCACCAACTGATCATTGCTAACACCCAATGAAGATATTGCTGCCTCAATATATGTACCTGCTGCTGTTGTATCATATACCAGTTCACTCACATTCTTTTGAATACGTTCATGAAATCCGATGTCTCCCCCAAATTCATTGATGAAAATTTCCTTTAAGTAGCTGGACTTTACTGGTGAGTTATGTCCGTGATTTGAGATAATGCGTTTAGATTTGAGATAATGCATTTATAGTCCTGCAGGAGACTTTGCAGTGTCCGAATTTCATGGTCTTTGAAGATGACTTGACGAATGTGATGAAAGAAGAGAGCCTGGGCCTCTCGGAGGTTTACACGCTGCAGATGTTGAGTACTTTCATCTGAAAGGGGCTTGTGGTCGCTGACATATTTGCGCCAGCACGAGCGATGGTAACGGATTTCCAACCCAAATGCTGTTTGGCTATCTGGGATGGATGCAATCAGAGTGTCAAGTCTCAATCTCATGACGTCATTTTCCAGACGGACAGTATGTAACTTGAATTTAGTCCAGGCATCTACTGTTGATAGAAGTAAAATCTGCTTGTCGTGATTACTACTCTTGTATCATGAAGGACACCCATGCTGGAGCGGAGCCATTTAGGTGCACTGGCCTCTGGCGGAGGGTCTTGTTGATCTGATGCTTCATTTCTTACAAGATGTTCCTCAGATTTCTGTTTGCGTTTTTCAGCTTGACAGAGCTTGCGCTTGCTGGACAATGATGCATAGCAAGTGCTATGCATGTGGTGACCTTTAGGTCCCTTCTCCCAATCCACATTTTCATGTACATGTTGAAACTTATCAAGTTCTCTCCATTATAGACTTTTCCCGGATGGATTCCCACTTCTCAGGTGTAATGTTTTCCAAACTGTCATCTGCTATACATGACTTTCCACAGAGTAAAATGCACTTGTATTCATCTAAAGCCTTGTCTTGTAACTCTTCACTGTCTGTTCTATTATCCATTCTTTTAGTCACTTTACAAGTCAGCGATTTTCATCAGAAGGGCATGTGATGCATCTGAAACAGAATAAAATTAATATTACATATAATTTTTTTTTGCCATTTCATTGTTTCTGGGCATGCGATGCAGCTGGAAAAGTATGAAAATAAATATTAGATATAAAATACAGCATGTTTTCCCCATTTTGCCGTATCATACTTGAAAATGTACGTCAGGATGTCCCTGAACATCTAAAATAATACTTCCAATGAGTTTATCATGCTAAAATAAGTGGAAAACAACACCTCACATATCCATCTAGCTTATCTTGTGCCGAAGATATTAAATTCCATGGTTTTTCAGGATGGCAGACAGTGGCCATCCTGGATTTAGAGGTCAAAATGATACCTAAACTCTCTAATAACCATTCCAGTGGCTTTGTAATGTCAGAATTAGTAAAAAATGACACCTCATTGGTCTTTCTAACTCATCTGATGCCAGAGATATAACATTTTATGTTTTTCAAGATGGCGGCGGCAGTCATTTTCAATATTGGGCTCTAGAAAAGTTAGCCGTCGTTTCCCAGAGGGACATAGGAGCAAATTTTTCTTTAAAATGGTCCAGGTTATTAAATCCATCGAGAAAAAAAGGTAGGAAGAAAATGGTCACGGACTCCAAGAAAATTACTCTACTAGACCTGACCTGACTTCACCTTCCAAGTGGTCTTGGTCTTGGATACACGCACAGAACTGTAAACCACTCAGTCAATTTTGTGGATACAAATATACTGGTGTACAAACACAAACGATTGAATCATATTGGAACAAACACAAGAGTTACATCAAGACCATGCAGGGCTGCAAACGAAGCTTTTTAAATTTTTACCTTCAGGAATTCATGTGGCATGATCGTTTTTCTGATAATCCTCTTCAAATTTTATGCCAACAAATTGCTGTTCAGTACCCTGTGTAATATGTATCATGTACTGTATTTTGGAATACTGAGTAAAGTATAATGAATTTTGTATTTTGGAACACTGTATATTACTCTTAATTCTTTCTTTAAACTTTCACAATGCATACCACAAAGGTATATATTTGTTACTCTAATTTTATAAATTACATTCACTGTGGGCTGGGGTGACGGTTCTTTAGGTGGGATATCCTGGGGTGACGGTTCTTCAGGTGGACATTCTGGGGTGACGGATCTTCAGGTGATCCAAATTTTTATTTAAATAAAATGAATCAGATTTTTTTATTTAAAAAAAAAAAAAAAAAAATCAACAACCCTGCTCCAAAGTTACGAGTACATGAAGTGTGTACACATAATTCTGCTGCCAAGGTCATGTGAATGGTACAGAAGCCACTACCTCCTAAGTTACCAGTACTTGAAGTGTGTACACATAATTCTGCTGCCAAGGTGATGTGAATGGTACAGAAGCCACTACCTCCAAAGTTACCAGTACTTGAAGTGTGTACACATACTTCTGCTGCCAAGGTGATGTGAATGGTACAGAAGCCACTACCTCCAAAGTTACCAGTACTTGAAGTGTGTACACATACTTCTGCTGCCAAGGTCATGTGAATGGTACAGAAGCTACTACCTCCAAAGTTACCAGTACTTGAAGTGTGTACACATAATTCTGCTGCCAAGGTGATGTGATTGGTACAGAAGCTACTACCTCCAAAGTTACCAGGACATGAAGGGTGTACACAAAATTCTGCTGCCAAGGTCATGTGATTGGTACAGAAGCTACTACCTCCAAAGTTACCAGTACTTGAAGGGTGTACACATACTTCTGCTGCCAAGGTGATATGATTGGTACAGAAGCCACTACCTCCAAAGTTACCAGTACATGAAGGGTGTACACATAATTCTGCTGCCAGGGTGATGTGAACCTCTTAACTGTCCTAGCTAATGCATTATTATGATCCCTGTAATTCTCCTGGCCTGCCTTGTCTTTCTTGTACATGTTTAGCTTTAGTCCTATGTTGTGTTCTTAATGTAGCAGTGATCCATTTGGGGCCATTCTTCTGTGTCTGTATCGCTCTTTGGAATATTTTATTCTGACCTGCAGACAAATTATTAACCAAAGTTGTCTATGCCTCATCAGCGCTGCCCTCACTGACTCCTCTCTGGGTTAAAGCTAAATCATCTCCCTATTCAGCATTTATTGTGTGTAACACAAGATTTTTTTAATAGGCAATGCGTCTTCAGGATTTGTCATGGAAGACCAGGGTTGTTGATTTTTTTTTTTTTTTTTTTAATCTGATTTATTGCATTTAAATCGATATTTTTTATTTTTATTAATTTGATGTTCTACATGAAATCTAACTACTACAGGATATTGTTTGGCATATTTCTAACTGAAAACAGATAGAATAAGTGGATTAAAAATGCATATATCATGAAATACAGATGAATTTACATATGAAAAAGAAATTTGTACTATTATGGCTATCTTTAAATTTATCTATACTTTTTTTTAATAATGCTAATTTCACTATACAAAATAAAAAATTTTATTGAAATAACTAAAAGATTATACAATTTTTTTGTAGTAAAATTAAATTTCACGGGTTTAAATAGAGAATTATATTTTTTTTTTGAAATTATCATAAGCATTTTTAAACGGGGTTGATATCACTTAACTTTTATAAACAAAAGTAACATGCCCTTTTAAACTTTAGGTTATAAGTGTGTGGTTTTTTTTTACGTAAAATGTGGGTTGGAACACAAAGGGCTGGGGGCGAGCGGATGTTTATTGGAAATTAACCTCAAAATTACAGAGCGACAGGACGACTGGTCACTCCCCTCCCCGGGAGTCACAACTGCCCGCCTCGGGTGACCTGAGATGTGGCGGGAAGATAGGGTTGCCCCCACCCCCACACCCCCCCCCAAAATTACACAAATAGCTCACCGTGGGGGCGGTGTAATGAAAAAACAAAAAAATTTAAAAAAAGTAAACCCAAGGGTCCAACAAATTTTGTGATAGTGTGGCACTCTGTGTTCCTGAGGGGGCGTTATCTATCACGTAGACTACAGGGCGGGTCCCTGTCTGGGCGTTGAGGCCTTCCTTGGCTGGGCGGGGTGGCGAAAGACATCGTGTTGTCCCGTCGTCGTGCGCCGGGAACGCCGTAAGAGGGCGAAGGGGCGCCGGTTCCTGATGGTGGTGGCCGCTCCCGTCCAACCGCACCAATACTGCCTGGTTGCCGTAAGTTCCAGGACAGTGCTCGCGATCCCAGCGCCCAACTGCCGGGGTTTTAGGATGCGGGTCCGTAGGCCGGCGTGAGGGCTCGGGTTTTTTGTGGGCGTTTTGGTCTTTGCGGAAGCTGCACTGTCCCCAGAGCGGGCCATGGCCCGTTTCGGCTCCCGAAAAGCAGCCACGCCCTCGCTCGCTCACCTCATAGACGAGTGTCCACAGGTTTTGGCATCCCGCGCTGACGTCCTGTGATCAGCTGGGTTTGGGAGGCTTCGAAGCCGGCGGGGGGGTGTTGAGGTACTGCATGTTTGGCCCATGAAAGCGGCGTCGGTGTCCCATGGAGCCGTTCCGGCCATGTTGCCGCTGTGGCAACCTCTTTGGCACACTTGACTGCCGCCCCCCCTTGCCGGCCTTTTAGACTGGGGGTAATGTCTGATGAGACCCAGCCGCCACACCATGTGTCGGGGAAGCCCCTGGTTTTCCTGGCTGGTGGGGTTTTCGTTCCACCTCGCACGACAGCTCCTCTGGGATCCCCGAAGCGCTTGAACCATCGCCGGAACCCCGGGTGATGAGGCGTGCACTGGTGGCGCCGCCGAACAGGTGCTCCCACTTGGGGGGGGGAGCCATCCCGAAAGCCTGTCAGTGACGGCGATATGTGTGGGGCCGTCCAGTTGAAATAAACCCAGCCGCCACTTGCTGGAATGGGTACGGGCGGGGGCGGGTGGGCAAGAGGTTTCTGCGGGGCTGGAGGGGGGCGTGCGTATCCCCATACCGCCCCCCATTGCGCCTCTTCGCTCCCTTCCACGTCAATCCCCTGGCCAGTAGGACGGGACTCCCTTTCGCCCTGCGTAGATTGATTTCCCGGGCCCGGGTGCCCCCCCATGAAGGTTCGCGAGGACTGGCACGCCTCGGGGCCGCGGGTATGACCACCCCGCGGGTGTTTTCTCGTCACAGGTGTAAAGGACGATGTTCCCATTGGCAAAAGAGGTGGCGCCGGCATCTTGAAGTACTGGCGGAGGGGGGACGGCTCCCAGTCCTTGGTTCAGCCCCTCCTCATTGGCTACCTAATTCCCGAAAGGCCGGTACCCTCGCCCCCGTGCAGCCTCTTCCTCCACTTGATAAGGTCCACAAAAATGCCCCACCTCGCCTCGGCTGCGTAATGGCTGCGCATACCGCTCTCTATCGCTCGTCCGATCCTTCGGGCCCCACCTCCCCAGGATCGGTAGCGCGACAGGCGCCCTCCCGTGCATTGGTGTCGCCCTTTCAGGTACTGATGCGGAAGGTGAACATTAGCGTCTTCTTTTTTGGGTTGAGATCCGGGGGTTGGCTATGTCCTTAGTTCCTTAGTTGAGGATCGGGGTTGGCTAGCCCCTTTAGTTCTTGTCTCCCGAAAACCTTGTAAGGCCTTGGGGTCTGTGACGACGTGAGGTTTTTGCAGCCAAGGAGGAGAGGCGTGCCTTCTTAGGCACCAGCGATGGAAAAGCGCTTCCCCCTCGAGGGTACGTATTCCTCTCGGCCGCTGTGAGATGTCGGCCCTGCCACAGCACAAGTTTCCACCCGCCGGGCAGCTAGCGACGACTTCTCCGAGACACACTCGCAGTAACTGCTGCAGGACAAGGAGCCAAACCCTGGGACTGTAGTCATGAGGACCTGTGTAGGGCCGACACATCATAGAACGCGCGTCCCTCGCCGCCAATGCCCAATAGTGTCTTTTGGCGGAGGTGAAGAGCGCTCAACGCTTTCCCAGTAACTCCCTTTTCCCACCCGGTTTTTTGAGTAGCTCCTGAAGGGCTCCATGACAGGGGCGACGCCAGGAAGGTGCGCGACCTGGTTAAACGGGGGCCGAACCATGACCGCACGTCAGTCAGAGGGGGCTGGCGGGCAATCTTGAAGTCGGTATGCTTGAGAAGGTCGGCGGTTTTGGCTGGTCCCTTCCCCAGCCCATAGGTAGCCGGCAAAGGTGACGCTCCCCCCTGCAGAAGCGAACTTGTTCAGGTCGCAGGTATACCGCTCTCCATGACCTCTGGGGAAAATTGTATGTGTGCCAGAAGGCGTCGCTGACGCTGCTGTCGTGGAGTAAGTGCGTCCACGCACTTGAGCTTCCTGGGCAGGGCCCGGTGATGGTGTCGTCCAAACGCTTGTGAACGAGTCCTGCGAAGCGAATTTGGGCCCAGGGGGGTGGGCGGTACGGTTTAGGGCCCCCAGGGGTGATAAAATGTTGTGAGCTTGCGCTTCTCCCTCGTCGGGGGGGCCCTTTGGGGTGCCCGGATGCGCCGCTACGGCCCTTAAATTATATTTTTGGGCACGCTGACGAGATCGAAGGGGGTTTTCGTTGGTGTGTCTTCTGAGGCTCGCACGGTTAAGGCGCTGAAAGCGACCGTGGACGGGGGGCTTTCCACCCTTTTTTGGCATAACCCACCATTCTGGAGACCTTTTCGTGGGTTTCGCCTGCAGGCACCGCCTCGATAGGGCCCTTGTCAACATCGTGTCCAGCTGTCGTCGTACCTCGTCAAAGAGTGGAGCGGGCCCTGAGGCTGGAAGTGGACTGCGTGGGCGTGGGCTTTTTGGGCCGTAGGTGGACCGTTGGTGAGGCGGACCGCTCATCTCTGGTAGGGGCCCTGCGTCCCTGGCAAACCAGTGCGCCCGAATTTCTCCAAGAAACCATTTACGAGGCGATCGACGTTCCCCTCTCAAGTCGTGGGGTCGGCGACGTGGGTCTTGTGGGGTGTCTGATGGCTCCACAGCACACACCGGTGGGTGAAGGGGCGCGGAAGGTTGTTTGACCAGGCAAAGGGGGGCCTTGATGCCTTGGCATAGGTAGATTTGCTGCACGCCTTCGGCTATGTAGATGCACTCTGTGGGGGAGACGGGTCCCCACAGAGACCTGACAGGTGATGGTTCCGGGAGGCGCTGTTGCCCCCGGCAACGTTGGGTGCTGCCGTGGGTGGACCCGGGAGCTGAGGGGGGGGGATATGCCGGGGTTTCCCCAACAGATAGGGCCCGCCACAGACACTTGCGCCCCCAGTGTCCCCACTGCATGTTAGGGACACGTGGCGCGAGGGCGTGAGCAGCTGATCACCACGGGCAGCGACGCCGCCATCTCCACTCCTCCAACGATCACTGCACCGGAGGTGGGGGTGAAGTTCGAATGATGGGCGGGCGGACGAGCGCCGCCCTGGGGGTGGGGCCGGACACAGGCGCCAGAAGTGCCCCTTTTTGGCCGCAACATCGGCATGTCGCTGCAAAAAGCTCTGCACTGACGCCCACCTGTACACTCAGATTCACCGCATGCTGGGCACCGCCTGCGTCCCCCCCGGACTCCGTCTTGGCGGGTTTTTCCTTGTCCGCTAAGCCGGCGCGCGGGGCCCCTGCCGCCACCTCGTGGTGTGGAGCCATGACGGGCAGGGGTAGTGTGTCACCGACCCCCACACTGGCTACGTAGCTCGAAGGTTGGTCACTCGCCTTTTCCGCGGCCTCAAAAATTTCCCCACACGCGAACTATTTCACTGAATGACTCGAGGCGTGGGAAGCAACGCAACACCCCCGCTTTCATGTTGCGATCACGTAGCCCCATCACTATTTTCTTGCGAGCATTTAAATCCTCTAAGGGCACTGGCACTCAGGGCACCTAAAGCCGCACTCATTCGCTTGGCGCGGCCTTTGGGAGATATACGCACCACACTGTCACTCGATGCCTGTGCTAGAGAGAAGCCCACGCCCGCCCGCCCACGCTCCGATGATACAGCGTGTACCGATCACCCAGCTTCTCACCCAAAGTCGATTGCCTCCGTGGTTGAGAGTTGCCTGAACACTTGCTTGCCCAGGCGCGCGTCGATGCGCTGTTGCCCTCTGTGTTTACAAAGGAGGTGTACATAAGGTGCCGCTGTGGGTGCCGCCCCAAACCCCAGATGCTGCTGGTAGTCCTCTACGCTGGTGGCCCAGCCTCAAACGTTGCCGGCGACATGCCCACGGTCGCTCCACCTGGTCCTGGAGGAGTGGTGGCGATGCTGCCGGGTCGTTGGCCAAGTTGCTGTGAGTGGCTGGTGTGATGTTTGGGGCTTGGTGTATAACGCGTGGCGATGTGGTATGGCGGCAGGGTTTGGACCACGCGGCTGTTCCACGCACCCGCTACCTGCCGAGGCGTCTCTACCGCCGCCATGCCTTCCTCCATGAGCCCTGAAGATACTGCGCCATGATGGGGTTGGAACACAGAAGGGCTGGGGGCGCGGCGTGATGTTTTTTTGGAGACATAACCCCTAATTACAGAGAGCTGACAGGACGACTGGGCACTGCCTCGCCGGAGTCACAACTGCCCGCCTCGGGTGACGCTGAGATGTGGCGGGAAGAAATGAGGGTTGCCACCCCCCCCCCACAGTACAACAAAATATATATATAATTGAGACAAAAATATTTCTGTTGTGAAAACAGCCACATGGCAATTCGCTATTTTTTTTTTTTTTTTTTTTTTTTAAACAATAACATCATGGTTGACATGGGGCCACAATTGGCAAAGGGGTTGGCGAAGGCAATATTGGCAGAAGCTAAAAATGTCCCCCGTCCCGGGATATCTATCTGAAAGCTATGCCTTGGAAAAATAAAATAGTTTATTTCACAGTGTTTTTTAGGCTGAAGGTCACTGACCATCACAAGCACTAATCATCTAAATGATTGCAAATTAGCATCTAAAAGTTTCCAGTGGATTCCCCCGCACCACTCATTTAGTCTCATTAAAACTGGTTAAAAAAATCAAAATTTTTTTTTCACATCACAGACATAAATAAGCTTTTCTGAACGTATTTTTGATGCTGATTCCCAAAACTGGTTACAGTTTTTTTTCTAGCAACATATAGTTTTTTTAATTATTTTATTTTTTATTTTATGAAAGTCTTCGTATTTTATGAAAATCTACGGGTGTAATAAATTAAATTTCATGCAAATCATTTACTTGTAAGAACTAAAATATACATCATACACTAAATTAATACAACGCAATGAATTGTAAGCAACAAATTTTCATCACCAAAGGTCATTGAACATACTTGTAGAGTAAGAATATACACAGTACAAGATCTTTAAAGCGTTGAGAGTACGCTTTTCTTTTAATATTTGGTCTGGATTTTCCACATACAACATCCAACAATGGTCAGCCATCATGCTTTCATTCCAAAATCCTTGGTAGCGAACTTCCATAGTCTGAATGTCTTGGTGAAAGCGTTCCCCTTGCTCGTCCCCTCACTGCACCCAAGGGTTTTCGGAAAGAAATCTAAATGGGAATGCAGGAAGTGCATTTTAAAGACATTCGACACTCCATTTCTTTATAAGCATCGAAGAGTTTCTCAACTCCATCCTTAATGCATGAGACTTGTTTATTCCCCAGAAAGTTTGCGAAAAAATCCATTTGAAAGCCAGCCAAGCTTTCAAATTTCCCGCGGACTGAGGGCCCGTTGAAATTTCCCTATCCATTAAAACCTCCCTGATTTGGTGGCCCAACAAAAATTTCCCCAACTTCAATTTTTGCTGCACTAACTTTCGGAAATTTTCTTAGAAAGGTATTGGAACCCTTGTGAATTTACTTTACCCATGCTTTAACAAAATTCTTCATTAAACCAAGTTTAATGTGGAGAGGTGGTAGGAAGATCTTTTGGGGGTCAACTAAAGGGACAGACTGGACACTGCTTTTTTCCTGGGACATATGTGGACCTTTGTGGGCCCGTCACGTTTGTTTTAGTGTTCCGTTGTGACACGATTGTCCTACAGGGAAAGGAAAACAACAATATTTTTTAAATCCTCTGCTTGCATACCCATTAAATACCTATAACTTTAAGATCTCCGCAAAGGTTCCATTGATGCTGTCGTATTGGATTGCTTTTAAATAGTATATCCATATTGTCATGTCTCTTTTAGATGGACAGAATGGGGAATAGGGATGGATGGCTTTACATTTCCATTATGCAAAAAACGGCTTTCAGGCTTCTCTGCGATGAATCATGAAGAGACGCCATTTAGATGCCACATACGTCTGAGACAAGTCTGTGAATAGTCCATGTGTATCATGGCAATAACAGAGAGGACCATCTACTGTAAAGAATGGGTTGCTAAATTAAAGTTCCGCTTTTCGGTAGGGAACTGACACGAACATTTTTTTCAAGTAAATTGTTCTCCTGTAGTCTTGAGGCTAGAAGCTCTGCTTTCTCTTTAGACAGTGACAAGTCTCTAACAAGACATTCAATGTCCTTGGGGGAATAGCTTTGGCTCGAAATTTCTACCTTCCGATGTGTAATCTGGTCGCAGACGGTCCGGGAACGCCACCAATTGCACCTACATCACCATCCATGTCATCTTCGAATAAAAATCTACACCATCATCTGGGGGAATTGGAATGGGCAATTCTTCACCATGTTGCACTGGTCTACGTGCTGAATCCTGGTTGGATAAACAGTCCCTTTTTTTTGTTCTTTGTTAGAAAACCCTATTATGTTTACACTACAAAAATAACAGTCTTCAAAGATGATCTCTCGACTCCCCCCATATCATTGGTATGGCAACGGCATTGAAGCTTTCTTTTTGTCACCCAATCGCGTATCCGTTTTGAAACAAACAAATTTGATGTGGCGCCCATGGCTTATCTTAAGTCACCTAGGTGGCAATCAAAGTATAGCTTTTATATTTTCTTAAGGTCGGTTGTAATAGTTCGTCGTTGTAGTTTTTGTTGGAAATTACCCATACATAAAAAAACTTTTCTGGGTGTTCTTACATTCTCGAGGCATGCTGATTGATTTGAGCAAATGATTCGAAACGAATTAACATCAGCACAAAGGGACTTCACACGACAGTAGCCAGAGGCAGAATGTTGCACGCTGTTTTTGAGAGACGGGAGGTATCAATTGCGCATGTTGCCAGACGTACGATAAGATGCCTGAAATAAATAGAGAAATAAAAAGATAATATAAATAGATAAATTAATACATAGACCAAAATAACAAGATAAACCCTATCCAAAAAAATTAACATTATAACTTTTGCCACATATTACCCGTAAAAACAAATACATAAGATAACCCAAAAAAATGTTTAAAAAGTAGTAGTGCCGACCGGGGAACTCGGTCCTTCCAACGGACCGGTTCTATTCGGGCCGCTATCTTTGCTTTTGGTGTTTGTTTCTATAAAAAATAAAGGGTAACATTTTTGAAAAATCCCATGTAAAAAAAAACCTTTTTTAATTTCAAATTTATTAATATGTTTAAAAATTTATTGATTGTAACTAAAACCCCGGGAAACCCAAAATAAAAAAAATAAAGTAAAATAAACAGAAAAAAAAAAGTGTCAGGAAGTTTGTATAAAAAATCACTGTTTTTGGCAACTTTCATGGACGCAAAAAACGGACGGAGTATCCCCCTTGTAAGAAAGGTATTATGGGGTTTTTTTCTTTCCTTTAAATGAAAATATCGGGAAAGCTCTGTCTTGTCCATTTTCTTATGACCCAATGCCAGTTTTTGGGTTTCATTATCCCCCGGTGACAAAAACACTCGGGGGGTAAACGGCCCGGTTGTAAGTACCCTGGTGAGTTAGGGGGGAACTGTACAGTACAAAAGGATATCGTACGGGACCAGGGGGGTTTAGTTTTTTGGATTCTTCCAAGGTACAGCCGCTCTCATGCCCACATTTATGGGTTTTAAAAGGTTTATCCCTCAAATATGAAATTAGTAAAAATTTGGGAACGAACGTTTGGGGGGGTTTTTTAAACAAATTTACCCTCGGCTAAATTTTGAGGTGAGTTTTTTGCTTTTTTTTCTTTTTTAGATGTAATATTTCGCCACCTTTTCCCGATTTCTGGTGCCCATGTACTTCAAGAGGTTTGGTAAATTTACGAACTTGAGATATTTTCTACCGTAGAAAACCCACTAGACCCCACCGGCAGTGATGTCGCCAGGCCCCAAATTTTTACGAATTATAGAAATCATTACTGCTGTGAATGTCCCCCTAAAGATGATACACAGGGGTTTTAAAATCAGACTGTAAATTTCTACCCTGTTTGGGGGCGTTGTTTTTATGCCTTGTATCTCAAGTATAGAGGGTTTTCCAAATTTCACTACTCGTTTTTTTGGCGCGCCCAAAGGCCAAGGGAGGGGACGACAGACGGGGCTCATCCCCTTTCGGGCTGGGGGAAAAAAAACCACTCCCGTAGCTGCAATTTTGAGTCGTTAAAAACCCCCTCACTGGGGTTGATATTTTTGTAATTTTTTTTAATGTATAGCCATAATATGATCCCAATGAAAAAAAATGACACAGACTGGCACTCGTGGAGATAATGGGTCAGTCACAAACACCTGTTTTCCCATGCGGTTATTTTGGCCAATATTTTTTCTGCTGCGGGTCAGGGGTGTAGGGTTACCACGCGGGGGGAGTAGCCCTCTCTCTCTCTCTCCCCTTTCCTTTCCCTCCCCTCTCTCCCCTTCCCTTTTCCCCTTTCTCGCCTCTATCTCTCTCCCCCCCTTCCTTTCCTTCTCTCTCTCCTCTCTCTCCCCCCTTTCCTTTTCCCTTCTCTCTCTCTCTCTCTTTTCCCTTTTCCCTTCCTCTCTCTCCTCTCTCTCTCTCTCTCTCTCCTCTCTCCTCTCTCTCTTCTCTCTCTCTCCTCTCTCTCCTTTCTTTCTTTTTAAATCTATACTATTTCTTCTCCCTCCCCTCCTCTTCCTTCCCCCTTTTCACCCTCCAACGATAATAATTTTCACGATAATAACATAGCTATGGCCATGATGTGTGTGTATGTGTGTGTGTGTGTGTTTTTGGTGTGTGTGTGTGTGTGGGTTTTTGTGGGGTGTGTGTGTGTGTGTGTGTGGGGTGTGATTTAAACTTGTTTGGGTTCAGATGGGGTGAGCAAGTGAACTAATTTGTCCGGATGACACCGGGGGTTTTAAAACAAAAAAGTGGCGTCGTATAAACTATATAGACTGGGAATAGACCACGGAAATCTGGACTGGCAGGGAAAAATGGGCCCTTTTTGCACAAGGGCCTAATTTCGGGGGGCCCCGCTCGGATTCAAAATTAATTTTTTTTTATAAATATATTTTAAATATATTTAAATTTTTATTATATTATATATATATATATAATTATAAATAAGGGAAATCATTGACGGGTTTTAAACCGTATATATGTAACTTTAATTTTCGTAAATTTTTGTTCTATAAATTATAAAATTTAAAAAAAAAAAAAAAACACTAAAAAAATGCCTTTAAAACGAGACTGAAGAAAAAATGCATGAAAATTAAAAAATCTTCGCCTTTAAAAATTTGCGAGTCAACTTTTATCATGAAGGGGGATCAATAAAGCGCAATTTTATTAGCTTTTCCCTTGATATATTTAGTTTCCCGATAAATGAATTAGAAAAATGCATAAAATTTGCGTTAAAATTAAAAAAAATAAAAACATCAATCGGGTAATTTTCCCCCCTTGATGAATTTATATTTATTTTTGTTAACGCTAATTTATACAGGGTCAATTCTTTATCAGAAAAAGAAATTTTTAAAGTAAATAAAAACATCAAACAATCGGGGGAAAATTTAACCCGTTTTATGATTTTATTTTTTTATTTTAAAGCATTTTTGCTACTTCTAATTCATTTATCAGAAACTAAATTACAATGGGGAAAACTTTAAAAAAATTTCGCTTTATTTATACCCTTTTTGATAAAAAAATTTTCTCGCAAATTTTAAATGGCGAAGAGGGTTTAAAGGGAAAGCATAAATTTTTCAGTCCCCCCGTAAAGGGATTTCTTTAAACGTGTTTTTTTTGGTTTGAATTGATATTATAGAACAAAATTTTATATGAACTTTTTCTTTATATATCAATTCCCTTTTTTTTTGTCTGTAAAAGGGCCGTGGGCAAAGGTATGACATGAGGGTTTAAATTTTTGGGGGTTTTTTCTTGTTGAAAAAATAAAAAATTTAAAAATTTATAATAGGACCAATTTTTCCCCCTTTAGTGAAACAATTCGGTCCGCACTTTTTCAGTGTATTGCTTTAAAAGATTTTGATGGAAAATTTTTTTCCCAAAATTTTTTAAAAACATATAGGTATGACCCTCTTAGGTTGTATTAAATTTTGGGTTTTTTACTTCAAAAGGGATGAAACTAGGGTCCCAAAAATTTTCAAAACCCGGGCCCAAAAATTTCCCCGGTCGGCACTACTTTGCCTATATAAAATGGGTAATCTGGTATTTTCATATTGCCTTCATAATACAAAATATACGTGCTAGAGAAAAATCCAAATTTTAGTTTTTGGGAAACAAACGTCAAAAAAAGCTATCCAAGCCCCACAAAATTTCTCTGATGAAAAAATTTGTTGGCCAGTGTTATCTAAATTTTTGAAATTATTTATTTTATTTAGGAATTTTCGGTTTAAATGGGGAATTCCCTTTTTTGCTGTCCTTCAGAAAAGCCAAAGGGATTTATTTTAACAGGGTTTTTTTTTCTCCCTACCGTACAATGTTTTCACGGATTATCTTCCTTTCCCCAAACCCTTTGTGTACAGGTGTCGGCTGCCACATACATGAAGGGTGCATCAACTCATCGAGCTATGCTGATGATTACGAGCGAGCGCAAAGCGCTCGTGAGTCCTCACTGATACGGGATTTTTCCGGGATAAGCGGCCGACCCCACCCGCCCGACCGTCACGCTTTTTTAGGAGCTTAGATCTTTGGAATCCCGTTTCCGATTGAAAAGGGCGGCCTTCGCCATCTGATAGTCAATCCCTTTTGTTCTTGACATGTTTTGTCTCACGTGAGGAGTGTCAGACAACGTTATGTTGATATAGCTGAGAAACGGCTGTACCGACTAAGTTGAAATTTGGTGTGTGGTTAGAGACCACACACCTAGCAATGTCACACAGGTCAAACTCCGGGTGACACCGCACGTGCGCACGTGCGGCGGGTTTTCTACGGGCTCGCTCGTCCTTCGCCGATTAAGCCGTCTTACTGGTATGATACTGCTCGCACCCACTGCGGATGTGTTGCAGGACCTTATCAATGTGTGTCAAGTGTATGCTGCCAGGCATGACATGTCTACAACACCACTAAAAACAGAGTGCATGGTAGTATCACCGGCACGCTCAGGTGAATTACCTCAAAACAGCATGGCTCAGTGAGCCCTGCCCTCACTTTTGTGAATAGATTTGCATACTTAGGCCATGTTATACACGACATGACTGAGGAAGATGATATCATCAAACAGACTACCAAAACTTCTTGTCATGGGAAATACTTTACAGAGGAAATTCTCCTACTGTAGCAGAGAGGTGAAGATTGAGTTATTCAGGAGTCTCTATATACTGCAACTCGCTGTGGTCCCCGTTTCAAGGGGGTCCCCTCTGAACCGCCTTAAGGTCTGTCACAATGACATCCTTAAGAGGCTTCTGAGGCTGCCCAGGTGGTGCAGCTCGTCTCTGGCCTTCGCTCGGAACGGGGTGAACAATCTGGATGTGATCCGTCGACAATTATTTTTATATATATATATATATATATATATATATATATATAAATGTAAAAAAAATAAAGTGAATTTTTCACGTCAGCGAGTGTACCTATTTTCGGCGATAGTTCCAGTTCTTGATATTGATATTACAGTAGTTGCTATGCAACATAGTATACATTTAATAAGCTTTTACCAGTGTTTCTGCATTCAGGTATTAAATACCAACAAAGCTTGACCAGTTAGGGTTTTGTTAGATGTCCAGGTTGGATTATAGAATTAGCGGGGATCTAAGGGGGTGCAGCCCCCTGTTAGGTCAGGTTACATTACCAATGTCCTTGTATTGTATTAAACTGCAGTTTTAGAGTTTAAGGACAAGTGAAAAATGTGGTGTCTAACAGTGAAATATAAATCCTCCTTTTCATCTATTACAAGTGAAGCTGTCGTAAAAAAATTCCACGTCAGCGAGAATTCTCGGTTGGCATTTCAGTGAAAATTCCAATCGGCGACAGTTCCATAAACCCCATGCAAGGCCTATCAACATAACTAATTGTCAACCCTCCTTTGTCCTTGTGCCCTTACGTCGCCTCCGTGGTGCAGTGGCTAGCGTGCCTGGCTACGAATCTGCGGGCCCTGGTTCGATCCCGGGCCAGGGCAAGTCGGTGACCAGCCTACCCAGCTGTTCTTACTTACTTTCGGGGTTAATAAATGGGTGGTAAAACTTTGGAAGAAGTCCTTCACCCCTATCTTTTTTTTCTTCCCCCTATAGCCAACAAGCCTGGGGAACTGGCGGGAATACGGGGTTTTTGGGTGGGGGAAGCAAATATAAGTGATTTATGGCTCCCCAAAAAATCATCAAAGTCACTATATGTAAAAATCTAACCTAAGCTAACCTTAACCACAAAGTATGCCTAACCTAACCTAACCTTAACCTCAAAGTATACCTAACCTAACCTAACCTTAACCACAAAGTATACCTAACCAAACCTAACCTAACCTTAACCACAAAGTATACCTAACCTAACCTTAACCACAAAGTATACCTAACCTAACCTAACCTTAACCACAAAGTATACCTAACCTTAACCACAAAGTATACCTAACCTAACCTTAACCACAAAGTATACCTAACCTAACCTAACCTAACTGGACTTAAAAAATTTTGAGGCACCTCATATTTCATAGCGGCCGTGTGGGTTAACCAAGGCTGAGCGCACGCTGGAACTTTTACAGATGTGAAGTACAATAAGCATACAATACAGTGCAGTGCGGTAGTTCATTTCAGTCAAAGCCGGAAGGATGAGTTCCAAAGTATTTCCCAAATCTAAACTAACCTCCTAGCGGGGGGTTGGGGGTTTCTCGACACTTCAGTCATCATTCTGTGAGGATCGGCAGGTTCACACGTCTCTGGACTCAGAAGAAATCCAATGAATTTTCGGTTAATTTATAGTTTCACCCAACCAACGATTTTCTGATGCGCCTTATGTTTTTCTGGTGTGTTTTTATGTGTTTTGAATGAATCTGCTAACCATTTCTGTCGCAATTTTTTTTTTTTTTTTTTTTGCCAAAAAGTACAAAAAAAACAAAAAAATGAACCTAAACCTAACCTAACCTTTACCAATACCTAACCTAACCTAACCTATACCTAACTTTATAAAAAATAAAAAAAATAAAAAAGCCTTTATCTACCTAAAAACCTTCTCTAGTTAGGTAAAGGTTAGGTTGGGTTAAGTTAGGTATGGGTTAGGTTAGGTATAGGTAAAGGTTAGGTTAGGTTTAGGTTCATTTTTTAGTTTTTTTGTCATTTTTGCAAAAAAAAAAAAAACACCATTGCGACAGAAACGGTTAGCAAATTCATTCAAAACACATAAAAACACACCAGAAAAACATAAGGCGCATCAGAAAATCGTTGGTTGGGTGAAACTATAAATTAACCGAATTTTCCCTAGGTCCAGGGAATTTTTTCAACACCCGTAACTCAAAAACTATGTGGTTGCGACGCATATTTTGTACCCCAGCCAAATATCTGCATTCCCCCAGGTCCCCAAGCTTGTTTTGTGGGAGAGCGGGAGTATGGGCAATCACTAGAATATTACCTACGCCCCCCAGACCACCCCCCCGCTAGTTCACTAACCTAACCTCACTGGGGGGATTTTGCTCCCCCAGCCCCCCCTCGTGTTATTTTTCATTTCCGACGGCTGTTGTAGGGGTTAGAAATACTGCAAATTGTCAGATCAACAAATTGAAGACCGTTATAACTGCGTGCCTTGTAATGCATCAAACTGCAGTAGAACCCAACACTCCTCCTTCCTCCACCTCCTGCTGTAAGCCACAGTAACCCCGTGGTGCATAAGTCCTATCCAGTGTTCCTTGACAAGTCACACCAGCAGGACAACAATGCATAATGATGACAAAGGCAGCGCAGGGGCAGGGGCGGTGATGAGCTATGGCGCCTGGCCCTGCGTCGCGGTCTTACCTGGGTGGCCTCAAGGTTGATCCAGCGGGTGTACTTCATGTCTGAACAGTCCCAGGGAAGCAGCTTTGGTGCCACGGAACACTTAACACTGACCCCAACACTGTACAGGGAACGGAGCCATGGCGGGCGTCCCTCGAGGCGAGCCGTGGCGAGTGGCGAGGCTGGCGTCAGTAAAAGTATCGGTTCATAGTTCCTCTTCAACTTTGCCTCCTTAGTTAACAATCTTGTCAACTCTTCCCTTGGCTATTTCACCTGTGATCCTGATTCATTGTCTCCTTTGTGTTCTTTTCTGCCAGCACTGTGTTGGGAACAGGAACACGGGAACATACAACACAGACACAAGGCAGCGAAGCCACGACCGACGCCACTCCACCATGCAAAGATTACGTCACTGCGTGTGCACTGTGCCGGGGGTTTGTGAACTTTTGTAGCCCACATTATCGTACCGAGCCACCAAAATTATCGTATTTTCAGATAGATTTTATCGTACAACCTTAGCTAAAATAATATGGTCTGTAGATAACTATATACATCATTGAATTCAGCATTCCACATATAAAAATATTTTCTCTTTTCACCAAGAAAAGGTAGAGGGTCAGGTCGTGGTCGGGTCAAGAGGTCGCTCTGAGCCCTCCCACTATTTACACTAACTTCGCGGTATTCCAGCGTTACTTTACAACGAATAATGGTACACAAGTGTTTATAAGTACCCAGTGAAGTGCGAGAAACCAAGGATTACCAGAAACTTGTGTTATAGGACGAAATAACTGCAAAATATCTCCTCCTGCTGTGTCGACGCGCCGCTCCGCCCTTTCCTACGATATTTTGAAGTCTTTTGGGCACCACTGTGATATCAAGACCCCAGAGGTTGCAGGCGCCCCACCCACCTCACCTTGCCACCCAGGGGAGATAAGACATCCAGCCATCTGTCGTAGTGATCGGAGATATAGGCAAGAAAACAAGGTCTTGAGACTTTGCTACCAAGATGGCTGCCAGCAGAGAAGGTCAGGATTCCAACACAACACAAACAAACAAGTGTGCCGCCTGTTGCATCAATGATGACATGAAACATACCATACAATGTGGTGAGTGTAAAGAATGGATTCACTATTACTGTTCAAAATTGCCGCTGTACAACTTAATGTGTCTCCTGAAAACCAATAGGAAGTAGTACACTTGTGAAAAGTGCTATGTATCCAAGTACTTAGACGAGGATTGGGAAAAGGTAGCAAAGGAAGCACAAGAGGCAATTGAAAATCAGGAAAGCTCTAGACGTAGTCCAACAGAATCTAACCTATCCAACCTTTCTGAACATCAAACATCACTGCAAACCCATGAAGATGAGGAAACACTAGAAGCCTGCAGGACAAAGTTTTGATATTGGTAATACTCCTGAGGACATGAGACTTACCCTACATCGAAATAATGACTTAAACTCCAGCCCTGACGTACAAGATACGTCAGATAGGACCAACAGGCAAAATCTCGTTGGCAGAAGTAACATACAAAAAAATCATGCAACTGGGCATGGACAAAACAACAACAAAAATAGCAAACCAATATGTCGTTTTTACAGAAAAGGAATCTGCAAATATGGATCTGGTGGAAAGGACTGTAACTTTAGACACCCAAAGCCTTGTAAAAAACTAATCAACCACGGACTTGAAAGTAAACATGGCTGTAAACTTGGAAAAGACTGTCAAGACTATCATCCGTTTCTCTGTCGAAACTCCATGCAAAGAGGGGAATGTTTCATAGAGAAATGCAAGTATACCCACATTCGAGGAACCAGAAGACATCGGGGACATTATGATACTCACAACCAAACAGCCAGTATAGTACACCACAGCAGCAACAAGTACCTGCCAGCACCACCACCACCACGACTCAGGAACCCCATCAACTGCTACAATAAACCAAGGTGATTTTTTAGGGGCAATAAACCAAATGAAGGCAGCAATCAGCGACATAGCAAAAGTGGTAGAAGCACAAGGGTTGATGATGCAGAAACAAACAATAGGGAAGCACATGAACCAACTACCACAAGTGAACCAAATCCCCATGGCTGCACCAGTGTAGCTACCCGTGGCTGAATGCAGTAATAGGCCACTCGGCCTAGAATGCTTCCTGATGTGCAACATTCAAGGCCTGTATCCAAAATCCAACAGAAACAAAGTACCATTTTATGTGATCTGGCAAAACTTGAAAATTATGCTTTTATGGCAATAACAAAAATCTCACCTGTCAGAAGCTAATAATGCAGAAATACAACTCCATAATTACACAGTGTACAGAACGGACAGGAAAGACAGGTCACATGGAGGTGTTGTAACATATGTCAGGAATGACCTTGCATCAAGCACTAATGTCATGCTTTCACACTCAAACGGGGAAGTTGAAGTTCTAATATTACATGTTAAAAAACTATCGTCAATCATTGTAAATATTTACAGACCCCCTCTATGTACCACACATAACTTCATGGAGGCATTAACCATGATAAAGCAAGCCATTGAACACTTGCCCTAAACCACTCCTGATGTAATAATTGCTGGTGACTTCAATTTTCCATTTGTGAGATGGCCAGAAGGACAGATGGACGGAGGGAGCCGCGAGGACAGATACCAAGCCACGGGATTACAAGGCCTCATGGCGCAACTGTTTCCTAAGCCAAGAAATTAATGACCCAACAAGGGGAGATAACATCCTGGACCTCCTCCTCACCAATAATCATGAAATATTCATGGGTACAGAATTGAAACCTCAACCCTCTCGGATCACAACCTAATTACAGTGTTAATGACAAAGCCAAGGAGGACATGGGTCAGGAAACAAAAATGAGCCACAACAATAAAACACAGACTTTTAGAACCCTAAACTTCAACAGTGAAAAAGCAGACTGGGAAAATCTAAATTCAGAACTAATGTCTGTGAAATGGGATCAACTGCTAAATGATCTTAACCCAGACACTATGCTTAGTACCCTAGACAACAAAATACTTGAAATCTGCTGTAACTACATTCCCCATAAGCAGATAAGCAAACGTAGGATGTAACACCATTCCAAGAGACCGGAAAATACTGATGAGAAAAAGGGCATCCTGACAAGGCATTGCTTAAAGTCAGTAACCACCAGAAGAAACTGACAGTTAAATCTAGCATTGCTGATATTGAAGTGAAATTATGTCAATCTCACAAGCAACAAAGACTACGAGAAGAAAACAAAGCCATTGAAACCATCAGAAGCAATCCAAAACACTTCTTCAACTATGCCAAGAGATTCTCTAAACTAAATGCACCAATTGGACCTCTGGTAACATCTGAGGGGCAAATGGAGGAGGATGCCAAAAACATCAGTGAAATTTTAGCTGAGCAATATCGCACTGTGTTCAGCATCCCTGACCAAACTAAAGTTATACCCGACCCAACAGTCTTCTTCAGCTCAGCCCAGAACACTCAAGACACCGTTACGCTAGAAGACATAATGTTTACAGAAGAGGACATAATAAAGGCCATAAAGAAATTAAGCCAAATTCAGCGGCAGGTCCTGATGGCATACCAGCAAAATTGCTACTGAACTGCAAAGAATCCTTAGCTCGCCCCCTACACCTGGTGTGGCGTGAGTCCCTTAACACAGTGTAGTACCCTCACAGACCAAGACGGCCGTCATAACACCCATCCACAAAGGAGGAAGTAGAGGCTGTGCCGCAAACTACCGACCAGTGGCTCTCACTTCTCATGTAATCAAGCTGTTTGAGAAGATCATGCGTAACCACGTCTACGCATTCTTGGAAGAGAATAACCTCCTCAACGCTAGTCAGCATGGCTTTCGGAAAGGTAGATCCTGTTTGTCTCAGCTTTTTGCTTATCATGACAGGCTCCTCAACCAACTGGCTTCTGGCAAAATTGTGGATACTGTCTTTTTAGACTTTGAAAAAGCCTTTTACAAGGTTGATCATGGCACTCTCCTGCACAAGCTGCGTAAACTGGGGATAACGGGCAAAATTGGTGTGTGGCTCCACAGCTTCCTAACATCCAGAACGCAAGTAGTAACAGCGAATGGGGCCATGTCTGCAGACCACCAAGTTGTAAGTGGTGTCCCCCAAGGCTCAGTCCTTGGGCCTCTACTGTTCATCATTCTCATTGGGGATATTGACGAGGGAGTGTCAAAATCAAAAGTAACATCCTTTGCAGATGATACAAATATCAGTAGAAGCAGAGAAGTACAAGAAGATGTTAACCAACTACAGCAGGATCTTAACAAAATCTATGATTGGGCAAACAGTAATAACATGAAGCTCAACGATAATAAATTTCAGTCACTCAGAGTTGGGGCAAAACAAAATGACCAAAACCCCACACCTCTCCTGACAGGTGAAGGCCGAGAAATTACATCAAGCACCAATGTGAAGTGCCTGGGGGTCCACCTCAGCGACGATGCCACATTTAATTTAGGCACCATATAGAAAAAACGGTGAAAAAGGCCAGAAAAATAGCAGGTTGGATCCTAGGAACATTCTATTCCCGAGAAGAGGGCTGCATGTTAACTCTGTGGAAGGCACTGGTACAACCAGTGCTGGATTACTGTAGCCAGTTGTGGTCCCTCACAGAGTAGCAGAAATACAAGCCCTCGAATCAGTTCAAAGGTCTTATACTAGACAAGTGGAGGGAATGAAAAACCTCAATTATTGGGAAAGACTACAAAAGTTGGGCCTTTCCTCACAACAGAGGCGGAGGGAGAGATACCAGATATTATATACCTGGAAGATCCTGGAGAACCTTGTGCCCAACCCTACTGCCATCAGTGATCTGTCAGCCCAGCACATCAACCCAAGAACTGGTCGCAAGGCAAGGAGGAGAACACTACCATCAGACGCACCAGCCAGGACCAAGACCCTCCTATCAACCAGTCTGCCTCATATTGGGCCAAAACTATTTAACAACCTGCCAGGAAAATTAAGGAACCTCACGGAATGCTCGGTGGAAAAATTCAAACATCATTTGGACAACCACCTACAAACAATCCCGGATGAACCTCCCGTGCCTGGATATACGTCTATGAGCAGGGCAGACACGAACTCAATATCGGACCAGGTGAACCTGCAACACAGGGATGCTGGGTTCGGATGCAGCGGTGGAGCACCACGACTGTGAGGGAGTACCCTCTAGACGGAAACAAGTAAACAAGTAAGTAAAGTAATATGACTATTATCATATAATAATACAGTATATTCAATCATGACACAAAATTTCATGTTAATTAATTTTTTTCCAAAATAAATTAAATTAAATAAAACAAAAATATATTTAGTAACATACTATATAATGACTCAAAAATAAACTGAACTCAAGATTCGAACTCTACTTAGCTATATGTGTGGGAGAACGCCGGACCAAAGGCTTCACTGACAGCATCCGCTGGGTGACTCCCAAATCAAGATCAAGATCAATCAAGATCATATCCTCATGGATATGGAAAGGAGTGGATACAAGCCCTGGAGGGGGATTATAAAAACCTTGCAAGTAAAGTAAGAAACATGGAGGCAGAAAGGGCAAGTAAGGGTAATGAGCAGGGCTTGGGGGCCAGACCCACCACGGGCCCTGGGGATGAGGGCTGCTTGACGTTAGGCGTCGCCAAAGCAGGCATGCCCGAAGGAGAGGAGAGTGGGGGAGCTGCAGCGGTGGAAGATGTCGTAGCAGGGTGGTCTAGGGATGTTGAGGGTGTGGGTGAGGCTAGGGGAGCTGCAGCGGTGGAAG
The DNA here is from genome assembly GCA_016584305.1 of Chionoecetes opilio. Classification (NCBI taxonomy): domain Eukaryota; kingdom Metazoa; phylum Arthropoda; class Malacostraca; order Decapoda; family Majidae; genus Chionoecetes; species Chionoecetes opilio. The sequence goes on along the minus strand of JACEEZ010013521.1, from coordinate 314 downwards.
ATGTCGAAGTAGGGCGGCCTAGGGGGTCTGTTGAGGGTGTGGGTGAGACTGGGGGACCTGCCCCCTCCTCACCCTCGCCAGTTGAGGCCACTGAAGTCGTGGGTGAGGCTGGTCGATCCGCCCCCCCATCGCTTTTGCCTGTAGCGGCAGCTAAAGCTGCTGAGGGCGTGGTTGAGGCTAGGGGACCTGTTGCCCCGCCTCCCGGTGGGGCTGTGGCCGCTACAGGCCCCAGTGGGGGAGATGAGGTAGTGGAGATTACCAACCCAGGGGGGGTCAGGACTGATAGAACAACGGGGGGCAACCGCAGGGCAAAG
>JACEEZ010013520.1:0-15740 GCA_016584305.1 Chionoecetes opilio | reverse complement strand
TTCCTCTCCGTTACCCAGCGCTCCTCATAAAATAGATACAGATGGTCCCGTATCTGCCAACAACAACGTACTTAATTAATCCCAGGATATGAGAATGATCCTTTTACTTGCCTTTTATCTTATCTCTCTTATCGACAGAGGTTATCCCACTACTCTCTCGTCCTTTGTCCTCTACGCCAGGTTAATTTGTGACATTTCCCGCCTTTCTTTGCCGCTATTTTCTCGGAAGGTTAATGCCCGTCCACATCTTTTCTTCCCTTGGCCATTCCTGTCTTCAGCCTTTATCTTCTCTTCCTTCCTATACTCCTCTTGATCTTCTTCTTCCTCCTCCTCCTCTTGATCTTCTTCTTCCTCCTTTTCCGCCGCCTCCTCTTCCTCCTCCGCCGCCTCCTCCTCCGCCGCCTCCTCCTCTTCCTCCGCTTCCTCCTCCCCCGCCCCTCCTCTCCGCCCCTCCTCCCCCCCCTCCTCCTCCCCGCCTCCTCTCCCCCCCTCCTCCTCCTCCTCCTCCTCCTCCTCCTCCTCCTCCTCCTCCCCTCCTCCTCCTCCTCCTCCTCCTCCTCTCAAATAAGCGCTGCATCCTCATAAGAAGTTGGCTTTTTATGTCATTTTAATCTCTTTGTTTTTTTGCAAGACGAAGCGTTTCTCTTGTTGCCAGTTGGCTGAAAATCATCATAAAAACTTCGACTCCATTTAAATTTCCCAGGAATAATTTTTGGCTCCTATAAATGTTTTTCTGATATTTTTTTTACTCTCCTCTTCTCTCTCTTTTCTCTCTCTCTCTCTCTCTCTCCTCTCTCTCTCCCCTCTCTCTCTCTCTCTCCTCTCTCTCTCTCTCCTCTCTCTCTCTCTCTCCTCTCTCCTCTCCTCTCTCTCCCTTCCTCACACCACACACTCTACACTCACTCTCACTTTTCTTCCCTTCTCTCCTCTCTTCTCTCTCCTCTCTCTCTCTCTTCCTCTCCCCTCTCTTCTTCTCTCTCTACCCTCCCTCTCTCTCTCCCCACTCCACTCTCTTCCCCACCTTCTCATTCTCTCTCTCACTTCCTCTACTCTCTCTCTCTCTCTCTCCTCTCTCTCCACTCTCTCTCTGTCTCTCTTCTCTCCTCTCCCCTCTCTCTCTCTCTCTCTCTTCTCTCTCCTTTTCTCTCTCTCCTCTCTCTCTCTCTCTCTTCCCTTCCTTCAAACGCCACTGCCTCCTTTTCCTCCTCTTCCCTTGCTTTAACCCCCACTGTCTCCTCTCCTTCCCCTCCTCTTCCCTTCCTTCAACCCCCACTGCCTCCTCTATCTCTCCTCCTCTTCCCTTCCTTCAGACGCCACTGCTCTTCTCTTCCTTCCCCTCTTCTTCCTTCCTCCCAGCCTTCCTTCCCTTCCTTCCAGATCTCTATCGTTACTCCGGGTATCTTGTCAAGTCTGAGGGGCGTCACAGATGTAATATACAAGCTTCAAGGGCCTGGAGTAATACGTCTAAGCTCCGGTTTAGTCGCGTGTCAATATTGTCAAGAAGGGAAGAGAGAGTAGAGAGGGGAGGAGGAAGTAGCATAGGGACGATAGGATGGTTTGGTACGTCATAAAAATCTTATATCCTCTTATCCTCGGGTCCCAGTAGGGGGCTTATTGGTGGCCTGAGGATGAAGCGCCCAGCTGTCGCCACTGTGACTGTCTGATTGAGCAACGAGGGTGTGTAGTTGAGGTTGTGAGTTATGATAGGTATGTAAACAGGTAGTTGAAGCCTTGTTATCAGTAGCTCAGACTCTTTTGAGATCGTCCTTCACGTATACTTATTGACGTAAAGTAATGGGGTTATTATTGCGATGGGGATCAGGTAGTACTAAAGAGAGAGAGAGAGAGAGGAGAGAGAGAGAGAGAGAGAGAGGAGAGAGAGAGAGAGAGAGAGAGAGAGAGAGAGAGAGAGAGAGAGAGAGAGAGAGAGAGAGAGAGTAAAGACAGACCTCAGAAGACAGAAGTAGCTCAGACCCTTCAAATCACCCTCCGTTGTAACTTATTGAACTTGAAGAAATGGGATTGTTATTGCGATGGAGATCAGGTCGTAAGAAATGTAAAGAGAGAGGAGAGAAGAGAGAGAGAGGAGAAGAGAGAGAGAGAGAGGAGAGAGAGAGAGGGGAGGGGGGAGAGAGAAGGGAGAGAGAAGAGAGAGAAGAAGAGAAGAGAGAGAGAGAGAGAAATGAAAAAAGGTAGGAGGAAAAAGAAGGGGGAAAGACATCGAAAATAAAAGGGGGGAAGAATAAAAAAAAAAAAGGGGGAAAGAACAGAAGAGAGAGAGAGAGAGAGAAAAAAAAAAATCACGAGAGAGAGAGAGGAGAGAGAAGAGAGGGGAAAAGGAGAGAGAGAAGAGAGAGGAGAGAAGAGAGAAGAGGGGAGAAGTCATACGTATTCAGTATTTCAGCAAAACGCACGTGTGTTGTGTTTGCCAGGCTTATCACAAGAAAAATATGCAAGTCTGCTCTATCGTGGCGTGTAGATCATGTTTCCCACACCATTATTCGTGTTAGCGCGTTATTTATAGCCCTGCTGCGCTCTTTCTGAAAAATATATCGGAAAGCGGTCGTGGCTCGTAAACGAAATAGCCTTAATGACTCCAGGGCAGGGGAAGGAAGGAAAAACAGACTATGTAAGAAGGGGGTGTTTCAAGAAGGGTGTTATATGCCACTTCCTATTCCCTCTCACCCTTACAGAAGCTACAAAAACAAAAAAGTAGTGTTGCCCTTAAAAAAAAAAAGATTAAACATTAAAATAAAATAAAATAAAATAAAAAAGTGAATAAAGAGTGAGTGCGAGTGATTTTAGAGAGACAAGTAAGGTAGAGAAGTAAAGCAAAAACAAACAAAAAAGTGATTGCGAGGGATTTTTTTTTTTTTATATATCTTTGTTTAAGACTTTGAATCCCTACACTCGGACATCTGTAGCTGATATTTGTAAGTTTTGAAGAGGTAATTTTTTTCTTCTAGTTTTTCTCTTCAAATAATTTCAATACCTCCAATATTGTCTTAGTTTCTCTCTTCAAATAATTTCAATACCTCCGATTTATTTATAGTTTTTCTCTTCACATTATTTCAATACCTCCAATTTTGTCTTAGTTTTTCTCTTCAAATAATTTCAATACCTCCAATTTTTTTGTAGTTTTTTCTTCACATTAATATACGACATCCAACATTTTTTTATAGGGGCTCTAAAAGTAGGTTGAGGAAATTGTAAGGTTTATATATCACTTAAATTACATAATAGTTGTGCCTCACCAGGACTAGAGTACCTTGAATAATAGAGTAGCGGCAACTCGATTTATGGGCGCCAGCTTGCTGCCAGGGCCTCTCTATTCACTCAACCCGGGGGAAGCCCCCAAGGCAGACCCCGTAACATGTTTTTAAAATGTATAAAGGGTATATGTTTATTCGGAAATGTTTGTTCTATGAGATTATCACATAAAACACAGTAAAACACATTAAATAAAGGTCAGTATGAGACTGAAGAAATATGCATGAACTTAAAATTCACTTAAACTCGTCGTCATGTAAAACTTTGTGGGACAACTTATAAAATGGAATATATCAATAGAAGCAAAATTTTATTAGCTTTCCATTGATATTTTTCGTTTTCTGATAAATGCAGTAGTACCATGCATAAATTAGCGTTAACTAAATAAATCGCCGCGCCGCTCTCTCTCTCTCTCTCTCTCTCTCTCTCTCTCTCTCTCTCTCTCTCTCTCTCTCTCTCTCTCTCTCTCTCTCTCTCTCTCTCTCTCTCTCTCTCTCTCTCTCTCTCTCTCTCTCTCTCTCTCTCTCTCTCTCTCTCTCTCTCTCTCTCTCTCTCTCTCTCAGCATATATATATATATATATATATATATATATATATATATATATAAACACGGACATTTTGGAAAAATCCTCCTAGATGGTGCAAACCTAAATGTGATTAACTCGCATAAATAGCTTGGACACTGGATTGGCAGAGACATGCGTGACCACATTGATATATAAGACCATAGGGAGACTGGACACTGTGATAAGGAACCTTGGGTACAGGTTTATAGACAGAATAAGAATCCCTAAAAAAAATAGCATGATTGCAAAAATGAGGTTTGGTGATGTATTATTTCCATAGAAATTTTAGAAGCATTGGTGTAATATATCATACTTTAATCCTCATGGATAACTTAGCCAGTAAGATCTCAAACCTGTGAAATGGCAATTATACTTGTGCTTATATCAATTAGACTGCAACTGATTTAAAGTTTATGCCTAAGTCTTAATTGTGGTATTTTTAATTCATACTGGATTGTAATTCAGTAATGTATATGGACTTTGTGTTTAGAATACTACATATTATCATCGGTATAAGTGCTTATTTATCAAGGACTTAGGTTATAAGGACTTAGTTATCAAGTAGTTAGTGCAGAGACGATGGGTGTTTTGAGAAAAGACAAAACAAACATATGGAAGGGATGAAAAGTGGATGTAGTTGATGTATACAGGAACTACCACGTGTATGTCTATATACCAGCCACTTGTTACTTCCTTATGTTCTGATGTACGTCATGTACTAGTGTCTGACAACACGACAATGAAACATACCTGACACAAAACAGATACACGAGAAGGTGTCCATCCCAAACGACTAACTTTGTTAGTCCATAATTTTTTTTGCCCAGGGTTTGTGGGGAATTTTTGGGGAGTTAAAAAACCCCTTTTCCACCCCATTGGACATACGACAGCACAGCAGCAGGGCAGACATAGTAATATGAAGCAAAAATAGACCGAGAACTTCCGCGGGTCTTGGGTGAACGGCGAGGCCCTGGCACTAAGATGGCGCCCAGTATATGAATGGGCCTATGAATGGCGGTACCCTCTTATTACAGGCAAGAAAGTGAAGAAGCGGAGGATGAATACCAGAATGCATGGACAGAATAATGTGAAACAGCAGCGACTAACAAAACGAAAGATAAGGACAAAAGTTAGGGGTTGCAGGAGTAAGATCCGACCCCTTGAAAGAAAAGGACTTGCAGGTGGGGGATGGTACGATTCATGAGGGGGGAAAGATGTCTGGGAATGAAGATGTGAAAGTTTTGAAAGAAATGCTGAATGGTAACAGATGAGACAAAAATAAAAATTTAAAAAAATTTTTGGGAAGACTTTTGGAGGGGGGTGAAATCTTTGACGTAAACCAGAAGTATAACTTTGGAAAGAAAAGATGCGGAAGAGGAATGAATGGATTAGCAGGGATGAAGTGAAAGGGGTTAGGAAGAAAAGAAGAAAAAGTAGCGGGCCCAAATAAATACCATTGAGATGTACAAGAATGGAGGTGAGGGGTGATTAAAGGGATGACGACCTTTTTAACGTGTGGGGGAAGAAGAAAGGGTCCCTAGAAAATGGATTAAATGTAGAGTGACTATGCATAAAGGGGGATACAAGGTAAGAGTAAATTTGAAAAAACTTAGACCAATAGCCCAAATGAATACAGTAGGTAAATTTTTTAGTGCAGGTTGAAGGGGGGTGTGTGTGTAAAGGGGGAGAGAGCTATGGTGTTGGGTGAGGAGCAAAATGGTTTTGTGTGGATAGGAGAGCAGGGACAACATGTTTGTGGGGAATGAAAAAATTAAAAAGAAGGAAAGGGGGGGAAAAAAGAACTGTCCCTTTGGGGGTTTCTAGACATTGAAAAAGCCTTGATAAGAAACAGAGAAATGTTATGAAAGGGGTTTTGGAAAAGGTTGGGTTGACCCAAAAAAAGATAGGAAAAGGAGAAGCATGTTGAAGAACTAGAGAAAAATATAGGCTAGGAATATAAAAAACAAAATGGGTGAGGGTGAGAGAGGTGTTAGGCAAGGATGCACTCTGTCCCCAACCTTGTTAGTCTGTATACTGGGGAACTGGCAGAAAGGAGAGAAGAAGGAAGCAGGAGTGAGAGAGGAAATGACAGAATAAGTTTGTTAATGTAGCAGATGATAGGATTTAGAGGAGTCGGCGAGGAATTAGACCCGTTAGATGTGGGAATGAGTAGGGAGAGACTTTGAGTAAAATTTGCATGAGAAAGAAAGGTGATGATAGTAAATAAAACAGAGGATACAAAAAACGCTACAGGGAACTGGGAGAGAAGAATTAGAGCAAACTAGTGAATACAAGTACCTAGGGATGTGCAGAGTTCCAATGGATGGGGAAAAAGTAAAGGCTAAAAAAAGATCAGCCAGGCCAATCAGTGGGTTTGGGCGACTTGGGGGTGTGGCAAGGGTGAGAGCAAACAAGTATGAGTGTTAGGGAAGTTGGGAAAAGTGGGCTGTCCCAAACATTATGATGGTTGGATGTGATTGCATGGGGGGGAGAGTGAAATAGAGAATTGAAGTGGGACAGAATAGAGTAGCAAGAAGGGGATGAATGCACCCCGGGATGCAGCGACTTAAGGTTTTAAAAGGTGACATGGGATGGAGTACAATTAGGGAGAGACATTCAAAACAACACTTAGGTTTTTTTAAAATCAGACGGAACGAAGGAGGGCAAAGATTGGCCGAAAAGTTTATTTTTGGAGTGAATTAGTAGTAAAAAGGGGAAACGATGCCCAAAAAATGGGTTTGATAGAAGTGGATTGCGATTTTTGGGGGATGTACAAAAAGAAGTTGGAAGACCGAATGTAGTTTAATGGAAGATGATGAAAAGGTGATGAAAAAGGCCTTGAGTGGGGTGTGAGAAAGTGAAAATTTAGTCGATAGAGTAGGGAAAATGTGGGGTGAGTAAGTGGAAGAATGAGATGGAGGGAAAAGAAAACACTAGAAAGGTATAAGGAGAAAGAGGGACAGCGTAGAAAATGTGTAGATGGAACCCCGGGGGGGGCGACCTTCCTTAACCAGGACCGTGTAGGAGTGAATGCAAGGAATATAATGGTCTGAGTCCCCGGAGAAAGTGGCCGATGGTGACATGGGTGAGGAGGGAAAAAGTGGAACATGTGATATAGAATGTGAAATATAGCGGGGGGGAATGAAAATGAGCTGTGATTTTTACTGAAAATGGGGTAGACATGAACGAGGTGGTTTAAAGGACAGGAAGAGAATGGGGTTTTTGTGGGGACTGGGTTTGGGGAGACAAGTGGGCGGTGATTTAGACAGTGAAAGAGTTTTTGGAAAGAAGTGGTATATGAGAAAAGACAATAGACTCTACAGGAGCAGCCGGTTTTAAAGGCCCGGCCTTGAAGAAAAAAAGGCCCCCTGTAACATCAAGATCAAAATATAACAGAGACCCTAACCAGGACTATCACGCTTTAATACTTCCCTTTTCCTCCTGCCCCCCCAATCTTCCTCTCTCCTTGCCTCTCTTCTCTTATCCCCTCCCCCTTTCCCTTTCCCTTCCTTTCCCCCCCCATCCCTCCCCCAAAGTCCTTCTGTAATCTCCCCCAACCCTTTTTTTCCCCTATCACTTCCCCTTTTTAAATTTTCATTTTTTTTCTTTTTGTCCCCCTTTCCCATCTCTCCCTTCCTCCCCCTCCTCCTCTCCTCCTCCCTCCTCCCCCTCCTCCTCCCCCCCCTCTCCCCTCCCCTCCTCCCCTCTCCCCTCCTCCCCCCTCCCCCCTCCTCCCCTCCTCCTGTCCTTACCTTTTTAGCTTTTACCTCATGCCCTCTACTTCCCTTTGTCCTCTTTTTTCACTCATCTGACCTTTTTTCTCCCTTTTCTTCCCCCCCCTCCCCCCCTCCCCTTCCCCCCCTCCCCTCCCCTCCTCTCCTGGGGAGGAAACCAGATCATCTATTTCATTTTTTTTCGCTTTTTTTTTTTCCAAGGAGACTTTTTTAAAAAACCTTTTTTAGTTATTTGATCGATAAAAAGAAAAAAAAAGGGCTTCTTATTTCAAAAAAAAAGAGGAGAGAGAGAAAGGGGAGAGAGGGGGAGACGGGGGGAGAGAAGAGAGGGAGGGAGAGAGAGAGAGAGAGAGAGAGAGAGAGAGAGAGGAGAGAGAAGAGAGAGAGAGAGAGTACAGACTGGTTCGAGAAGGGTACCTGGAGATAATTAAGGAGTTAAAGTCAAACAAAGCAGCTGACAAGAGTTAATTACTGAGTTGGTGTTAATGACGTGCTGGAAGGGGGGGCATGGGGGGGGCGCTTCTAAGGGGGCAGGAGGGGGGGGGCGCTTCTAAGGGGGCAGAGGGCGTAGGCGGCGCTTCTAACTGAGCAGGGGGTTTAAGGGGGCGCTTCTAAGGGAGTAGGGGGCGAGGGGGGGCGGTTCTAAGGGGGTGAGGGGGCGTAGGGGGGCGCTTCTAAGAGGGCAGGGGGCGTGAGGGGGAGAGGGGTGTGTGGCTAAGGACATGAGGGCGTGACTTAAAGGACACAGGCGTTCCTTAGTCTGTTTCTGTCCAGGTAATAATTGTTGTTGTTGTTGTTGTTGTTGTTGTTGTTGTTGTGAGGAATCGTTGTATAGATTTTTTCTTTACCTTTTGATGACTTTTTTTTTCTTTGCTCCTCTGTTTACTTTTTATCTTTTTTTTTTAGTCTATTCAAAGTTATCTTTTTTGTACTTGTATTAAATTTTTGATATTTCTCTATTCTGTGTTTTTCTTTTCTTTTGGTTTTACATGAATTAAGGTTTTGCTGGTAGTTAATAAGGTAAAAATCGTGATAGACTCAAGAAAGAAGTGAATGAAGAAGGAAATAAACCACGGAAGGGAGAGAATGAAGGAAATACGTAAATGACATCCAACCAGAAACGAAAAAAATGGGAGGAAAAATAGAAAAAATAGAGATAGAAAGAAAAAATAGTAAACAACGTATAAAATATAATAAAAGTGAAGATAAAATAAAAACATACACAAGAAATTAATCATAGAAGCGAGAAAAAAAACGAAGAAAGGGGAAAAAATTGTGGAAAATAGAAAAATAAAAGATTAAAAGAAGAGAAAAGTAAAAATCGTATGAAATAGAATAAAAGTAGAGAGCAAAAATATAGCATACACAAGAAATTAATCATGGAAGCATAGATAAAGAGACAAAACACTGAAAAAAGTAGGTTCCTGTAAATATTTGAGCAGAAATACGCGATGTGGGGGCAAAGGGTGGGCTAAAAGGGGAGTCTAAATAGGGGTTATGGGGGGTTAAAGGGGGGCAAAGGGGGGAGGAGGGGCTAAAGGGGGTTAGGGGAGCAAAGGGGGAGATGGGGCTAAAAGGGGGGTCAGGGGGTAAAGGGGAGCCGCACCATACGGGACAAACCTATCAAATGTGCTGAAGTATAAGTTATGTGGCAGTAAAGCCAACTTGACGATGATCACCACGACTCTAAACGGAACTTGACTGTAAACACGCCGGAAAAAAACCGGAAAAATATAAGGGGGGCAAAAAGAAGGACGTCTGAAATTTGTAATGGGGTAAAAAAAACGGGGAAGAGGAGAGAGGAGAGGGAGAGAGGAGAGGAGAGGGAGAAGAGAGGGGAGAGGAGGGAGAAAAGAGGGGAGAGAGGGGAAAGGGGAAGCGACATAGGGGACAAACTATCAAAGGTGAAGAAAGTGTTTTGAATTAAAAGCAAACTGACGATGATCACCAGACTCTAAATCGGAACACTTAAAAGACCGGAGGAAAAATATAAAACGAAAAAAATAAAATAGGGGGAAAAGAGGAAAAAAGAAGGTAATGAATAAGTAAGATTGACGGGAGGAGAGGTGGGAGGAGAGAAGAGAAGGGGAGAAGGAGAGAGAGGGAGGGAGGGAGGGAGATGAGAGACTAAAGGTAAAAGGAGAGAAATGAAAGAGGAGAGAGAGAGAGATATAGGGGAAGAGAAGATGAGGAGAAGAGAAGAGAGAGAAGAAGAGAGATTTAGAGAGAGAGAGAGAGTAGTAGAACATCAGATAAAAATGAGAAAAAAAAAAAAAAAAAAAGATGAGAGAAAAGAGGAGAGAGAGAGATTTAGAAGTGAGAGAGAGAGTGGAGAGAGAGAGAGAGAAGGGAGAGAGAGAGAGAGAGAGGAGGGAGAGGGGAGGAGAAGAGAAGAAAGAAGAGGAAGAAGGAAGAAGAGAAGAGAGAGAGAGAGAGAGAGAGAGAGAGAGAGAGAGAGAGAGAGAGAGAGAGAGAGAGAGAGAGAGACGTCGTGTGGGAAAGTGGGAGAGAAGTCTAAAATAAACATGAGAGAGAGAAAGAGGAGTAAAGGAAAGCATCTAAAGAAAATAAACCACAAAAAAAACAGAGGAGGAGGAGGAGAAGAAAATGTAGAAGAAGAAGAAGAAGAAGAAGAAGAAGAAGAAGAAGAAGAAGAAGAAGAAGAAGAGACACTCTTACGTGTGGTGATCAGTGTTTTAATGAAAGGCCGGTGGGGGTTAAATTAATAATAAATGGACTTTGATGATGTACAAACCAGGAGGAGGAGGAGGAGGAGGTGAAAAATTAGCTGTTAGATCAGAGGGAAGAAGTAGAGGAGGAAGAGAAGGAGGCAGCATAGAGAGAAAAGGATCTAGTATCAGTGGATCCTTAGTGTAAATATTGAAAACAGTAAAAAAAATATTAGTATTTTTTTTTTCGATTAAGTTTATAGAAATAAATATATTTTTTTTTTATGATAGCAACGTAAACATCAATAGGTACAATGATAATAATAACAATGACAATGATAATAATGATGATCGCAATAATAATAATAGCAATAATAATGAGGTTTTTAAATGAGCCCTGACCGAATTTGCAGCAGCAACAATTGGAATGTTGATTAACAACATTAATATTATTATTCAATATATTAGTGAGTTTAATGATAATGAGATATTTTTATATAGTCCCCGATGTGAACCAAGCCATACGTACATATTAATCAAAATCACAGGCAACGAACCATCGCCGCTGATACGTTAGCGATAGACAGACAGATAGGCTATGATTTTTTCTTTTATTTTCACGTTTTTGATATACAGATATGCAATGTTTTATTTATTAATTTTCATGTTATAATATTGGTGTACAGATATGCAATACTTTTTTATTTTTTTTATTTCCATGTTATAAGTTATTAATATACAGATATGGTGTTTTTAAATATATATTTTCATGTTTTGATTTATTGATATACAGATATGCTATTTCTTATTTTTTTGTTTTCATGTTATAAGTTAATGATATACAGATATGCTGTTATTTTTTTTTTTCATTTTCATGTTATAAGTTTTTGGTATATAGATCTGCTATTTTTTTATTATTTATTTTCATGATTTGAGTTATTGATATATAGATATGCTATTTTTTTTATTTTTTTTCATGCCTTGATTTATTGATGTACAGATATGCAATTTTTTATATTTTTTCCTTCATGTTTCACGTTATTGGTAAACTGAAATGCAATGATTTTTTTTCATGTTTTGATATTTCCATGTGGAATGTGACCGCTTGGACTATAACGCGAAAAAAGGAATAAATATGTAATTGAATAACAAAACGTTGCAACACTATCATACCCGCACACATTTTTCACTCTTTTTCTATACTGTCTCCATATTGTCTTTGTTTTCATTAGCCTCTCAGTATTTTAAGTCTTATCGATATACTGACGTCATCATATCTTCACATTTTTTCTCATTTTTGTATTCAGTATTCGAATTATTTTCATTTTTACATTTTTTAATACTGTTTATTTTGTTTTTGTTTTCATTAGCCTATCAATGTTTTAAGTCATACCGACATACTGACACACGATACAGAAAGGAGAAAGCTTGGTCTACTAAAGGATAATAGACCAAATACTGTAATATAATAATAATATAGAATAAATATAATAACATAATTTAATATACATAGGGAGAAGAAAATGATAGATAATAATATAAAATAAATATCCATAATAATATAAGCGAAAGTGTGTGTGTATGTCTGTAGGTGTGTGTGTGTGTGTGCTATAGGTTCCGCCCCCCGTGGCGCAATCCCATCATATGGCACAGTTTTGGAACCAGGTTGACCAGGGGAAGGTTTTAAGGCCATTTTAGGGATGATCCGATATTTTTTTTTTTTAGCAGCCTATTAGCGAGAATTGTGAAAAAAAATGGGTTGCGAGAATTGAGGAAACCTTGATGTAGAGTGATGGTGGGGTGATGGGTAATGGGTGTGGGGTGATGGGTGAATGAATGGGTGGGGGGTGATGGGTTATGGGTGATGGGTGAGGGAATAGGTGGTGGGTGATGGGTAATGAGTGAGTGAATGGGTGGGGGATAATGGGTAATAGGAGAGTGAATGGGTGGGGGGTGATGGGTAATGGGTGAGTGAATGGGTTGGGGGTGATGTGAATGGGTTGGCGTTAATACATACATTTCTACATCCATGATTTCAGGAAAGTTAGAAGGGGCTATCTGGAGTCTGTGTTTGGTGGGCCGAAGGCCCACCAAACACAGGTGGTGGGCCAACGGCCCACCAATAGCCCTCCGCAGGAGCTAGCCAAAAAGTCCGCCCGGAGGGCGGACTTTGCGGCTAGTAATAACATAATTTAATAGACGAAGGGAGAAAGGGCAATGGAGTAAGGTCCCCATATATACGAAGATTATGAGATAGATATATAAGGGTCTCTAAATCTAAATAATGGGCGTGGTAATGGTAATGGACTCAGACATCAGCTTACCGTGGCGTGATGGCGACGGACCGAGAACTAACCGGTATTAATGGTACTTGGAAACCTGTGTGTCGACGCCCCCCCCCCAACAACAACGCCCCCCCTCCCCACGACGTCCCCCCCCCACGACGCCCCCCCCCCCCCCACCCTGCCCCCCCACGTACTCGACGATTTACGATGTGTTTATATAGTATATTAGTTTGTCAAATAGGTATTATGTGTCGAATAGCGTCCCAGGTTAAGGCTCGCAGCTCTTCTTTTGTCCCTTGTTTCCTTGTCTCTTTGTCCCTTTTTAGTATTTTTTTATTAAGAAATTTTATTATTTATTCCTTCTCTTGTTTACTCCTTCCCTTGTACGTACCTTGTCTCTTTGTCTCCTCCTTCTCTCTCTCTCTCTCTCTCTCTCTCTCTCTCTCTCTCTCTCTCTCTCTCTCTCTCTCTCTCTCTCTCTCTCTCTCTCTTGCTTTTACTCTATTTCACTCACAATCTCACACTCACTCTCTTTTTTCTCTCTAATTCCTTTGTCTCCTTGTCTCCTCTAATTCCTTTGCCTCCTTCCTTTGTCTCCTTGTTCCCTTGTCTTGTATACTTCTTATACGGCTAATATTGAGTCTAGGAACACGTTTTATTCCCGTATCTACTTCCAGCTCTACTCTTGTCCCCTTCCCTGCCTTGTCTTCTGGTCCCTTCTCTGGTTTTATCTCTTCGAGTATTATTTTTGAAGTATAGAAACACGTATTTTTACTTCCCGTATTCTAAAGTTGACCGCAAGATAAAGAAATGTAGTGATGATAATGTTGATGGTAGTAGTAATGGTGGTAATATAAATGATAACAATGATGGTAATGATGATAGCAATGATAATAGGAATGATAATAGGAATGATAATAATGATGATAATAGTAATGATAAAAGTGATGATAAATTTTACGAGAGCATTTAAATCCACGATCTGCAAACGATCATCATAAACAAACCATCTGCAGGGACGTGGAAACACACACACACACACACACACACACACACACACACACACACACACACACACACACACACACAGACACACACAGACACACAGACACACACAGACACACACACACACACACACACACACACACACGTTGATATGGAGACGGGGCCACACGAGCATTGTTTTGGCCCTGTAAAATACAACTAGATGAATACAACTAGATGAATACACACACACACACACACACACAGCTGGCTAGTCAACATGTCACAGTTATATATCAAAGAAGGATGCGACGCGTTGCTATTATAATTACAGTAATGATAATGTAAGATAATAATGATGGTAGTGTTAGTATCATTATTGTTATTAGTAGTAGTAGTAGTAGTAATAGTGGTAATAATGGTAATAGTAACAGTAGTAGGAGTTTCAGTAGTGGTATTAGTAGTTGAGGTTAAAGTTGTAGTAGTAGTACTGCAGTAGTAGTAGGTGTAGTAGTAGTAGTAGTAGTAGTTAGTAGTAGTAGTTGAGGTTAAAGTTGTAGTTTTTTTTTTTTTTTTTTTTTATATCACAAATGTAGTAGTAGTACTGTAGTAGTAGTAGTTGTAGTTGTAGTAGTATTGTAATAGTAGTAGTAGTAGTAATAGTAGTAGTAGTAGTAGTAGTTGAGGTTAAAGTTGTAGTAGTAGTAGTAGTAGTTTTTGTTATTTTTATTATGGAGGTAGATATATTTATGCACAAATAAATAAATTATCAAATTTATGTAAATGAAACTCTCAGAGCATGTAATTAATTGGCGAAAGAGAGAACTAGGACACATACACTAAAGGGGAATACATAAAAAATAAATATAAATAAACAAAATCAGGTATACACATATGTTACACCAAAGCCTACTGTATACTGGACTTGCTACTCAGTTTGGGGTATTTCCAGTGGAGGCCAGTTTTGCGATTCCTGACATTTTCGAACATCACTCCCATCTCCCTTCCTATGGTTTATCAGTATAAATGATATACCGTTATCTTCGTAAATGTTTGTTTTATAATATTATCAAATAAAAACAGTAAAATACACTAAAGAAATGCCATTATGAGAGAGTGAAGAAATATACATAAACTTAATATTCACTTAAACTCTTCGCCATTTAATATTTTGCGAGAAAACATTTTACATGAAACATATCAATAGAAGCGAAATTTTATTAGCTTTCCATTGATATATTTCGTTTTATGATAAAAGAATTAGTACTATGCATAAAGTAGCGTTAGCTAAATAAATAACCTCATCAATCGGGAAAATTACCCGATTGATGATGTAATTGTTTTAGTTAACGCTAATTTAGGCATAGTTCTAATTCATTTATCAGAAAACGAAATATATCAATGGAAAGCTAATAAAATTCCGCTTTTATTGATATGTTTCATGTAAAACGTTTTCACGCGAAATATTAAATGGCGAAGAGTTAAGTGAATACTAAGTTCATGCATATTTATTCAGTCTCATAATGGCATTTCTTTAGTGTATTTCACAGTTTTTTATTTGATAATATGATAGAACAAACATTTACGAAGATAATAGTGTATCATTTATACTGATAAATCATAGTCTACTGTATTGATGGAACACTTTTTTACTTGCCGATCCGATTGATGATGTTATATTTTTAGTTAACGCTAATTTATGCATAGTTCTAATTCATTTATCAGAAAACGAAATATATCAATGGAAAGCTAATCAAAATCCGCTTCTATTACTATGTTTCATGTAAAAAGTTTTCTCGCAAAATATTAAATAGCGAAGAGTTTAAATGAATATTGAGTTCATGCATATTTCTTCACTCTCTCATAATGACATTTCTTTAGTGTATTTTACTGTTTTTTATTTGATAATATTATAGAACAAACATTTACGAAGATAGCAGTATATCATTTATACTGATAAACTATAGGAAGGGAGATGGGAGTGATGTTCGAAAATGTCAGGAATCGCAAAACTGTCCTCCATTGGTCATGGGCGGGTTGGCGCGGGGCATGAGTAGCAAGTTCAGTATACAGTAGTCTTTGGATACACATATACATAATAGAAAAACTAAATATAAACACATACTGAAATACGTCCTCAGTTTAACGATGAAAAGAAAAACACAAACTTTATAGCTCAGAATAAATAATACTGTTTAACGAGAGATGCGTTTGAACGTGATGTGCTCCCC